>JAUKNK010000182.1:1430000-1787500 GCA_030765055.1 Mantis religiosa
ATCTGTGTATATACACCTGTACTCTTTGGTTTCTGAAATAATTACTATAATAGGTATATCATTATACGTGTTAACAACTCTTTTACCGTTCCTAAATTCCATCTGATATTCATGCAATTTCCCTTCTCTTTCCAACCATTTCTGTAGCTAAGAAACTGGTATAAAGTTTTCTAAGATTGACAATAGACTAATTCCTCTAAAATGCCCCAGATTATTGGCCTCCCCTTTTCCTTTGTACATTGATACAACCGTGTTTATTTTCTAATTTTCAGGTATTGTCTTTCCCTTTCAAACGTATTAAATAAAGATAACAGTGACCACCAACCAGCACTAGACCTGCAAAGCATTTTCCAGAATTCCATCAATATGATAAATTAATGACTTAAAAAAATGCAATTAGAAATTCAGTGACTATTGTCATTTCTCTAAATACTCATGATACTACTGGTCAAGACATAAAATAAAATGTTCTAACTCTGACTCAGCTTCCCCATAAATTAAAATTCACATCACTAATCCTAGGGTACATATTCAAATATTATATAATTTGTAAACACTGTTTGACACCGGAGTTTAGCAGGTTTTGCCATTATCAAATGTTGGAATAATATATTCTACAAAAACTTTAGTTTTCTCACTTGAAAACTAAAAGCTTAATTTCATTGTAAAGCCGTAAACAAAAAACATAATATTTGTAATATGTTTTCTTTGTGCAAACATGCAACACTTCCTGTTTGTATTATTGTAAATATCTGAAACCCATAGCACAACACTGATATTGATTATGTTTTACAGTCCGGCTCTTCCCTGTGGATTCCATTAAATGTAATGTACAAAGATAATGAACAAGTGATACAACAAGCATTATAAACAATCCAGTTACAGAACTGCATTACACATGAAACGATGAGGCTGCTGCCAATTGGTACGCTCTTTTCAAACTTTGTGTTCAAAACTGCAATAAACATCATCAGTAGCAGAGGCAGTGTTCCGTTAATCTTGGTAGTGACTGGTTATGAACAATTATATTAATTTTTTAAATAAAGCTAAGAGAAGTAGAGCCTAATATCACCCCAGTTATTGACAATCAAATTGGAAAATATATTTTGATTCCTTGTGTGGTAGTCCTCCTGGTAAGGAACAGGAGATGGAAAAATGTTTGCAGTTACCACTAATGTGCCCTGGGATTGAAAGGTGAAAAATTCTCATGCACACTGTGTAAGTAATAGATCATGTGGAGTCTTAGGAAGCATGCTTGACTTCCAGCATGGCCTCTTAAAGTATTCACGCTCTTGTCATTTACGGTAACCAGTAGAATTAATGCATGAGATTTTGATTCAAAGTAATGGATGTTAGCTGGTAATGATTGGTGTTACTATATGGCTAGTTAGTGTGATGGATTTAGAATTTTACAGACTTTGCAAGCGTTCATATTATTGAATAGTTTGAGTTTATTGCTGTACTTAGTCTTAAGCCCATCAGCCAGCTTGGAGAGTGATAATATCATCTGCACTGTATAGTGTACCTTTACTATCTGTTACTATCACGTTCAAGAGGTCCCAAGTTCGAATCTTGGTCAGGGTGAGTAATCTGGATAAGTATTTTTTTACAGGGTTTTCCTTATCCTGTAAGACGAATGTCGGGAACTCTAAACTCTATGGACCCTGGGCTCATTTAAGCATCATTTCACCCATTTTGTTCATTGTTCTATATTTCTTTGGAGGATGTAAATTAAAAAAATAAAAATATAATTTATTATCTGTAAAAAGCTAGGTCAAGGCTATTTTACATTATGTGCATTAGTGCTGTATAATTTTTTATTTGCTTCACTTTTTCTCATTTAATTTCTTCCTTTCAATACGTATGATTACTCATGTGTGTGTGAGAGTAGTGGTAGTGGTAAGTAGTTAGTAAATGGCCGCTTTTACTACATGCACAGGCGGCGACACTGATGATACATGAGATGAAGCTGGAGCACCAGTGGAATGAGATGGCGTGGGAAACTGGAGATCCCGGAGGAAAAAAACCAGGGCCTTGTTGTCTACCACAAATCTCACTTTTTGGTCGCCTGGGATCAAACCTGTCTTGGTGAGAGTCGAATGCTCTAACCACTCAGCCACGGCGCATCCCAATTACTCATTGCTGTAGTTACCTAGAGTTGCATATTAGATTGGGGGAAGGGCCAATTCGATATACTAACCCATTTTGACTTAATGCAGGGATTTTGAGAACTGTCTTGGGTGTGAAGCCATTGAGTGTTAGTTATGTATGATGGTATCAGTGACCACAAATAGAAACTTCATAGTGTCTTAAAGTTTATCCAAATTTTCCTCTGTTTTTTTAATATATTTTTTCTCTTTCTTATTTAACCATTTTTTATTGCTTCCGCTTATTCTACTGTATGTTTTTTATAGTTTCACACATATATACTATACACATAATCGCCCATGCCCAGGGCGGGACTCGAACCCGCGACCCTTTGCGCGGCAGAACGCTAGACATGTTGACCTATGTTTCCTCAAGGCAAGGTTTCTGTTGAATAGTGGCCACAGCCTTGTGTCTGATGTTAGTTTCAGATTTCCCAAAATCCTGAATTAATTCCTTAGTATTGTTTTCCGTGCACATAGATATAGCTCAGGCTTTATAAGAAGTCATCTACAGATGAAGTTCCAGCTCATGGTGGTCTACCGGGGAAATGTATGAGTCAAATGGAGAATTTAATGTCAGGATGGCACGTTGACCATGGTAGCTCAATGGGTTAGAGCGACTGGACGGAAACCAGGAGATCCGTGCTTTAAATCCCGGCCATGGCAATGAATTTTTCATGTTGACTCTATCTGTTGCATATCAAGTTTTAAATGAATGTAGAAACAACTCAACTCTGTATCGTTTCTTACAATACCTAAGCAAATCCTGACGATTACATCGCATCGCTCTATAAAGCAAGCCTGGCATCGATGCGAAAGGTGATGAGATCTGTACGGTTGCCAGAATCACCTCGAGGCAGGCCCGGAGACCAACTAAGGTACATGGGAAAATCAAAAGCACGGACATAGTACTTTGTGTAAGTGGGGTCAAAATGTTAAACAAAATTCTATGTATTATTAAGGTTAGTTTATTGCTCAGATATTGGAAGTTCACTACTTATTGCTAATACTAATGCTGTCATTATTACTAACCGAACCTATACCGTGCCAAGCAAAAATAGTAGTAATAGTAATATAGTAACACCAATAGTAATTGGTGTTACAAAGGGTACCTTATTATTCATATTTTTGAGGACCTCGCTGCATGCAGAAGAGACCTGTTTTTATGAACTACACTGTATAGATCTTCAAACAGATTTGTGAATGCATTTAAACACAAATCTGGCTTTCATAAGTTCTGTTGACATGTTTCTAGCATCTAACACACTCTTTTAACGTGCGCATTAATCTCGGAAGTTGCGAAGACATGCTGCATTATTTTAAACAAATTTGGCGCATCTGATTTTTCGAAAAACTCACTTCACGCTTAACAATAATTATCCTTCCTATCAAGATTATATACTAGCGATTTCAAAACAGAAAACTCATAATGCCCTTCTTTTCCATGTAAACTAAATTTCAATTTCATTCCCACTTCTAAGTCATTAAATGAAAATAGTTCTGATTTATATAAATTTGCCACGGACAATTTTATACATACTGTCGTTCCCACTAAATTTGTATCATTTATTAAGATAGTTTAATAGTTTCCAGTAAACAAGTGTGCACTCTTTTACCAGATATTTTCTTCTGCAAGGTGTTCTAAAGACATACATATTAACTTCAAATCCACAAAACTTATCCTTACGACCCTCTATTTGTTCCTTTACTTCTAACGTAAACTTGTGAACATCTGTGAAAAGTGTGTTCTCCTTTTCCAAAAGCCTAACTTTCGTTGACTTCGAAAAAAATGTCTCCGTACCAAAATTAAAATGTAGAAAATGCTGCAAGTTGGAATAGAAGGGAAAATGTTAAGATTGTACTATAATCTTTCAATGCAAATTTCTACCCAACTAAATACAATGAAACTTTCTCAAAGTTCAAACAGATACTCAGGGCATTACCCCAAGCAGCAGCCTCAAGTACAAATCTTTTCAGTATAATGATAAATGACATTTTATCGAAATTAAGTGAAATACAAAACATACAGTGCGCTGTACGCAGACGATCTAGTAATCTGGACATCAGCACCACACGCGAAACATGCAGATCTAAACAAGCAAATGAATGTAGCACACCTAAAATTGGCATTGTGGTGTCAAAATAATGAAATGAAAGTGGAACTAAAAAGTTGTTTATACTACGCCATTCACCGCAACCCTTTACCTTAGTTCTTAATAAAGAAAAAAAATAAGTAATCAGAAAACTACAAATATTTAGCAGTTACCTTAAATTCAAAGTCAACTTGGAAAACTCAAAAGCAATTACAAAAAAACACACAGACACACACACACACACACACACACACACACACACACACACACACACACACACACACACACACACACACACAGACGATGAAGATTCAGTAAAGTGAAAAGATCAGCAGGTAGTAAGTGGAGCTTCTGAAAAAGTATCTTAAACACAACATACAAAACTTACATAAAACCAATACTGCAATATGGAGGTAAAGCTCTAGTAGCAGCTAAATGAAATTGAGAAGGTGCAAAATCCACCACTGAGAGTAATTATACAGGAGGAGTTAAAGATACACCAATCACTGCAATGCAAATATTTACAGGAAATCCACCCATATAATGGTGAAAGAGTTAAGCAAGCCCTAATTTTATATGAAAAATTACAGCGAATCCCTTTTAACACATACTGGAATCATTAAAGATAAAAACACAAAATCTCATAAGTCAAGAAAATTACATACAAAATAATTAATAATATACAGAAGGAGTATAATATATAATCAAATACTAAAATTGAACAAAAAAAGTGGTGAACCCAAGATGCCCGCTCCATCAAAGGGAAATTAACCGAGAAAAGCAACTAATTGAAAATATCACAGCTATGAAAGATTATGATTCAAAGCAATTGAATTTATTAGCCCTGGAAACAATTCATACATGATACCCAGAACGAGAATGGTTACATATGATATGCGTTCGGAATTGATTTACAATAGTAGTTTTATGTACCTTATTTATTAACGTGAATCATTGAACATAGGATCTCTCAATGTGCTCTCCATTGACGTCAATATATCACTGCTACCTTTCTGGCAACTTCATTATTGCTTCATGGAACCGTTGTTTGGGGGTACCACGCACCCATTCGTGGACAGACGCATGCAATTCTTCGTTGTTGCCGAATCTCTTATTCGCAGCACGTTCTTCATGCTGTCGAATAGAGCCAAATCCGATGGAGCGAGATCCGGTGAATATGGGGGTGTGCTACAACAGTAAACCCCAATGCTGCCAACTTTGCAGTTGTATTGTTGGTGTGCGGCCGAGCATTGTCGTGCTGGTGGAGCACTCCTTTGGACCACTTTCCCGTTCGCCGTTGTGGATTCTGCGTCGAAGTCGTGTAAGGGAGTCACAGTACACCCTGCTGTTGACAGTCGTACTTTGTGGAAGCCAGTTCATTAAAGGGAAGCCACAAGTGTCCCAAAAGACGGAGATGATCTGCTTACCTGCAGATGGAGTAGAACCAAATTTCTTGAGCCGGGGACTCCCAGGATGTTTCCATTGCATGAATTGCATTTTCTTCTCGGGTGTATGGTAATGACACCATGATTCGTCACCTGTCACCAGTTTCTACAAATAAATCTGGATCTCATTGTGCATTTCCAATAGTTGGTGACAGACTTTAACTCTGTTCTCCTGGGCCTGTGTCAAGTCATGCGAAACCCAAAGTGCACACACCTTCATATTCAAATCACTATGAATAATGGTGTGCAGGGTTTCGAAGTTTATAAGCCTATCCCCCATTATCAATTCAAACACAACCTCAATGCTCCTCGGAGTTCCTGATGTTGACGGACGACCAGTGCTCACATTCTTGCTTGCCAATTCTCTTCTGCTGGCGAACCCAGTGATCCAGTTGTAAACGGTCTTCTGTGCAGGAGCTTATTGGCCACAAACCATGTTTAAACGTTTGCGAATATCTGATGTTTTGCCTCGTTCCATAAAAACCATGCAGCTCATCTTTGTCCGTGATAGTCACCTTTCATCTTGTCCACGGAGCACACACGGAGCCATGGAGTTTTCCACCCGATAACATACGAACACTGCCTGTTCACTACACACTGTGGTTACAAATGTCATCTAGCGTCTGCGTGGTTTACTAGTATCAGGTTATCGTCCTAGGAAATCAGGTGCTCATAGATTGAGCGGTATATTTGAAACAACGAGCGAACACAAAAATAGATGTTGGCAGTTTGCTGTGACTTGTGTCAGTGCGAGCCGAATGTTACACGCACAACAATGAAGAGTTGTCGAATAAGAATTGAAATTGAAATGCAGCCGTTTGTTACAATAAGACGTTAACAATCGAATAATTTAAGAGTATTGGAGAACAATTTCAGAGTAACGTCATATTAAAGCCCATAGATTAAGGTCATTAGTCCGTATACCTGGAGAATTCATTCCAAACCCGGCAGCGCTCGGAAATCCGGTAACCCTAATCTTTTAGATATTTAATATCGACGGTGAGCACATTTATTTCCCTCATCATAGTGGCACTTTCAACGCGGGACTTCGAAAGAAAGAAACTGCCAGAGAGCATCGTACTAACTTCCAGTTATGTGTTTAAACTAGCAGCAATGTGGCGTCGAAAGAAAGAAACGACAAAAACTTCAGGGAGATTCCCAAGTGAGGAGTAAAAATAAAAAAAATACCACTAGAACTTTAAGTTAGGTGCATCGTTGGATTCCAAAAGAGAAAAGACTACCAGAACTCCAATTATCCAACTTAGGAGGAACAGAAAACGTCTAGTGTGTTAGAACAAAAAGGTAAAGTGAGAAAAAAAATTTAAGAGGACGCATGAACTTGAGAAACGAAAAAATGATAGGCCAGATTTATCAGGAAAATATGGAAACTCGGAACATAGAACATTGTAATAATGGACAAGAAAATAATGAAAATGTAGTTGAATTGGGAGAATGTAGTAGAAATGGAAGTAGTTTAGAATTGCAAGAAGTATAATGTCAGAGAAGTAGGAAAATGGATATAGCTAGTTTAGAAATGCAAGGAAATATATTAGGATCAATTGTGGGTATGTTCCAAATATTAAGAAAAACGCAGGTGAGAAAACAGAAGAATACATTAGAAGAGTAAAAGAAAACAATAGAAAGATGAAAGAAAATAATAATACTTTAAGAACAGATTTATTAGGAAAGAAAAATCTACACCAGAAGGTAGAAAATAATCGGGAACAGAAAGAGATAAGAAAACAATTAGAAACTTTCAAGGAATACATAAGGGGGACATACATCAGGTTAGGAATAAAGTGAAAGAAAATAGAGAACAAGTTAAAAAGGAAATCAAATGTTCTGAAAAGGAAACATGTCAACAAATGTCTGAAAGAACAAGGAAAAGGAATAGAAAATTGAGAGAGTAATTAGTATAACGATTAGAAAAAGAAAGGCACGAAATTTGTGGCTCAAAGATTAGAAAAACAAAGAGAGGAATTAGAACAGGGATTTGAAAGGGAAAAAGTGAATTAACACAGCAGTTAGAAAAAGAAAGAGAGTAAAATAAGGTTAGGTTCGACAGATCTGAAACAGAAGTTCAAAAACAAAATAGGAATGTAGATGAGATAACTAATCAAAAGAAAAATGTATAAATTTAATAGTAAATCTAAAATAAGTTTTAGAAAATTTAAGAAATACTGAAAATGTACCAAATGTAATGTGTAGTAATGAAAATGATGTAATTGCAAGAAACGAGGCAATGCCAAATGCATCTGCTGGTATTTCTATGCACAATGGTATAAATAATTCCAATTCTGGTCTCAGAGATAACATTTCAGGAAATGTAAATCAAAATGTACATTTACCCAATCATGTGGATTGAAATAGTACTACCATCTTTTGAAAATGAGGATTTAGTTGACCCCAAAGCATTTATTGGTGGACTTCAGGAATATTTCTTAGTTAAAAAATATCTGAGGAATATATAATGGTTATTGTAAGGAAATGTTTCAAATGAAATGCTGCTAATTGATTCATTTTGTCTCTGGCAAACAGTAATGATTTCAGGAACTTTATTAACATTTTCTTATGTAGATACTGGGGATCAGATAGGTATGCTAGTATTAGGCTAGAACTTAGCAATGGGAAATACAGCCCTAGGCCTGACCAATAAGTGATTAATTATTTCAAGAAAATAGCAATAAAATAAAGGATACTAGCCCCAACTTTAGCATATCTTTCCAGAAGATATGCAATATTATCTTATAATAGCTAAACCGGAAAATATTGCAGTCATGATAGATTTATTGTTAGCCTTGGAAGCTACCTATAAGTAGAAACTACTGTTTAATCATAACCAGAAAAGTCACAAAAGATGAAGGGGCAAAATCTTATCAAAACAAAAACAGTGAGATTAGAGATAAAATGAATGAATGTGTAGTGTTTAACGCCGGCTTTTAATACATACGGCACCGCAGGCGATAGATTAGAGATAGATATCATGGTCCAATGCCAAGGAGAGAATCACTGGGAAAGTGGTGGGAGAAATAATTTCAATAGCACTGATAGAAATTGGCACGAAGCACGTAGTGGGAGAAATGTACAGGTAAATTGTATAGAATCAGGTATATTTAATAAAAATCGTAGCAGTCAAAGACATTTCAGAGGTAAAAGGAATCCTGAAAATGAATATATCACTAATCAGAACGAGAAGGAATCCTGAAAGTTAATATACCACTACTCAGAACGACTATTTATACCACGGTCATTGCACTCGCCAGGGCCAAGGTCACCTAACTGTCCAAGTTAAAAGACATGCAAATATGAACAAGCATGCCTAATGCCCGATTTCACTAACAGATGTCCAGACTTAACACGAGTTTAGCAATAGTTGTAACAAAAATTGCATTTCACCAACAAGTGTTAGCTTAACACTGGTGTTAAATCTCTTGTTATACTAACAAAAATTGCATTTCACCAACAAGTGTTAGCTTAACACTTGTGTTAAATCTCTTGTTAAACTAACAATCCATATTTCTGATGTTAAGTCCTTAAGAAGTGTAAATTATCAAGATGTTGGACGTGAACGCAGTTTTTGATGTCGCTTTGCTATATTTAAAACGGCATTCGTAATAGAGTACGGCCTACGAGGAGAAATGATTTTTAGGAGCTATCAAAATAAAATTTCCTACAGAGGTATAGACTGTCGAAACAAGTTGCTATGAATCTTACTGCGGAAGTACAAGAGAGGTTATAACACGTATTGAAAGGAATATGCCGATCTCACCTTTGCTTCAAGTATTAATAACCTTGGGATTTTATAATTCACTGAATTATGTGGATAACACACTGTCCACCTCCCACCTTGAAACTTTCAAGTCACTCGTCAGTTCTGTCCTTCTTCGCTCCTCTTTTTAAATTTACAAAATACTGACGAAGTAGCTTCGTGCTTCTAGT
The DNA here is from genome assembly GCA_030765055.1 of Mantis religiosa. NCBI lineage: Eukaryota > Metazoa > Arthropoda > Insecta > Mantodea > Mantidae > Mantis > Mantis religiosa. The sequence continues at coordinate 1,439,625 of JAUKNK010000182.1, forward strand.
AAGGTAGCTATAAAATAGGAATGAACATAATGTGGGGCTAGGCGCGGCTGATCTATCACTACTAGTCAGTGCGGTGCGTGCGACGTTGTACAGTTAAGCACGCATACTAGCTCGCTTTCCCAAACCATACGGCTAATTTCTTTGGCACTCTAAAGATACTAGTTACAGAATGTTGTTTTTCCCAAATTACAGAGCTATTCTTTCTTAGGATGACTGTCCAAACTCCATGTTTGTAGTGCACCTGGTTTCGGAGATATGGAAAGATAAGGCACCTGTCTAAAAGGTAAAAAAGAACAATTAACTGTCAGTGAAGAGAAACACACACGTGTTATGCTACAGTTGCATTTTTTACCTCGCGTTCGGTAAAGTGGCGATATTTTAAGAGTGCACACGTGCTTATCAAAGTTAGTAAATATGCCGCTTAGCAAGACTAGTACTGGCGCGCCTAGTAGTAACTGCGAAACAACTCGTAAGATGTTACATAAGCAGGCTAGAAATATTCTTGTTAATGTATATTCCTTTTTCAAACGGTTGTCAATTAAAGACATTTTCGAAAGTACAAATTTCGTTCAGAGTCAGGAATTAATAGCACAAACTTGTCACGTGAGTGCTCATACTGTGACGAACATTGCTAAATAAGACAAACAATTCACCAAATTCTTGTTTTAAGTGAGTGGGATCAGAGATTGTTGAGTCCAGAGGTTCTACTCCCATTAGCCTTGAACCCGTAGGAACAAGACCCGGGCCTCTTTCCCTCTGTCCCAAAGGGCGCTCGGCATCCTCCGTGGGGCTTTCCGTAGGACAAGACCTAGTTACCTAACAAGCCCCCCCATCTGGTGCTAGGGACACAAGACGGGATGGAAGTGGAACGCCACTTACGCGCGTCAACACTCAAGGTGAAGACTACCGATATGACCTCGTTGGGACCGCCTGGTGATCTAGCACACCTTCTACTAGCTTAGCAGGCTAGTACCCGGAAACTTAATGGCTTCCCTCAACCCCGTCCGAAGACGTACCCAATCTCCCACGGGTATCAGGAACACACTGCCCCCTCGAAGCCATCCCAATCCGAACAACTCCCGAAGGAGGGGCTCAGCTGTTCGGCCCGAGGTTCTTCTAGTAACGTCAGAGGTACCACGAGTGCTAAGGGTCCGCAGCGCCCGCACTTTGGCAGCTGAAAGGGATGGATCCCTTCCCCTACGGGGGGATCAGAGATAGACAAAGCTCCGTTGGCCGTTGTATTGAAAACTCCCAGTCGTTAACACTTATGAGTTCAGACAGAGATCGATGAGTGGAGGCTTGCGGTATACAGCATGCCCCAGTGTACCGTTGCTGTTTACTTTTAAGCAAAAATGTCCAGGAATGGAAGATTTCCATCCTTCTCCACTTCCATGGTAAACTGTATTTGAGGTCGAAGGCTGTTGAGATGCACAGGAAAGCTAGGAAAAGTGTCTGATGCATTTGGGCAAATTACAAAATTGTCGTCCACGTGTCTATAGAAATGAGATAGTTTAGGTGGAGCTGTGACAAGTATTTCATCTTCTAGGTGTTTCACATAGAAATTTGCTATAGCTGGTAACAAAGGGGAGCCCATTGCTACTCCGTCTACTTGTTCATAGAAAGTACCACCAAACAAGAAGAAAGTGGACATCAGGGTATGTCGGAAGAGCTGTATGATATCAGCCGGAAAACGCTCCTTCAGAAGTTAGATGGCTTCCTGAAGTGGTACCTTTGTAAATAGAGAAACCACGTCGAAGCTGACAAGAAGATCAGAAGGACCAATGGTAATGTCCTTAAGCGTATGTACAAACTGTGTGGAGCTATTCGCATGATGTGGGCAATCCCCTACTAGAGGTTGTAACAGATCAGCTAGGTGGCGTCCACAATGGGGCGTAAAGGAACGTCCGGTTTGTGGATCTTTGGGAGTCCATACATTCTAGGAGGCACGAAACCTGACGGTGATACCGCCTTCTTAATTTCTGAAATAATGCAGGATCTTTTAATAAGTTGTATAGTCCGACGATCTATGGAAGAAATAGGATTCTTATCGAGGATCCTGTAAGCCAGATCATCTAAAAGCTGCTGCAATTTCTCTAAATATTGGGCTGTGGAGAGGATCACAGTGGCATTACCCTTGTCCGCCGGCAAGACAACCAAATTTTCATCGTTTCGAAGCCTCTTAAGTGCTAAACTTTCATCTCGGTTGATATTGGGCCTTGGAAGTGTGTTGTGATTGACAGCGGCAGTCACAGCAGTGCGTATTTCTTCGGCACTATCTAACGTAAGCTTCTGAATAGCGGATTTCACCTCGCTGATGATATCAGCAACTGGAGCGAAGGTTAGACCTTTAGACAAAACGGAGGTAGTGGTTTCGTCCAATTCCTGGTTCGTGAGGTTGACTATGATGTGGATGGAAGGTAGGGGCGGAACGGCATCCTAGGAATGCACCAGTGAGTCCAACTTCTTCATCTGTTGCTTGGTACTCTGGGGAAGCATGGTTTGACCTTGTGCAAAGGTGGAGGTGTCCACCCTATCCCAATATATAGGAAAAACCGGAAGGACCATCGCTACCAGAATAAACGAACATGAACTGATCATTCGCTTAACGCAACCTGAGAAGTCTGGGCTGGTAGAGCATTGTTTTGATAACGACCATAGAGCCAACTTTCGGGTGACGACCATGTTGGCAAAATGCAACAGTTTCTGGGAGCGGAGAATTAAGCAGGAGTTGGCCATTTCCTCCGAGTGGAGCACACTTAATCGTGATGCTGGATTTCACTTCAGCTCCTCTTGGAAACCGGCTTTAAAATGGAAATCCCTAGACTTAAGAAGCACAGATCACTACAGCTTGATAATAAAGTTAAACAGTTTTCTTTCTTTGATCCAATTAATTTTCTATACTCAGGCCATCTTCTGACCTGGCATTTAATTTACTGAAAATAGGTCTTTTGCTGAGTAATGCAGAGTTTGATTAGTTTTGTCTTTTTTATATTTGTGTTATATGCAGTGATTCATTTATGGTTATAACATTTAATAAATATCCCGATGATGTGAGTTTTACTAGCATAATTAGTAATGTGACAGACTTTTAATCTATTGCCTCTCTCTGTCATGAAATTACAACAAAAAGGTTACGGTGCAACACAATATAAAAATGTATATTGTGCTGCACCGTAATTTTTTGGTTGTAACTTTATATTACATTTATATTATGCTCTATTTCTGTTTACTTTTTCGCACTTCTGTTTAGAGCACTGTTCCAGCAATATAGCTACTCCCGAAATAAAATACTACTTATAATATTTTAGTCATAACTATTTTGCAAATTATTAAGCAAATTATTAAAATCACTCGATTTCAGCTACTTTCAAACCGAGTTTCGTAATGCAATAGTTAACATCAGCTCGTGACTTGTTTTTATATGTTTTATTAATTAGCAAAGCAAATATGTGTTCGGCTATCCCTGGGTTGGATCCTGTCCTTTTCCTAATAGAGAAGCTCTTCAATACATTTACGAATTAACTACTCGAAAACTAGCTCAATCAATCTACTTGTCATACTTCAATTCAAATGTGGCCACCAAGAAAATCCAATATCTAAATATGCCATACTTCATAAAGAATTACAAGCAAACCAAAATAGGGTATTAATTATAAAATAATCGTAGCAGCGCTCCACTACAAATGTAACACCGCCCTCTCCTCAGCTGGCTGATCCGCAACAAAACATGCCACTGCCATTAGATGGAATGTCCACAATGTTCCACACCAAAGTGCCTACTACTGTAAACAAAAGCACGTGCTTCTGCTTGTGAGAAGCCTCAGCACACTCTTGCACCAACGAAAACAGTTCTGTAATAACTATACTCTGCCGTGATATATTGGGTTTAAAACTGCACATTTTAAGGTGGTTATAATAGGATTTCACTGCGAAGATTAACGGGTGCATACTTAATGATGAAATATTAAGAATATAATTTCGTTACAACGTTGAGTGTATCTTGCTTGCTAATTACGTATCAGCCTTACATTCCTGACAAGGAATGCAACAGCAAAATTCCCCGAGATGCTAAGTACTCAATAAACAAAGGAAATGTGATAAGTCAGCAATACCATTCTAATACGCGTATGCTCTTTGAACAGTGATTTCTGTTAGTGTTCGAGTTGTAATGGCAAATGATGGTGCGTGTACTTCTAGTAATGTGTTCAAACACAAAAGCGGGACATCACTAAAAAGTGGCGAAAAGCAAATAATACTTAATGTGTTCAACTTGCTATTAGAGAAATACCCGACGCTTGCCGTTGTGGAAAATGCGAAACTAAGAGCCGAGTTTCCAGGCGTTTCCTTATTAACATACTGGTGTCATAAAAACCCTAAAGAAGATTTTGTGTGCGACCGGATTGTGGACAAGCTTGACATTAACCATAGCCCGCTCACATTCCTTTAAGCCTCGGCATTTGCCAGCTGGAGTGTTATGACTAAAAGTTACAGATTTCTCCACTACCCACCATATGGCGCTGGCTGATGACCCCTCTGCAACCCTATTCCAGCGTACAGCTGTAATGTGTTGACATTACATACGCAGAACTTTCCGATGCAGTGGTGTACAGTTTAGGAATTTACGGTTTTCAAACATTTCCGTTGTCGCAGAAGCAATGCATCTTAATATCACAGGAATATAATGTTTGCATATCAGTTCACTTAACAGTTCTGAATGCCTTCAGTTCTCTGCACACACGAGTTAAGAACAATGTTGCATGCTGGCATTATGTATTCCTCTAGGCTTTTTCTCGCACATACTTTAGGTAGCTTAGGTACAGCAGTTGTTATAAATTGCTCTATAACTGCCAAAAGAGGAACAAACTCTGGATATGGGTAATAGAACGTGGGGTTTTCGTCCCTTTTGAATATTAGATTTACAAGGGATGCTGTACACTTGGCGGTAGACACTTTAGTAAGACAGGTGGCACAAGAGAATTCGGCCGCTATTTTTTAAACTGTAAAACCTCCTATATACGCCAGTGATAAGTGGACTGTTGCATGAAACGAGGCTGTCTAGGAAGAAAAGAAAAAAACTAAGTAAGTCAACAGTTAAAAGCAGCTTAACAATATACGTTAGTAGCTCTTATAAGACGGAAATTCACATTACCTTTAATGTTTTTCAATGCGCCCAATATTACGATTATTGTGTCGGGAAGCTGTGTTGCAGTGCACAATGGTGTCTTTTATCAATAATTGAATTGATTTATGAAAATTATTGGTTTCATAATAAAGTAACCTTTCTTCATTTGTTTGCTGCTTGTTTATAAATTCTTTGTGCCTTTTATTTGCTCCCCATAATTTACACCTCAAGGTGTTATTCTCGGCTTCCAATCCCTTTAATTTGGAAATTATGTCTTCCTCAATCTGATTTGCAGCGCATTGGAATACTTCCTGTTTTCAGCAGTTTAATTTTACAGCCTGGCTTATAGTCGTCCTCAGTAAAATGCAAACTGCACAGGACTGTTGAATTAGATTTATCATTTACCACGAAATTAGAGCGCGATGTAGCTTTTAGCTATTGTTTACGTAGCTCTTCTTCTACTGCAAATTCATGGAAACTGATCCCTTTTGATTTTCTTTTCTTACTTTTACAGAAGGGTACGCAACAATACACCATCTGAAATATAAAGTATTGAGCTCATAATTGCTGCTACGCTGTTTGTTGTAATTATTGCTACTACTGCTGTTATAATGATGATAAAAATAATAAAAGTAATAATAAAAATAATATAATACGTAATTCTTACATTTGGAGCATTGCTATGGATGGTTCGGAGATCTGGACTTTGGAAAAACGGAGAGCTTTGAAATATAGTGCTGTATATTGTAAATTTTTGTACTATAAAGCTGACATGGAAAATCTACCTTCTAAGATAATGAACTGCTACCATTTACGGCACAACAGTAAAAGTAATAATAATAATAAACAATGACATGTTGTGCTCATACTTATGATTACTTATATTATCTCTTATTTATATCCAGTGTTCTTATTGTCTCTTATTTATGCCCAGTTTTCTTGTTCGCTTGCTTTAGATTGTTGTCAACAGCACTTCATGTAATTCACTTTCAATACTAATTGAGACCATAAGATTTGTTCAACTGTCACCACAAAACTAAATGTCGGCTAGGCCACTGACGGCTACAAGGGGATACTTTAGGGGTCAGCTTTGAGAGCTCCAAGCGGCAAAACAGGCATACACCGCTCGGTAGCTTAAATGCGTAGGAATCCGACTGAGTGCCGAGGCTTTAAGGGATATGAGCGGGCTATGCATTAACTTAGAGGATACTTCTTACTCCAGTGTGTCAGGTATATCATCTTCGGAGAATTCGGATTTGGGTGTTAAACTTTTGCCCGAGGAGTGCAATTAACGTAAGTAAAATATATATATTTCAGCATGCTTTAAAATCGACCGCTATTTCAAAATTACATGTTCAACAATAATTTTCACGTAAGGTGCATTTTGTGGATTCAAACAATGTTCAACTGTGATATGCAGCAAGCACGTGCGAGAGGAAAAATCAGCTGTAACTGGCGGGAACTACGAACTCCTTTCGCGCGGATTAATACAGAGAGCTTGTTTACAGTAGGATGCATTTTGGTTTGGAATGGACATTGAACCTTTTGACTCTACTTCACTTCAGAATAAAGAGAGCTCCGGTTACAGGATCGGCAATCAATAGACAGACTCAAAGGACCCCCACTTTAACAAATTAACCTTTAATATAACCTCTTAGAATTTTACAGAAATAACTATATAACCAAACGGTGTGTATTCCTATAAACTCAACACAAGGAAACCAAGGTGGCGCATGAGCAACACATTCACTAACAAATAAATTTATAATTTTACATGAAATATCAATCGGAAACAATCTCAAATTGAAACTGAGAACAAAAGTTCCCCATTAAACAACTAAATATAAGGTGGCACCAGCTAGTAAATCCACGGTAAGCGCACACAAACAGAACAACAACGCTCACCCAGTATGTCATAAATAACACTTTATCAAATCCTAAACACACCGATATAGTTACACTCCTCCACACGACAGAAAGTCTACGAGGCCTGAGATGCAGGGGGGTTGGAGAAGGTTCACACACCCTCCCTGGACAGGTTTATGACACCCCATATCAGTACAGTTGCTCACCATTCAAAAACATTCTGACAACTTCTACTTTTGTGAATGAATCTCGTCGGTTTTTGTGTACAGAATAGGGCGCATGTTTTAACGGTTCTGCTCCTTGTGTAGCATGCGTTCCCTGTCACACACATTCGCTGTCTTTGTACCACTGTATGAGAGCAAATTCCTTACAAGGACCTTCTTTGCGTTGCTGGACTGTACATGATCATCTTTGGAAAACGAACTTTAACTCTACAGATCATATTAGAATAAAGAAAGCAGCTGAACTCCCCCATTTAACCATATAAAGATAGCACAACTCACAGACTTGGAAGTCAAAACCACTTCTGGCCCCAAGGCTTAGTTTTCAACCCCAATAAATATAGTAAAAGTTCAACAAAGGGCGATCAGTGAAGACCCTGAAGGGCAAAATTTACATCAAAACTAAAAGGCGTAACGGAAACACTGAGCCAAGATATGAAAAACGCCGAAGCCAGCACCCAAACTACTCTCTCCGTTCGAAGCAATCTACCCAGAAAGACAAACCAGTGAACCCCAGTGCTCAGGAAATGAAGAGGTGGGAGCCCGAACCGACTTCCACGAAAAGATCGCTCGAAGCGGTAAGCGTAGGAAGCACAAGTGCCGGAACAATCGGCACACCATATTGTTACATCATCCTATCCATCTTCCTGCTTAATCTTCTTTTAAAAAAATGTAGTAAATACACACTGGTCACACCCGTGATTGAAGGTTCCATCTTGTTGTGGAAGCAGCTGTAATGCATTTGTTGCAAACTAAACGCAATAGATCACTGCGTTTTGATAAAACAGGAATAATGTGAATCTACCGATGTTAGCGAAAAACAATTTAATTGACTTTGTGTTAGGAACAAGCATTTCATATATCCAAATTTAATTGGAGAGCATAGCAGTGTGCACCTTGGCATACGGTAAATAGTCCTGCAACGAAGTTTGAACATTTCCATCGCTACCGCTCATTACTCTGGCACCAGCGTATGCTTGAGTTACGAGTTTTCTTTCAACATCAAAAGGTTGCAACTTCTTTATCAAACCATTATTGGGGCCACTCGCATTTCGATCATGAACTTCTTTAAAAGAAAGAAACCTTTCAACATGTTTATACCCTTTTATGTATGGTAAAAAGATCAGAACTTGACTACGACAGGCTATGTCTGTTGTTATGTCAGCCTAGATAGAAACGTAATTAGCGGTTCTGGTCTTTCATTAATTCCTCATTGAAAATTTAATATATACAATCTAATAGTTTCTTTTGTATGGTATGTGAAGTATATTTACATACTGCAGTGCTGGTAATGCCGAGGTAGTCATCTAACACATGTCAAGATTGCCTAAGAAAGATAACAAATCAAAGAAATTTTCACGGTTTGTTGATTCCTATGATTCACCGTAACCCCTCAATACTAGGTCACGGTTCCTCAAAATGTTATCACTGTATCACTCTGTTCAGCATATATCTGTTTTTAGTGGCTAGTTCATTGTGTTTCTGGATTTATATTTTATGTGCAGAATCAATCTGAGCAGCAATGTTTACAGTTCCCAATAATTTAAATTTACAGGTATTTTGTAAATGAAATGCCCTTGCCTCGTGTTTTGCAGTTCCTTCACTCAAATGTTTCTGATCCTCACAACCCACTGTCGTTTTTCACCACCAAATAACGAACAGTAAAAGCACAAGACACTGTTTCAACTCAATTGCTAAGATTTCTTACTAAACCAACTATTACACATGGCATCTCTTTTTCCCCACCTTGTTGCGAAAATGTAAAATTATTTGGCTGATGTGCACTTAATCGTTTAATTTCAAGTTTTTCTTCTACCTTTAATGGATGAAAGGGACTTTTCAATAAACAATACACTCCCCCCCCCAGGGGCCTACTTCGGTAGGTACGGGTTTGGCGCACCCGGGGTCCCGAGCCAACAGTCTCCCTCGTGTGGACTCCTCTTCGTGGTTGAGGGAGAGGGTCAACAGGCCCACCCACGTGTAGGCCGTGCGTGGAGACCCGTGGAGAAGGATTTTAGATTCTTTTCTAGTTTAGAGTTTATGATTTAGTGAACAAAATTTTTAGTAGGTTTTGATTGATGTTTTTTATGTACGTGTATTTTTAATAGGTTTTGTTACACTTGTATAGTTTTTAGAAAGTTTCATATCTGGCTTTTACCATGACTAGTTTTTTAAAGGGCGCTGATGGCCGCCGTAGTTGAGCGCCCTTATATATCATCATCATCATCATCATCATCATCATCATCATCATCATCATCATCATCATCATCATCATCATCATCATCATCATCATCATCATCATCATCATCATCATCATCATCATCATCATCATCATCATCATCATCATCATCATCATCATCATCATCATCATCATCATCATCATCATCATCATCATCATCATCATCATCATCATCATCATCATCATCATCATCATCATCATCATCATCATCATCATCATCATCATCATCATCATCATCATCATCATCATCATCATCATCATCATCATCATCATCATCATCATCATCATCATCATCATCATCATCATCATCATCATCATCATCATCATCATCATCATCATCATCATCATCATCATCATCATCATCATCATCATCATCATCATCATCATCATCATCATCATCATCATCATCATCATCACCCAAGCATTACTGAATGCGATGCAAGAAAAGGCAAGTAGGAGAACGAGGAAGGTATAGAAACGTGACTGGCAAAGTGTATAAAGGAGTGACTGACCGTGAGCCAGTAGTTGGCCCGACGTTCTGCTACGCGGCAAGGAGACTGGCGCGGTGTTTGTGTACAACAGCGCAGGTTGCAAGTTTCGATAACGATTAAGAATTACGGTATAGTAAAATTATTGTTTGTAAGTTTTATTACAGTTGAATACAACATAAAAACATTCTTTCTTCAAATTAAAAAGCGCCTTTAAGATGCGTGATATCGGTGGGGCCTGGCCTCTCTGGCCCTTAATGACAACGCAACCCTGTTCATATCCCACTGTGTTGCGCCGTGGCGTAGTGGGCTAGGACGTTGTGCTTTGGCTCCCTGCCACGCAATGCGCAGGGTTTGATCCCACCCTTGGTGTGCGGATTCTTAAGTATCAGGTATAGGACTTCCTCAATAGGAATTTGTAGAACTACATAGGTAGCGAATCCCGGTCAAGAAAGCCAACTTTCCGGCTGCGGGTGCTGTGATGCTGACCATGTCTCCTTCCCGTATCGGTTGGATGATAGCCCACTTGCGTCATGTGTATGCGGCCGTGAGACCGGAAGTCGGGTTAGCGGGCTGGGATTCGCTTGCTGGTTGAATATTATTATTTCTCATTTGGAGAAGTTTCATAACTAATTTTGATTACTCCCTTTGTTCCATAATATGGTACAGAAATGGGAATCCTGCTCTGATTTATCGTGCATGTGAATCCAATTCGTGGTCTGATGTGATTTGTGTGCAGTATTGAAGCTGTCCATCCAGGTGGACATTCACAGTACATACGTTACTACAAGCGACAAAAAGTGAACGACTATGGAGCTGAGTATAGATGTGAGTATGGGCACGCGTTGCTGCATTCCAGGACGAGTAAACAGGGCAAACCGGGGCAAACTCCAAAGCACAACAATTAACAGCCGAATGTTGTAATGCCATTTCACAATTCCTATTCCAATTCAAGGAAAATTGTACCTTGAAGAAGGGTGCCATTAAGACAGCCGCAATGAAATTCCAGATAACCCCTTTAACTACTTCACGTACCTGGCATTGTGCTAAGGCACAGTATGAATGAGGGATATCTGATCACAAGGCACAAATACTAACAACCACATTAAATAAACCTAAACAAGACAATATAAAGACCACTAAACGGTGCTACAATGAAACCAATCTAGACAATTTCAAACGTCTACTAAAAAGGGAACACTGGAACGAGGTATACACAGAAAACACAGTGGATTCAAAATTTACTAAGCTAATTCATACTTTTCTACACAACTTTGAAATTGCGTTTCCAATAAAAAACAGTATTGTAGGATACAGAGGGAAAAATAACTGGGTAACTAAAGGAATTAGGATATCATCAAAGAGATTAAGGTTTTTAAGTGAGGTACAAAAACGGGGAGGTGCGTCAAATGAAACAACAGAGTATATAAATAATTATAGGAAGATCTATAGGAAAGTCATTAGAGCAGCAAAAAAACTAGAGAATGATAGATATATATTAGGGTCAGTAAATAAAAATAAGGCAATGTGGCAAGTGATAAAGAAGGAAACTGGTAAAACAAACCAAAAGGAAACCCAACTTGAACTAATAGAAAATGGTAATAAAATAAAAGACCCAGTACAGGTGGCAGAACTATTTAATAGACATTTCACGGAAATAGCAAGCAAAATCTTGAATAACAAATATGGTCAACACAGTTACAGTAACAAAATACAGATATGCATAAATTCAGTTTTTATTTGGCCAATAAGTATAGAAGAGATAAAAAGAGTAACAAAGGGACTAAAAAATAAGTTTTCATCAGGGGCAGATGATATACCTGATTACATAGTGAAAGAGTGCATAAAAGAAATATCAGAACCTTTATTGCATGTGTATAATGCATCTTTTGAGACAGGGGTATTTCCAAAAAAGTTAAGGTAGCTAAAGTTAAGCCACTTTACAAAAAAGGACCGACACATGATATTCAAAATTACAGACCAGTATCAATGTTATCAGTTTTTTCAAAAATTTTAGAAAAATTCATGTACAATAGAATCATTAGCTTCATAGAGAAAAACAACATATTAACAGACTCCCAACATGGGTTTAGACACAAAAGATCAACAGAAACAGTCATTTACTCTGTATTAACGCAAATAATAGAGGTATTAGAGAAGAAACATAAGGCAGTAGGACTATTTATTGACCTCACAAAAGCATATGATGTAACAAACCACAAAATATTGCTCGAAAAATTAAGTATATATGGAATAAGGGGGATAGCATATACATAGTTTGAATCATATATATCTAATAGAACTCAGATAGTAGAAATTAGCCAAGTAAATAAACAACAGTGTAAAATAGTGAAATGTAAGTCAAAACTTAAAAAAGTGGAGCATGGTGTACCTCAGGATCAATTCTAGGCCCACTTCTCTTTTTACTATACATAAATGATATGCCATTAAATGTCCAAAATGTAGAGGTAATATTATTTGCAGATGCTACAAACGTACTGGTAAAAGCAAAATGTGACACGGAACTTCAAGAAGAAATAGACAATAACACAACAAAACTAGAATCCTGATTTAAATCCAACAGACTTTTAGTAAATACTGTAACGGGAGCGTTGGAGCACCCTGTAACCAGCTGGGAACGGAAGGCAGGGGGGAGGACCGCGTTAGCCACACCTCCTCCTCGTTTGTCTTGTAGTGGTGACAGGCTGTGGTCAGGGGAAAAAATGACTGTGTCGCCTGTTTTTCTCTACACCTGTTTCTCGATCTTTCTGTTACTATAACAATCCTGTAAACACCAGAAGGCGGGATATTCCGATATAAAGAGGGTTACAGACAGACGCAGTCAGTCAGTCAGTTGTTGGTTTGGTTAGTGAGTGTGAGTGAGGAGACAGTCGCAGTTCTTGGTGTAAGAAGGCAGTGTTAGTCAGTGACGTGTTAATGAACGAAAGGGTTGTGCAACGTAAGACTGTACGAACTGTGTATGTGTATCGGAGTTTATGTAATCGCGAGTACAAGTGAAGTTGTAACGGACGAACTGGTGAATTGTAATTGTTGCAGCACGTAATTCTGTGTAATTGGCAAGAGTTTAACTGTAAGTCGGTGGAAATAAAGAACATTTTTGAGTGGTGTAATTGGACTTTTCATTTCACGAACCCACAAAGTCACACTGGTGTCAGGAAGCGGGATAACAACATCACCGAACATTACAACGATGGAGGCAGCATTAGAAAAGATTTTAGCGGAACTGGAAGAAATGAAGACGGAACTGAAACTAATCAGGACGGGTAGGGACAACATCACCGAGAAGATGCAACAAATGAAGGCCGAGTTAACCACAGAAATGAGAGCAGCGAACGGCAGTCTGGCCACGGAAATGAAGGCGGCGAACGAGGCTCTCGCCGCAAAGTTTGAGGAACGGTTGGCCGGCGTGGGGGATGACGTCGCGAACCTGGGCAAACGGAAGAGTCAAGTAGACGATCGCCTTAATGATTTAGAGGAAAAGGCCGACAACTTCGCAAAACCCCTCACCCGCCTGACGGAGGAAAACCGGCCTTACGTGTGGACGGAGGACGCCGAAGACGCTTTCCAGCACCCGAAGGGGACCCTGTGCAGTGCTCCAATTTTGGGTTTCCCACAACCGGGTGGCACCTTCATTGTGGACACCGACGCTAGCGACCATTGCATTGGAGGTGTCCTATCGCAGATCCAGGACGGCCATGAGCGGACAAGAGTGGAAGAGAAGGAGCGTGCTGCAGCAGTCCGAGTAGTTGTGGCAGTGCCTGCTGAAGGCTGGGATAGCGCAGGCCTGAGGAGGGAGCAGCTGGCGGACGCAGACTTGGGGCCACTCTTGAGGGAAGTGGACGCAGGGACGAGGCCAACCTGGGAGGACATCGCACCGAGGAGCGCCACCTACAAGTCGCACTGGGCCCGATGGGACTCGTTGAAGACCAGAGAGGGCGTGCTGTTCCGGGTATGGGAGTCACCCGATGGGTAGGCGCAGAGAGAACAGTTGGTACTTCCCCGGAGCAAGGTCCCGGAAGTCTTGGAGGAAGAACACGCCGGTACTTCAGGAGGACACCTGGGAGCGAACCGAATGATTCACAAACTACGGCAGCGCTACTTCTGGCTGAGACTCCGAGCAGATGCTGGTGGTATTCCTGGACCGCCTCGCACGCTACGTTGGGGCTGTTCGGGGGCGAACAGCTTTGAGGAGGGAGCAGTGTAACGGGAGCGTTGGAGCACCCTGTAACCAGCTGAGAACGGAAGGCAGGGGGGAGGACCGCGTTAGCCACACCTCCTCCTCGTTTGTCTTGTAGTGGTGACAGGCTGTGGTCAGGGGAAAAAATGACTGTGTCGCCTGTTTTTCTCTACACCTGTTTCTCGATCTTTCTGTTACTAGAACAATTCTGTAAACACCAGAAGGCGGGATATTCCGATATAAAGAGGGTTCCAGACAGACGCAGTCAGTCAGTCAGTTGTTGGTTTGGTTAGTGAGTGTGTGTGAGGAGACAGTCGCAGTTCTTGGTGTAAGAAGGCAGTGTTAGTCAGTGACGTGTTAATGAACGAAAGGGTTGTGCAACGTAAGACTGTACGAACTGTGTATGTGTATCGGAGTTTATGTAATCGCGAGTACAAGTGAAGTTGTAACGGACGAACTGGTGAATTGTAATTGTTGCAGCACGTAATTCTGTGTAATTGGCAAGAGTTTAACTGTAAGTCGGTGGAAATAAAGAACATTTTTGAGTGGTGTATTTGGACTTTTCATTTCACGAACCCACAAAGTCACACTGGTGTCAGGAAGCGGGATAACAACATCACCGAACATTACAACGATGGAGGCAGCATTAGAAAAGATTTTAGCGGAACTGGAAGAAATGAAGACGGAACTGAAACTAATCAGGACGGGTAGGGACAACATCACCGAGAAGATGCAACAAATGAAGGCCGAGTTAACCACAGAAATGAGAGCAGCGAACGGCAGTCTGGCCACGGAAATGAAGGCGGCGAACGAGGCTCTCGCCGCAAAGTTTGAGGAACGGTTGGCCGGCGTGGGGGATGACGTCGCGAACCTGGGCAAACGGAAGAGTCAAGTAGACGATCGCCTTAATGATTTAGAGGAAATGGCAGACAACTTCGCAAAACCCCTCACCCGCCTGACGGAGGAAAACCGGCCTTACGTGTGGACGGAGGACGCCGAAGACGCTTTCCAGCACCCGAAGGGGACCCTGTGCAGTGCTCCAATTTTGGGTTTCCCACAACCGGGTGGCGCCTTCATTGTGGACACCGACGCTAGCGACCATTGCATTGGAGGTGTCCTATCGCAGATCCAGGACGGCCATGAGCGGACAAGAGTGGAAGAGAAGGAGCGTGCCGCAGCAGTCCGAGTAGTTGTGGCAGTGCCTGCTGAAGGCTGGGATAGCGCAGCCCTGAGGAGGGAGCAGCTGGCGGACGCAGACTTGGGGCCACTCTTGAGGGAAGTGGACGCAGGGACGAGGCCAACCTGGGAGGACATCGCACCGAGGAGCGCCACCTACAAGTCGCACTGGGCCCGATGGGACTCGTTGAAGACCAGAGAGGGCGTGCTGTTCCGGGTATGGGAGTCACCCGATGGGAAGGCGCAGAGAGAACAGTTGGTACTTCCCCGGACAAGGTCCCGGAAGTCTTGGAGGAAGAACACGCCGGTACTTCAGGAGGACACCTGGGAGCGAACCGAATGATTCACAAACTACGGCAGCGCTACTTCTGGCTGAGACTCCGAGCTGATGCTGGTGGTACACCTGGACCGCCTCGCACGCTACGTTGGGGCTGTTCGGGGGCGAACAGCTTTGAGGAGGGAGCAGTGTAACGGGAGCGTTGGAGCACCCTGTAACCAGCTGAGAACGGAAGGCAGGGGGGAGGACCGCGTTAGCCACACCTCCTCCTCGTTTGTCTTGTAGTGGTGACAGGCTGTGGTCAGGGTAAAAAATGACTGTGTCGCCTGTTTTTCTCTACACCTGTTTCTCGATCTTTCTGTTACTAGAACAATCCTGTAAACACCAGAAGGCGGGATATTCCGATATAAAGAGGGTTACAGACAGACGCAGTCAGTCAGTCAGTTGTTGTTTTGGTTAGTGAGTGTGAGTGAGGAGACAGTCGCAGTTCTTGGTGTAAGAAGGCAGTGTTAGTCAGTGACGTGTTAATGAACGAAAGGGTTGTGCAACGTAAGACTGTACGAACTGTGTATGTGTATCGGAGTTTATGTAATCGCGAGTACAAGTGAAGTTGTAACGGACGAACTGGTGAATTGTAATTGTTGCAGCACGTAATTCTGTGTAATTGGCAAGAGTTTAACTGTAAGTCGGTGGAAATAAAGAACATTTTTGAGTGGTGTAATTGGACTTTTCATTTCACGAACCCACAAAGTCACACTGGTGTCAGGAAGCGGGATAACAACATCACCGAACATTACAACGATGGAGGCAGCATTAGAAAAGATTTTAGCGGAACTGGAAGAAATGAAGACGGAACTGAAACTAATCAGGACGGGTAGGGACAACATCACCGAGAAGATGCAACAAATGAAGGCCGAGTTAACCAAAGAAATGAGAGCAGCGAACGGCAGTCTGGCCACGGAAATGAAGGCGGCGAACGAGGCTCTCGCCGCAAAGTTTGAGGAACGGTTGGCCGGCGTGGGGGATGACGTCGCGAACCTGGGCAAACGGAAGAGTCAAGTAGACGATCGCCTTAATGATTTAGAGGAAAAGGCCGACAACTTCGCAAAACCCCTCACCCGCCTGACGGAGGAAAACCGGCCTTACGTGTGGACGGAGGACGCCGAAGACGCTTTCCAGCACCCGAAGGGGACCCTGTGCAGTGCTCCAATTTTGGGTTTCCCACAACCGGGTGGCGCCTTCATTGTGGACACCGACGCTAGCGACCATTGCATTGGAGGTGTCCTATCGCAGATCCAGGACGGCCATGAGCGGACAAGAGTGGAAGAGAAGGAGCGTGCCGCAGCAGTCCGAGTAGTTGTGGCAGTGCCTGCTGAAGGCTGGGATAGCGCATGCCTGAGGAGGGAGCAGCTGGTGGACGCAGACTTGGGGCCACTCTTGAGGGAAGTGGACGCAGGGACGAGGCAAACCTGGGAGGACATCGCACCGAGGAGCACCACCTACAAGTCGCACTGGGCCCGATGGGACTCGTTGAAGACCAGAGAGGGCGTGCTGTTCCGGGTATGGGAGTCACCAGATGGGAAGGCGCAGAGAGAACAGTTGGTATTTCCCCGGAGCAAGGTCCCGGAAGTCTTGGAGGAAGAACACGCCGGTACTTCAGGAGGACACCTGGGAGCGAACCGAATGATTCACAAACTACGGCAGCGCTACTTCTGGCTGAGACTCCGAGCAGATGCTCGTGGTACACCTGGACCGCCTCGCACGCTACGTTGGGGCTGTTCGGGGGCGAACAGCTTTGAGGAGGGAGCAGTGTAACGGGAGCGTTGGAGCACCCTGTAACCAGCTGAGAACGGAAGGCAGGGGGGAGGACCGCGTTAGCCACACCCCCTCCTCGTTTGTCTTGTAGTGGTGACAGGCTGTGGTCAGGGGAAAAAATGACTGTGTCGCCTGTTTTTCTCTACACCTGTTTCTCGATCTTTCTGTTACTAGAACAATCCTGTAAACACCAGAAGGCGGGATATTCCGATATAAAGAGGGTTACAGACAGACGCAGTCAGTCAGTCAGTTGTTGGTTTGGTTAGTGAGTGTGAGTGAGGAGACAGTCGCAGTTCTTGGTGTAAGAAGGCAGTGTTAGTCAGTGACGTGTTAATGAACGAAAGGGTTGTGCAACGTAAGACTGTACGAACTGTGTATGTGTATCGGAGTTTATGTAATCGCGAGTACAAGTGAAGTTGTAACGGACGAACTGGTGAATTGTAATTGTTGCAGCACGTAATTCTGTGTAATTGGCAAGAGTTTAACTGTAAGTCGGTGGAAATAAAGAACATTTTTGAGTGGTGTAATTGGACTTTTCATTTCACGAACCCACAAAGTCACACTGGTGTCAGGAAGCGGGATAACAACATCACCGAACATTACAACGATGGAGGCAGCATTAGAAAAGATTTTAGCGGAACTGGAAGAAATGAAGACGGAAATGAAACTAATCAGGACGGGTAGGGACAACATCACCGAGAAGATGCAACAAATGAAGGCCGAGTTAACCACAGAAATGAGAGCAGCGAACGGCAGTCTGGCCACGGAAATGAAGGCGGTGAACGAGGATCTCGCCGCAAAGTTTGAGGAACGGTTGGCCGGCGTGGGGGATGACGTCGCGAACCTGGGCAAACGGAAGAGTCAAGTAGACGATCGCCTTAATGATTTAGAGGAAAAGGCCGACAACTTCGCAAAACCCCTCACCTGCCTGACGGAGGAAAACCGGCCTTACGTGTGGACGGAGGACGCCGAAGACGCTTTCCAGCACCCGAAGGGGACCCTGTGCAGTGCTCCAATTTTGGGTTTCCCACAACCGGGTGGCGCCTTCATTGTGGACACCGACGCTAGCGATCATTGCATTGGAGGTGTCCTATCGCAGATCCAGGATGGCCATGAGCGGACAAGAGTGGAAGAGAAGGGGCGTGCCGCAGCAGTCCGAGTAGTTGTGGCAGTGCCTGCTGAAGGCTGGGATAGCGCAGGCCTGAGGAGGGAGCAGCTGGCGGACGCAGACTTGGGGCCACTCTTGAGGGAAGTGGACGCAGGGACGAGGCCAACCTGGGAGGACATCGCACCGAGGAGCGCCACCTACAAGTCGCACTGGGCCCGATGGGACTCGTTGAAGACCAGAGAGGGCGTGCTGTTCCGGGTATGGGAGTCACCCGATGGGAAGGCGCAGAGAGAACAGTTGGTACTTCCCCGGAGCAAGGTCCCGGAAGTCTTGGAGGAAGAACACGCCGGTACTTCAGGAGGACACCTGGGAGCGAACCGAATGATTCACAAACTACGGCAGCGCTATTTCTGGCTGAGACTCCGAGCAGATGCTGGTGGTACACCTGGACCGCCTCGCACGCTACGTTGGGGCTGTTCGGGGGCGAACAGCTTTGAGGAGGGAGCAGTGTAACGGGAGCGTTGGAGCACCCTGTAACCAGCTGAGAACGGAAGGCAGGGGGGAGGACCGCGTTAGCCACACCTCCTCCTCGTTTGTCTTGTAGTGGTGACAGGCTGTGGTCAGGGGAAAAATGACTGTGTCACCTGTTTTTCTCTACACCTGTTTCTCGATCTTTCTGTTACTAGAACAATCCTGTAAACACCAGAAGGCGGGATATTCCGATATAAAGAGGGTTACAGACAGACGCAGTCAGTCAGTCAGTTGTTGGTTTGGTTAGTGAGTGTGAGTGAGGAGACAGTCGCAGTTCTTGGTGTAAGAAGGCAGTGTTAGTCAGTGACGTGTTAATGAACGAAAGGGTTGTGCAACGGAAGACTGTACGAACTGTGTATGTGTATCGGAGTTTATGTAATCGCGAGTACAAGTGAAGTTGTAACGGACGAACTGGTGAATTGTAATTGTTGCAGCACGTAATTCTGTGTAATTGGCAAGAGTTTAACTGTAAGTCGGTGGAAATAAAGAACATTTTTGAGTGGTGTAATTGGACTTTTCATTTCACGAACCCACAAAGTCACACTGGTGTCAGGAAGCGGGATAACAACATCACCGAACATTACAACGATGGAGGCAGCATTAGAAAAGATTTTAGCGGAACTGGAAGAAATGAAGACGGAACTGAAACTAATCAGGACGGGTAGGGACAACATCACCGAGAAGATGCAACAAATGAAGGCCGAGTTAACCAAAGAAATGAGAGCAGCGAACGGCAGTCTGGCCACGGAAATGAAGGCGGCGAACGAGGCTCTCGCCGCAAAGTTTGAGGAACGGTTGGCCGGCGTGGGGGATGACGTCGCGAACCTGGGCAAACGGAAGAGTCAAGTAGACGATCGCCTTAATGATTTAGAGGAAAAGGCCGACAACTTCGCAAAACCCCTCACCCGCCTGACGGAGGAAAACCGGCCTTACGTGTGGACGGAGGACGCCGAAGACGCTTTCCAGCACCCGAAGGGGACCCTGTGCAGTGCTCCAATTTTGGGTTTCCCACAACCGGGTGGCGCCTTCATTGTGGACACCGACGCTAGCGACCATTGCATTGGAGGTGTCCTATCGCAGATCCAGGACGGCCATGAGCGGACAAGAGTGGAAGAGAAGGAGCGTGCCGCAGCAGTCCGAGTAGTTGTGGCAGTGCCTGCTGAAGGCTGGGATAGCGCATGCCTGAGGAGGGAGCAGCTGGTGGACGCAGACTTGGGGCCACTCTTGAGGGAAGTGGACGCAGGGACGAGGCAAACCTGGGAGGACATCGCACCGAGGAGCACCACCTACAAGTCGCACTGGGCCCGATGGGACTCGTTGAAGACCAGAGAGGGCGTGCTGTTCCGGGTATGGGAGTCACCAGATGGGAAGGCGCAGAGAGAACAGTTGGTATTTCCCCGGAGCAAGGTCCCGGAAGTCTTGGAGGAAGAACACGCCGGTACTTCAGGAGGACACCTGGGAGCGAACCGAATGATTCACAAACTACGGCAGCGCTACTTCTGGCTGAGACTCCGAGCAGATGCTCGTGGTACACCTGGACCGCCTCGCACGCTACGTTGGGGCTGTTCGGGGGCGAACAGCTTTGAGGAGGGAGCAGTGTAACGGGAGCGTTGGAGCACCCTGTAACCAGCTGAGAACGGAAGGCAGGGGGGAGGACCGCGTTAGCCACACCCCCTCCTCGTTTGTCTTGTAGTGGTGACAGGCTGTGGTCAGGGGAAAAAATGACTGTGTCGCCTGTTTTTCTCTACACCTGTTTCTCGATCTTTCTGTTACTAGAACAATCCTGTAAACACCAGAAGGCGGGATATTCCGATATAAAGAGGGTTACAGACAGACGCAGTCAGTCAGTCAGTTGTTGGTTTGGTTAGTGAGTGTGAGTGAGGAGACAGTCGCAGTTCTTGGTGTAAGAAGGCAGTGTTAGTCAGTGACGTGTTAATGAACGAAAGGGTTGTGCAACGTAAGACTGTACGAACTGTGTATGTGTATCGGAGTTTATGTAATCGCGAGTACAAGTGAAGTTGTAACGGACGAACTGGTGAATTGTAATTGTTGCAGCACGTAATTCTGTGTAATTGGCAAGAGTTTAACTGTAAGTCGGTGGAAATAAAGAACATTTTTGAGTGGTGTAATTGGACTTTTCATTTCACGAACCCACAAAGTCACACTGGTGTCAGGAAGCGGGATAACAACATCACCGAACATTACAACGATGGAGGCAGCATTAGAAAAGATTTTAGCGGAACTGGAAGAAATGAAGACGGAAATGAAACTAATCAGGACGGGTAGGGACAACATCACCGAGAAGATGCAACAAATGAAGGCCGAGTTAACCACAGAAATGAGAGCAGCGAACGGCAGTCTGGCCACGGAAATGAAGGCGGTGAACGAGGATCTCGCCGCAAAGTTTGAGGAACGGTTGGCCGGCGTGGGGGATGACGTCGCGAACCTGGGCAAACGGAAGAGTCAAGTAGACGATCGCCTTAATGATTTAGAGGAAAAGGCCGACAACTTCGCAAAACCCCTCACCTGCCTGACGGAGGAAAACCGGCCTTACGTGTGGACGGAGGACGCCGAAGACGCTTTCCAGCACCCGAAGGGGACCCTGTGCAGTGCTCCAATTTTGGGTTTCCCACAACCGGGTGGCGCCTTCATTGTGGACACTGACGCTAGCGATCATTGCATTGGAGGTGTCCTATCGCAGATCCAGGATGGCCATGAGCGGACAAGAGTGGAAGAGAAGGGGCGTGCCGCAGCAGTCCGAGTAGTTGTGGCAGTGCCTGCTGAAGGCTGGGATAGCGCAGGCCTGAGGAGGGAGCAGCTGGCGGACGCAGACTTGGGGCCACTCTTGAGGGAAGTGGACGCAGGGACGAGGCCAACCTGGGAGGACATCGCACCGAGGAGCGCCACCTACAAGTCGCACTGGGCCCGATGGGACTCGTTGAAGACCAGAGAGGGCGTGCTGTTCCGGGTATGGGAGTCACCCGATGGGAAGGCGCAGAGAGAACAGTTGGTACTTCCCCGGAGCAAGGTCCCGGAAGTCTTGGAGGAAGAACACGCCGGTACTTCAGGAGGACACCTGGGAGCGAACCGAATGATTCACAAACTACGGCAGCGCTATTTCTGGCTGAGACTCCGAGCAGATGCTGGTGGTACACCTGGACCGCCTCGCACGCTACGTTGGGGCTGTTCGGGGGCGAACAGCTTTGAGGAGGGAGCAGTGTAACGGGAGCGTT
Source organism: Mantis religiosa (assembly GCA_030765055.1). Lineage (NCBI taxonomy): Eukaryota > Metazoa > Arthropoda > Insecta > Mantodea > Mantidae > Mantis > Mantis religiosa. The sequence goes on from JAUKNK010000182.1 coordinate 1,461,899, forward strand.
GGAGCACCCTGTAACCAGCTGAGAACGGAAGGCAGGGGGGAGGACCGCGTTAGCCACACCTCCTCCTCGTTTGTCTTGTAGTGGTGACAGGCTGTGGTCAGGGGAAAAATGACTGTGTCACCTGTTTTTCTCTACACCTGTTTCTCGATCTTTCTGTTACTAGAACAATCCTGTAAACACCAGAAGGCGGGATATTCCGATATAAAGAGGGTTACAGACAGACGCAGTCAGTCAGTCAGTTGTTGGTTTGGTTAGTGAGTGTGAGTGAGGAGACAGTCGCAGTTCTTGGTGTAAGAAGGCAGTGTTAGTCAGTGACGTGTTAATGAACGAAAGGGTTGTGCAACGGAAGACTGTACGAACTGTGTATGTGTATCGGAGTTTATGTAATCGCGAGTACAAGTGAAGTTGTAACGGACGAACTGGTGAATTGTAATTGTTGCAGCACGTAATTCTGTGTAATTGGCAAGAGTTTAAATGTAAGTCGGTGGAAATAAAGAACATTTTTGAGTGGTGTAATTGGACTTTTCATTTCACGAACCCACAAAGTCACACTGGTGTCAGGAAGCGGGATAACAACATCACCGAACATTACAACGATGGAGGCAGCATTAGAAAAGATTTTAGCGGAACTGGAAGAAATGAAGACGGAACTGAAACTAATCAGGACGGGTAGGGACAACATCACCGAGAAGATGCAACAAATGAAGGCCGAGTTAACCACAGAAATGAGAGCAGCGAACGGCAGTCTGGCCACGGAAATGAAGGCGGCGAACGAGGCTCTCGCCGCAAAGTTTGAGGAACGGTTGGCCGGCGTGGGGGATGACGTCGCGAACCTGGGCAAACGGAAGAGTCAAGTAGACGATCGCCTTAATGATTTAGAGGAAAAGGCCGACAACTTCGCAAAACCCCTCACCCGCCTGACGGAGGAAAACCGGCCTTACGTGTGGACGGAGGACGCCGAAGACGCTTTCCAGCACCCGAAGGGGACCCTGTGCAGTGCTCCAATTTTGGGTTTCCCACAACCGGGTGGCGCCTTCATTGTGGACACCGACGCTAGCGACCATTGCATTGGAGGTGTCCTATCGCAGATCCAGGACGGCCATGAGCGGACAAGAGTGGAAGAGAAGGAGCGTGCCGCAGCAGTCCGAGTAGTTGTGGCAGTGCCTGCTGAAGGCTGGGATAGCGCAGGCCTGAGGAGGGAGCAGCTGGCGGACGCAGACTTGGGGCCACTCTTGAGGGAAGTGGACGCAGGGACGAGGCCAACCTGGGAGGACATCGCACCGAGGAGCGCCACCTACAAGTCGCACTGGGCCCGATGGGACTCGTTGAAGACCAGAGAGGGCGTGCTGTTCCGGGTATGGGAGTCACCCGATGGGAAGGCGCAGAGAGAACAGTTGGTACTTCCCCGGAGCAAGGTTCCGGAAGTCTTGGAGGAAGAACACGCCGGTACTTCAGGAGGACACCTGGGAGCGAACCGAATGATTCACAAACTACGGCAGCGCTACTTCTGGCTGAGACTCCGAGCAGATGCTGGTGGTACACCTGGACCGCCTCGCACGCTACGTTGGGGCTGTTCGGGGGCGAACAGCTTTGAGGAGGGAGCAGTGTAACGGGAGCGTTGGAGCACCCTGTAACCAGCTGAGAACGGAAGGCAGGGGGGAGGACCGCGTTAGCCACACCTCCTCCTCGTTTGTCTTGTAGTGGTGACAGGCTGTGGTCAGGGGAAAAATGACTGTGTCGCCTGTTTTTCTCTACACCTGTTTCTCGATCTTTCTGTTACTAGAACAATCCTGTAAACACCAGAAGGCGGGATATTCCGATATAAAGAGGGTTACAGACAGACGCAGTCAGTCAGTCAGTTGTTGGTTTGGTTAGTGAGTGTGAGTGAGGAGACAGTCGCAGTTCTTGGTGTAAGAAGGCAGTGTTAGTCAGTGACGTGTTAATGAACGAAAGGGTTGTGCAACGGAAGACTGTACGAACTGTGTATGTGTATCGGAGTTTATGTAATCGCGAGTACAAGTGAAGTTGTAACGGACGAACTGGTGAATTGTAATTGTTGCAGCACGTAATTCTGTGTAATTGGCAAGAGTTTAACTGTAAGTCGGTGGAAATAAAGAACATTTTTGAGTGGTGTAATTGGACTTTTCATTTCACGAACCCACAAAGTCACAATACAGATAAAACAGAGGGTATGAGTTTTCATATGAACCAAAATAGTAGCGACACAACAAAACCACCAATAAAACTAGAGGGAGAGATGATAAAGTATCAAGGAGAATCACAATTTCTCGGAATACTGATAAGTGAAGATCTAAAATGGGAAGCACATATAAACAAACTAACCAGAAAACTTAGCATGGGATGTTACATCATAAATGCACTAAAAAACAGCACAAGCCCACAGGTTCTAAGAACTGTATATTTTGCACAAGTCCATAGCCATATTCGATATGGAATAGTATTCTGTGGTGTTGCAACCAAATGGGAAGAGGTTTTCAAAATGCAGAAGCGAGCAATAAGAATAATGATGGGCAAGACAAGTAGAACATCTTGCAGAGAGTTATTCAAAAAATTAAAGATTATGCCTGTAGCCTGTATATACATGCTAGAAGTAATTTACTATGTTCAACAACACAAATATACATTAATCAAAAGGTCAGTTACATGATCATCAAACAAGACAGAACTAATTTAGCAAAGAATAGTGCACTCCACAATGGTATAAAACTATACAACAAATTACCATCAAATATAAAAATTATCAAAGATAATAAAGTATTTAAAAAACAGCTTGGGTCATTCCTATTACATAACTCATTTTATTCAGTGACTGAATTCCTAGACATGTAATGTACAGTTATTAGTTTATCTATTGGAATCTTAATTTTAAATGTATTTTAGTAAATTGTATATCAACTTGACAAAGCCATCAAAATGTATAAATGTTTTTCAAACGGTGAATAAAGAATACAATACAATACAAAATGCTGATGTTGGGAGCTTGAAGAACGCAAAGTGTGGGCGCAAGTGTAAGGATTATTCTGCTGAATTGAACTAAACCACGGACATCCCTCTGCATAAACGTGGAACACCGAAATCTTTGTATTATGCTATTGGAGATCCGCAAACAACTCAGTTTAGATATTTGAAAGAGGGCACAACTTTCAGGAGGATTTCATCCACAGTAAAGCTGTATTTAAATGAACCGAACAAACGTGAAATTTTGATGGTCCTTCTCAAAATATTCTCCCCTGAATGTGATGCACTTGTCCCAGCGTTTCTGCCATTCTTCAAAGACATGCTAGAAACCATTTTTTGAGAGATCCTTCAAAATCATCTCCACAGCCTAAACCACTGCTATTGATGATGAATAATGCCTCCCACGAAGGCGTTTCTTCAAGTTAGGGAATAGAAAAAAGTCACATGGGGCTAAATATGAACTATAGAGAGGGTAAGGGATGCACTTCACCTTGATTTTTGCAAGATATTCAGCAACATTGGCAATATGCAGCCGTGCATTGTTGTGGTGCAGCATCCAGCCTGCTTCATGGAAATGTGGTCTTTTGCTCCTGATATAGACTTGCAATGTTTTCAGGACATTCCTGTAGTATTGTCCAGTTACTGCTGTGTGTGCAGGTACAAAATTCTGATAAACCATTCCATGAATATCAAAGAATGAGATGACTACAACTTTCCCAGCAGAAGCAACCACTTGTGCTTTTTTGGGGGTTGGTGATGGAGGTTTCCACACTGAGCTTTGCTGTTTGCTCTAAGGATCAAAATTATGTAGCCAAGTTTCATCAGCAGTGATTATGTTTGAAAGAAACTTCAGATCTTCCTCTAACATCAACTTTAACTGCATGTTCCCTCCATGGCAGCAGTAGGCGATACTGAACATGTCTGAACTTGCCTGGTTCTCACAGACGGGAACCAGGAGTACCAACAATGAAACTACTACGGCATGTTTGTTTCACATTAAGCTAACAGAATATAATAAGATTGAAATTTAGTGCAAAAAATCATGAACGTAAAAAATTATGATCATTCTTTATTGAACAGCCCTCGTATATCAATGAGAAGTGGTTTACTTGACCAAAATTTAACAGACATACTCTCTCACTTTGAATGAGGGCCTCCTTTACGTCAATGTCAAAGGAAACACCTCATTATCAAGATCATGTTCATGGCAGCTGTTGTAGAGCCCAGATGGGATGCTGGTAGACACCAATGGTTTAATGAGCGAATTGGTCTTTGGCCATTGATTGATATTGTAGCTGCAAAGAAAAGCAGTGAGAATAGACCACGTGACAACCTTTGTGTGCAACCCAAAGCATCAGTTACACAAAATGATTGTTGGGCAATGCTGATCGACAATATCATTCCGGCAATCCATGAAAGTTCCCGAAGCATTGGAAGAAATAAATTGCTATCCAGCAGGATAAAGCATGGCCCCATTGTTCTGAGGATACTGGTGATTCTTTCTGCAGTCAGGACAGATGGGTGGGCTACTTCCTTCAAGCGACAGCTACCTAATAGCCCTCACTTCAATGTGATTGATTTAGTTTTTCAGTTGTATCCAGTGCTTGTAATACAAGAAGAATCCAAGATTGGTTCAGGAACTCTTGACTGTATTCCGTTGTTTAAGGACTATGATACAATGAAGCACAAAATTGTATTAATTTACTCTTGACTGTGTTAACGAGGCATCTGACAGCCTCAGGATGGGAAAGCTGGACAATGTCTTCCTCACTTTGCAACAATGCATGGAGTGCTGTATGATGCAACAGGGGACCATTGGAAACAAGATACCTCATATGGGAAAAGACAGGCTAAGGTGGCAAGGTACATTGCCTCAGTTCCTCCATTGCAAACCATAAGCAATAGAAGCTGCACAATGGTCACTTGCCAAAAATTGACTTTGCCTCTGTACCAAACTGTGTACCAAAATGTAGCATAAATAAATAATTGTACTCCATCTGGTATAATACCTAATGTACTATAGTACTCTTATTCGATTATGTTATAACAAATACTTACACTATACCTTGTATGAAAATATATCATTACAAACACTGTAATATTTAGGAATAAACTGTATTATTAGTAATATTGCTATTTTTATTAGTATGTTATATCATGAGCATCATATTACAAAACACTGTGTAGAATAGATCCACGTACAGCCTACTAACTCTTTAAAATGTAACATCTATACATATTGTGGAAAAGCATTACGGACCTGTTTCTATACCATATTATGGAACGGAGGGATGCTGAGGATACTATATGCTCTTAGCATATAGCTTTGATGCAGTTGCTATTCCCTGAAACAAACAGCTACTACCGAGAGAGTATGGAACAAAAAATAATTATTTTTGGGAAAGCAATGTTTCTAGTTGGCTCCTATTTTATGCTTATTCGTCGATATTCTATCCCATGCCATACACCCGCCTTTGCCGAGATAGCACTTAAACCTGGGGTGCACCTACGACATCACACGATTACCCCGTGATACAAACAGTTTTAACCTCTACCTTCAATAGAGCAGTGAGATGTTGCGGTGCCAGAAAGCTGGACTCGAATTCAGAGGTTTCCAGTATGCGTGGTATCTCCAAATCTTTTCCACAGTTGAGGAATGATCGGGGCAATGGTAGGTCAGTGTCCTGTCGCTCCTCCCTCGCTCAAACTCCAACATACACCAATGCACCCCTCCTGTCATATAGGTCTCAGACTTGCTTGGTTGGTTACAGCAATTGCTGCAAAACCATGGCCAGTGCCTCTGTAAGCTGTTGGTTAGGTTCCTCTCTTGACCCGAACCAGCCGCCCAAATGATGACTGATAGCTACACTGACCACAATTATTCAATCGACCTGGAATGGCAGATAAAACTAGTTCTAATCTCTATTTCAGATTCGCATTCTGGAATGCGGGTGGATGATGGATCAGTGCAATGACCTACAGGTTGCGGTATCATTCGCACTGGAACCTCATCCTGGTATCGGAAACACATCTGCAACCCAACATACCCTTCCATCACCTGGGCTTCAACTGCCTCAGAACAGATAGCACTGACCCCCGAGGTGGCATGCGATCTTCGTGAGAAGTGACCCATTGATAAATCCAGCTCCCTCCTCTCCAGACTATTGAAGCCATGGCTGCCTGCATCAAACTTGGCAGTTCCGATGTTTTGATACTTTCTACCTATCACAGTTAATTATCTGTCCGTTCTAGCCCTACATCCCGATGTCATTTGGGCCGGGGACCTCAATGCCAAACAGAGCTGGTATAGTGGTCCACAGACGGACAGAAGCAATGAAATCATTCGCATGGTAAATGCAGACCCTCAGCTCAAGAGGCCCCTGGCAAACCACCCATTATCTGCGAGGTCGAGGACGTCCTTTTGTTATCCACTCCACAATTATCTACAATTTTCCATTTCATCTATCACGTGAATTACTTTCCGATCACAACCCATTCTTAGCTGAAGTCAACACCCGAGTTTCCAGTGTCACGATGTCCCGGTTTGGTGACGCAGATTGAGACTGTGCAAAGGTCTGCCTATATGAGTCCATCTCACCGAACCGAAATATCACTGACATCCCTTTCCTCAAGACAGCGGCTTCATCCTTCACCTGCATTGTGGTGCAAACTGCTCATAATCTAACTGTTCACAAGCCAGCCTCACTCCATCCTGATGCCCTTGCTCTAGAAATCCTTCCACTAAACCATAGTGGCGGCAGCACAGTGGTCCTGATACACATCTGGGTAGCAGAGGGCCTTGTTGGAAGCATGCCTACGAATTCTATTGCTAGCCAGATCCTTAATCTGCCACATCGTCTGTTTGATCCCTGGGAGTTGCATTCAAAGGCAGCTCTTTTTCTGTTTCCCTTCTAAGTAAGCGCCCAATCCATATCCCTTTCCCATATCTTTATTTCTTTTACAATTTCATGTTGATTTGATGTTTTCCACAGATCTTTATTTGATATGGTTTTTGGCCACCATAAGCTTATATTTATAAGTACTTGCAGTGATAGGCCATGCCATGGCTGCATGTTTAGACCACTCGACTCTCACCAAGGCAGCCTGGGTTCGATCCCAGGTGACCGCAAACCAGGGCCTGATAACTCAGATAGGAGACCAGGAGACACATTAAGGTTCGCGAAACACCCGGGGTCTAAAGATACAGTTTTGAGCGCCGCACGTCAATTTTAAATGTTGTGACTGCGAAGAGATGTCTCTGTTTACCGGCTGTATCACGGCTCAGTGTCATAAACTGTCAATTATTACAGGAGCGTGCCAATATAATAAAATGTACTAAAATACCCAATGAATACATAAAAAGAGTGACTGAAGTATTCTAAAATCCCTAAAATTCAACCAATACAGATTGAAATTCCGAAATTATGTGTTTTATTAGCAGTCTGCTCTGTGTATATGCTGGTTACCCTGATGGGATTGTATTTCAGTCACGTGAGGTTTTCGTGGAATTAGAGAATTTGCATGGTGAAATAATATGGCGACTATATCGGAAACGTAAGCAGGATGTACAAGTATCTTGTGAAAAAAAAGTGTGCTGTGCTTGGCTGCCCAGTTACAGGTAGAAATAAGGAAACTAAACTTTTTCGTTTCCCAATAAATCCAGAAAGGTAAGATACGTTTCAGAACAGGAATAAATAAGCATTAATTTAGAATAATGCTGTACAGTTATTTTGCCACGTGAATCTTAAACTGTATTCTAAATAAATTTCAGCGCTGGTTACTGATTTAATAATGCAGATAAAGTGATGCCTTGCAAAAATTAGCAAATGAAACTCCTACATATAGGTTTAGATGTAAAATTTGGGTATCTGAACTATAATCATACTTTCATACTAGCTCATGATTTTTTTAAGATTTGTTACGCAACGGTTGTTTGGTTGTGTTGTAAGGGCTTGAATAAATTAAACATAATAAAATGTGGTGTAAGCCCATGTCAGTACATTGGTAATTGATTATTTTTGGTAATTGGTAATTAATGAAAATATCATCTGCATACATAACAGTTTCAGCCATGGGAACCATAGCTAATTTTTATTACACATTAGTTGCATCATTGTATTATACTTGCTGCTCTGGAAAATCACCTGCATACCTAGTATTGGGATCGTACACCACAAATTTTGTTGTAAAGATGTTAATTTGAGTATGCGATACGGTCAAGATGTTTTGTGTAGAATCAATTTCATCAGTTTGTGAAAAGTGCAGTATGCATGTACATGATAAGAGATTTTGAGAACTGTTATATTGATTCACAATTATTTTATGGAGTTGTATGTATATTCTTTATCTTCAGGCAATCACACAAGTAAGGGTTCATTAAATTGCCAATGACATAAATTTAAGATATGTTTGTGGTTTATTTCACCACAGATATATGTGTTACAAAGAACAGAACTAGATTGTATAGTGCAGGAATGTCTAAGATGCACTGAGAGGAATCATGGTAAAATGTGTGTAGACCTGTGGTGTAGACCATTTTATTTTTAAATTAGTACTGGAGTATTCATTCCAAATTGTAATATACATATATTTCAACGAAAATTATTCTGACATTTTGTTCTAAAGTGAAGCAGAAAAATAAGTTTAAGGTGTTTTTTTTTGTATGTTGGCTTTCAATGTGCCATTAGTGATTGCAAATTATTATAAAATGTATTGATATTACTTTCATTTCATTAATGCAATGTATTACAGTCTAGTAGATCCATTTCTCAGGAGATAATCCATGATTATTTTAGTGAGTGGCCTGCTTCCAATTTTCTTGGAAGTTTTTACTCCCTTAACACAAATTTAAAGCTTCCCTTTTAAATACAAAACACTTAAACTAATTATATCTCTACACATTGTACATTGATCAGATATTGCCGCTTCATATCAGAATAATTGATTTTGCTCTTATTCATATGTTTGCACTATTGGAATGTCATCTACTCTGCACTGGTGAGTGAGCGAGTGAATGAGGGTGCCCATGTGTGGTGTTAATGCAAGCACAGTTGTAATTTATAAATGAAAACAAAGTGGTATGTGAAGTTGTAATCTGTCATACATTTAGAAGTACCATGCCTGTGGTGGAAAACTGAATTTAGAGCAGATAATTGATATCCTATATACAAACGTTGAATGCATTTTAAAGCTTGTGTGCATCTAATTTCAGGTATGACAAATGGGCACGTTTTTCAAGAAACCCTGACCTCCTGGCAAAGCAGCTGAAAATGGCGTTCATCTGCTGATGTCATTTTCAACCTGACCAGTTCAGAGATGAATTGCAACAACTTCTGAGGTATAGCGCTATGCCATCATTAAGACCTGGGCAAGCATCTCCAGGGCCTGTCTCAGCAACTATCCCTGACTCTGCTGAAGTAAGTAGTGCCAGTACTGATCATGTTGATGTTTATCCATCCTGCTCAAACTCTGCTACATCCACAATAAGACCTTCCTGTGCTCTCCGTCTTTTTGAACCCCAACTGTCTTCTGAGTCTGACTCAGATGTTTTGGCTACACCTTTAGATTACTCTGTCTCTGAAGATGTTCTTTCAGGTGTATCTGCAGCTAGTACACCTCTAAGTACATCTGAGTCAAAAAGGAGGAGTACGGTTTTAGCTGTAATTAATGTGTCCAGGCAGAAGGAGTTGACTCCTAGGAAAAAATCACTTTTTGGCTGATTAACTTCCCTGCGTAAGAAATACTTCAATTTGAAGAAAAGATATAATAAACAGACATTGACTTTGAAAGAGTTCAACAATAGATTAAAAGATACAGAGTTAAGAATGGCAGATCTTCTCTCAAAGTCCATGTCTGCATCTTCTGCCCAATTTTTGACTTCTCAGGTGAGAAATGCAAAGCGTTTGCCAAAAGGTCGAAGGTGGACAGAAGAAGACAAGCTGCAAGCCCTTGTCCTTTACAAACGTTCCCCTAAGGGCTATAGTGCTCTTAGAGCACTATATCCTTTTCCTTCACAGAGTACATTGCGCTCCCTTTTATACCACATTCCTTTCTTTCCCGGTATAAATGATCACATGTTCAGAGTTCTGCATGAGACTGCATCTCATTTCGATGAGCTGCATTGTATATGTTCCCTAATATTCGATGAGATGTCCATTAGGGAACATATAGACTCCAACTCTAAGTGAGATAGGATCATGGGCTATGAAGACAAGGGCACTGCAGGTGCTTCCAATGCGGTGGCAAACCATGCGCTTGTATTCATGGTCCAGGGCCTGCTTAAGAAATGGATGCAGCCAGTAGCATTCTACTTCAGCAGAGGTCCTGTGAAGGCTGAAGATCTGGTGGAGATCTTAAAAGAAGTGCTTGAAGCTTGTAAAAATGCTGGATTGCATGTTGTGGCCACTGTCTGTGACATGGGCACCAACAATGTAAAGACAGTAAAAGCTTTGGGCAGTTCTTTTCAGAATCCAGTCTTTTCATACAGAGGACAAGAGGTGGTGACACTATTTGATCCACCCCACCTCTTGAAATGCACTCGAAACAGACTTCTGGAGTCTGATGTGCTGCTGTATGAGGAGTTTGGAGGCAAACCTTTAGTCCCACTGATAGCATCATGGAAAGATATTCATGATGCTTTCATGGTTGATGAGCCTAGCCCCTTTAGGCTTCTGTATGCTATCACACGACAGCATGTAGAACCTAAAGGTGCCTCAAAAATGAAGGTGAAATTGGCAGCGCAGGTCTTCAGCCATAAAATGGCAGGTGCCATTTACTCCCTTGTTGCCAAAGGTAAGCTCTAATTTTACAAATGGTTCTCCTAACTAATATTTAACAGTATAATCCAAATGCATTAAAATATACTAATAGTAAACCAGTGGAGATAAACGGGGGTATTAACACATTGTTATTTTTCTTAGGTCAAATACCAAGACCGTCTGCCGTTGGCACAGCAGCATTTTGTTCCTTTATGAACAAATTATTTGATAGCTGCAATGGGAGAGGAAAGGAGCCAGGAGGTCCAGGAAATCTAAGATGTCGTGTTGATGTCAGCCGAGAAAACTTGCACCTCCAGTTTTGGGAGGAGGCTGTTGCCAAAGTTGATAGTTTACAGTCTCTGAAAAGGTCTGCTAACAGTGGTGAACGTTCTGATTCCAGCAGCTTATGTCATAAGGTATACCGTCCACCATCTCAAGATGGCTGGATTGCCACCTTAAATGGTTTGCGGATTTTGTGGCATAAACTGAAGGAAAAGAACTTTGGCTTCCTTGAAACCAGAACCCTCAACCAGGATCCCATTGAGCACTTGTTTGGTTGCATTCGATCTTGCTGTGGATCAAATGACAATCCAACAGTGGTCCAGTTTCTGGCAGCCCTTAAGACAGCCATTGTCAACGGCATGGCTTTTAGGGATCTTAAGGGTTTAAACTGTGAATTGGAGGAAAACACTGGTGAGGTTTTAAATAATCTTCACAGCTTAGTTTTTGCCGAACCACAGTCTGTTGCAAATCAGGTTCCTAGCTCTGCTTTGCAGCAGGATCCTCCAAGTCTCAGTTTAATGGCTGAGGTGGTTGAGTCCTACTCAAACGCAAAGGTTTCAGGATATATTGCCAGCAGGCTTCTTCGTCATAACCTCTGTAACAAATGTCGGATTGCACTCACAACAGACTCGATGGAGAGTAGGCACTTGGGTATATATTTCGAAGAGTATAACGAACAAAGTCCAGTTCTAACATATCCATCTGAGGATTTATGTAGAGCTGTAGCTCTTGGTAGTACTCTTGTGGAAGATATGCTCAGTACCAGTAGCCACTTGCCTGGTGTGAAGCACCGTGCTACAGAAGTTATGCATGGAAACATAAACTTAGACTGGATTGGGGATGTATGTGTGGATCATGCATCAGCCATGAAAGATGGCATAATCAGCATCCTTGCCCAGCTGTGTATACACTGGTGGTGCAAGAGGCAAAACAGATTAGGCATCAGTACCTACCGTGGAAGTACTGCACGACGTCTTAGAGTGTTTCAACATCATTGATGCATATGTAAGTTTGACTTTCATTATTATTTGTGACAGCATGTTTTGTGTGTACATTTGTGAAATATGCACTTTGAATATCATAGTAAGATTTCTTCAATATTTAAGCTTAATAAATTCATGCTGTACAGGTTTTACACATTGTAATTTCCTTTTGGTTCATTTAGTCCGTATAATTAGTAGTCATCAAAAAGAGCAATACATTAACAGTTGCTTATTAGCTTTATACATATTTACTATCTTATTGCATGTCATCAAAACACTTTAAACTTTAACTCCCAAGCATTTTGTGATTGTCATGTGTACAGCATACTTACAGAAATATTGTTCATCTCCAGTATTGCTTTTTAATACTTTTCCTGGACTAAGTGATCTAAAATATATGAACTGGTAATGACTTGATGTGACCAAAAATAATTTTTATGGTAATGACTTTTTTATTTTTAAAAGTAGGTATCTGCATTGTTTCCTTTTGTTTGTTTCAGGGAACAGAATCTATTTGCGATAGTGTGATACACTGTGTCTACTTTGTGTATTACTTGCTTCATCGTGTCAATCTACCCCAAGTATGTGAAGTTTCAGAAACATCAAAACTGTGGCTGTGATTTGATACAACATTCAGGGACTCCTGCCTGAAAGGTATCTAAACTTGGACAGTTAAATGATGATTAGCCAATGTGTATAATCCGTAAATATGAAAGACAGCTTTCTTTTTGTTTAGCATTTTTCAAATACCTCAAAAGAGAGTAATCATATAATTAGCAGTCATCAAAAAGTGCAATACATTAACAGTTGCTTATTAGCTTTATACATATTTACTATCTCATTGCATGTCATTAGAACACTTTAAACTTTAACTCCCAAGCATTTTGTAATTGTCATGTGTACAGCATACTTACAGAAATATTTTTCATCTCCAGTATTACTTTTTAATACTTTTCCTGGACTAAGTGATCTAAAATATATGAACTGGTAATGAATTTTTTATCTTTAAAGTAGGTATCTGCATTGTTTCCTTTTGTTTGTTTCAGGGAACAGAATCTATTTGCGATAGTGTGATACACTGTGTCTACTTTATGTATTACTTGCTTCATCGTGTCAATCTACCCCAAGTATGTGAACTTTCAGAAACATCAAAACTGTGGCTGTGATTTGATACAACATTCAGGGACTCCTGCCTGAAAGGTATCTAAACTTGGACGGTTAGGTGCTGATTAGCCAATGTGTGTAATCCGTAAATATGAAAGACAGCTTTCTTTTTGTTTGGCACTTTTCAAATACCTCAAAAAAGAGTAATCTCTTACAACTAGTGATGTGAAGTGCTATGCTATTTCATTTCTTTTATTTGATTGACCGGTTTATCTTTTGGTAAAATAGCACTTGAAAATCTTACTACTCTAAAAGCATTGTACCTTATTGGTGCATAGATATGTTAAAAAGTGTCAGAAATGTAGACATACCTGAATTTGAGTGTTTATGTTATGATTTGTCACGTTATAACCTTTGGTTGTAAAGATTTCCTTAAATGTCAATGTGCTGTTTATATAAGACAGAGCCATGATATTAATGATACCAAGATAAAGTTTTGTAGAAACAACTTCTCAAATTGGAGTTCTCAGTATTTTATGTGTGTAACATGAGGGTGGTGATGAAGAAATACATACTGGAGTGTTAATTATGGTTTTGGTGTTGGTGGTTGTAATGAGGTAATGGTGACTAACACTAATTTCGTTATTACAAATGTTTAAACCTATAGGTTATGCTTTATGCTAATTACAATTAAGTAATGATCTGCTTTCCATCCTTTCATTAGCTTTTTAATGAATGTGGTATTTTTCTTGGTGATATTTGTAGCAAGTTTGATTAGAAATACTATCAACTACAAATATTCAGTGCAAATGATACAGTTTAATGTGTTTATCTTTCATAATAATTTATTCTGCACTTGTGAATGATAATTCAACCAAAGTGATTAGAACTATATAAAAATAGTGCCTTTTATGAAATTTATGTCATCAGTTATATACCCTGACTCATGTACTAATTTGTCAGGTTTTCCTACACTATTAAATGCCATATGAATCATTCCCAAATTACAAGTTTTTCTCTAAATATTCTTTTGTATACTTGTACTGCAAATAATATATATATATACTATTGAGCTTTTCAAATTCTTATTAAATATGAGCTTTAACCGAGTTGCTTTGTTGTCATTTTAAACAGATGCTGCTATTTTTTTTGTACATAGATGTTGGTGTTCTCATTTAAAATTTATATATACATTTCTTTAGTGGATTTTTTTATACGCTTTTATTCCAGGGAATTTTCCACATTCTGTGTACAAAGAAAACAGCATTTCACATAACCTTATAGTTTCCTTTCCTGTTTTCCTGTACTTACAGTCAGTATTTTGGTGTTAAGAAGATTTGGAATGAGGCAAAGAGAATACAGATGATATGCTTTGTGGAAGTCCTAATTATTCATATTTAACAGGAAAAGTTCAAGTTGACAGATGAATTCTTGAGATATTATTTTCATAAATTCATTGGACAACTTCTTTCGAAGTCACATTTCGCACAGTGATGAATAGTTTATCACACATTTCCTCAGCATATTTGATGCGTATTATCCTAATATGAAATAGTTGATATGTGCCGTAAACTATTCATGTGTGACGAGAAGTGATTTGAAAGAAGTTGGATTCCATCAGTCAGTGAAAATGGGAGCCGAAGGGAAGGGGAGGTGAATGCACCATAGCTCGGTCGCAATAGAAGCTTACTACATTACCGGCCGCACCGGCCGTAGTTGCCAAGGTCGCCGGGGTCTAAAGATTTAGGAAAGAGCGCCCTATGCGTCTTCAGATTTTAACACGGAGTTGAGCATCTGGTATTAATCTGTGCCGCAAACTGAGATTTGTGATGGACAACATGGACCTGGGGCAGGTTTTTTCGAATCTCCGGTTTCCCCCTGCCAACTCTTTCCATATCATTGTGCTCCATCTTCATCTCATGTATCAACAGTGTCATCGCCTGCAGTGCCGTATGTAGTAAAAGAGGAGTAAAAGAGGGCATTAAATACTACACATTTAATTTCATTTCTTGCAGTGACGTAAAATTAAATGTACAAAAGTGTAAGCTCAATGACAGCCTTCAGTATTTGCTGTGCACATTTGATTACGCTCAACCCAAAGCAGGAAAGTTTGAAGCTTTTTCTCACTTGACACTATTCAGAAAGTAAAGGGTGTGTCAAAAAGATGTATACACACTGAACCATCACACAAAATGTATGTTCCATACTACAAGGTTCAATTGCTAGAAATGGAAAGCTTAAAGTCCAATTTGAAACATAAATGCACTTTCTGATGCAAATGTGATCAATGTTCAAAATGGTGGTCTTCAACATCAATACATTGCTGAGTACCAGTCACCACTGCTTCTGTACATAGTGCTTATGTGTCCAATGGGATTTCTGCACACACCACTTGAATCTCGACTCGGTTACGTGGTTTACATTTGTAAACCACATCTTTTACTGTGCCCCATAAGAAGGAATCCAGTGGCGAGTCTGGAGGGCGTGGAGGATAACAAAGCTCCAATGTATAGTATGTGTGCCATCTTGCAGTAACTTCCTTGCCACTAACTGGGTTGAGTAACTAGAGTGACAATTCTGCTGTCACCTACTGAAGAAAGATATTACTTTCTCCCAGAAACTGAACTTTGTAGCATGTGAAATACAGTTGCTATGATGGTTCAAAGTGTGTATACATTTTTCTGACGCACTCTACGTACATATACACACATATATACATACATACATGTATACATACATATATACACACACACCTATACATATATATGCATATATAATGAATGAAAGATGAATTAAACTTAATTTTCAAAGTAAATATTTTGCGAAGAAACCTGGTTTTGTATTTGGAGAAATAGTGTACATTAAAAATGAGGAAAGTAGCACTTTGCAGCAAATCTGGAGTATTTTTATATGTATAAAGACAGCTCCATCTCTACAAAAGAATTTAAAAATACTTCCCTATGTTACAAACATGGCAATTCATGCAATTCGTTGTAACTGAACTACAGCTGTCACATACTTTCATTTCAGGTAGCTATATAAATAATCAGTTTTCTATGATAATGGACATGAGCTATATCTGTTTTGAATGATTATACAAAAATAATGAAACATAATAAAATTTTATTGGAATAAAAATACATTTCAAATTGATCACAAATATTTCTTAAAGATAATACATCAATATGATCACAAATATTTCTTAAAGATAATACATCAATAATCACATACTGTAATACAAATTTGGTGGCTGAGCACTTCACCATACTCTTCCATTCTGTTGGCAGCTACTCTCACCTTGGAACTATATTTCTCATCATTAGCAGCTTACTGATTGCAATAAAGATCACAAGCCTTTTATTTCTTAAAGAAGCACATGTTGGAGCTTCTGTTTCAGGATCTATAATTTTAGCAGTATTCCTCTGTTGTGTGAATCAGCAAAACTTCAACATGCAGCATTCCTGTCTTATATATATTGAAAGTGAAGTTTATGTAAAACATTCTTTTTCTTTATGCTAATAATATTAACAGAGAAGCCTGTAGCTTTTCTCTAGAAAACTTATACAAGGTTTTAGTAAGTATAAACAATGGACTGAAATATTAAAAACTGAATTAATTAATGGTCCAAAACAATGTTCAGTTTTTACATATCCTGGAACATTTTGGAACAGTTTCCTACATTATCAAATGGACACTAATTGATCTTGGGTGGTAATGCTGATCCATAAACTACTATGGTGACAGTACAAAGAGCTTGTTCATGAGTCATTCCAGAAAATATTGAAACTGGAGACTAGGTTCTTATTTTTCCAGATGAAAATCTGTCCCCATGTTGACAATTCTTGCTTTACTGTTGTCAGCCACCCAAAATCAGTGCTAATGGCTTCATTGCCAAAGCCTAGCATTTGAAAACATCTTTTACGGCATTTGACAAAAAATATATCACCTTGAGTCTCAAATATATAAACATAGGACCCTCATGTTGACTTTTGCATTGCTTTTGTATCCTGTAGGGGGCACTTCTCAAGTCCATTTTCTCTAACAGTTTTGGTGGCCCAAAATCCAAGATTTTGAAGGTGGAGCAAAAGGTTACTTGTGAAAAAGGTGTCAAAATAGATGTCATGAGAATGAGAATTATCAGTGCAATTCAACATGTTCAACATCACTCTGCTGCCTAAAGCTAAGTCATTCCTGTCATTGGTTTCATTTCCTTACTGTATCTTTACCGAAGTACAAGTCAAATTTAGGTTGGCCTTGTAGCTTGGTCGGAAGAGCATCTGCCTGCCGTCCAAGGGATTTCGGGTTTGATACCTGCTGGGGGTGGTTTTTTTTCTCCAAGATGATTCCCTATTTTCCCCAGATTCTGGGGGAATGAGAGAGTATGAATGAGAGTGCGAATGTGTGCATGATCTAATGATATGGGGGGAGGGGGAATCCAAAGTGCCATCAACCCAACGTCTGAGATAACATTATCGCGATATGTTCCAGAAGGAAAACGACCACAGATAGGACCATTGCAGTCAAAGGCAATGGACAATGGAACAATTAAAAAAAAAGTCAAATTTGTAGTAGTAACCATTACAACCGCATTAAGCCCAAATCGGATAGGCTTGTAACCAAATTGGATAGGCTTCCCTCGAATGAATTGTTTGGAATTGTGACCACAGTATTTTACTACTATCATCTCATCTATGTTAAGCTGCTCTGAAAATATACCAAACTGACAGAAGGAAGCATTCAGCATTGATATAAGTGGTCTCACTTTGAATCCTTTATCGTGCTTCTGGTCATTAGCAAGTGCATTGTTATTAAATTGTATAAAGCTATTCACTTTCAGGTACTGATTTCAAGATATAGCATAAGCCCAAATCTGGCTCCTCTGACCAGTAGTATCTTTCTTCACTTTGTTTCAAACAGAAAAACCATAGAAAGCAAATAACACACATGGCAAAAGCTTGCCTTCTATTACAGAAGCAACAGTGTTATGCAAAGGTTTTCATATGTTGATGAGAGATACTGAAGGTGCCCAGTGGTCCATAAATAGATTGCTTGACTTTCAACTAATATTCTCAGCATTAGAATTGCTTACAACAGCACATCCTTTGTGTGATGCAGTAATATGAAACTTATGGTGTTTGTTCATGTTACTTGTAGATTAATAACCTACACAATATACAAATTTGTAAGCAACAGTACACATAATCACATAACTTGTGATGACATATATGATGAATTTATGTAAAATATGTAAATAAATACTACATGTAGTGGTCTATAAATAGACCAGCGGCATTAATGGGTTAACATCTTAACAGCTTTTTGAAAAAACTGAACACATATGTTTAATTATGAAAATTAAGAAAAGGCAGCTTAATCTGTCTGAATAGCTTCTTAAACAACACACACAAAGTTTTCTAAATTCTGAGGAATAAAAAAAAAAAAATAGCTCCAATCAGACTATCGTTTTGAGTTGCCAGTATGATGCAACTTGCAATGCCTTCCATGACAAGCATTTACTTAGAGTGCTTTCTTTTTTCTTGCTGTTTTGCAGCCTTCTTCTTCATGATCTGAAGCTTTTTTTCAGCACTTATAATATTAATATTAGGCATTACAAGCTTGGAATTGCTAGCAGCTGAAGCCACAGATTTGGATGATGAGCTGCTTACTGGTTTTGCAGATCCTTGTGACGAACCTTAAACAAGAAAATAAAAAAGCAACTGATTTTATATATACACACACAATACCAACCCTTTAGATAAGATACACTTATATAAAGCACACCAGATTCACTGTAACATAAAAGTTGCTCATTTGTCCTATTTTTGGAAACACACTGATGTCCCAGATCTGATGAAATGTTATGGGTATAAACCTTTCCATCTAAATCACAGGACACATTTTTTGTGAATATATTTGTCTATTCAAAGCTATTTTTCAAAAATATGGAGTCAAACATGAAATAAACAGCAATGTGATAGAGGTCTTTGGCTATTATTAAAGATGCTGGCTCCTGTTATTATTTTCAGTTTTCTATAGATGTGTATATCAGCTAAATGTAACAATAGCCACACATCAGCTCTAAAACGCTTTATTTATTCATTCTCTTTATCATAAGAAAAATATAGGACATATCAAAAACATAATGAAATATATACAAGTTTCATTATAATTGAAGACTGAGAAAAGTCATCTGCACAGTGTTAGTGATAGTATATTTATATTTTGTTTGTTAACATCACAGTCAGTTACCAGAATCATATCAGTGCCACTGGTGGACCAGAATTTCATCCTGCAGGAGTTCTTTTACATGCCAGGGAATTACTGACATGGAGCTGTCAATTTTAAGCACACTTTAAACCATTAGTATGGGCTGAGTTTGAACCTCATCTTAGGAATCAGTAAGCCAGCAGTGGTACGGTTAGTGGTATTCTATAGATAGCTTCATAAAAATGAAAACAAACACATAATTAAATGGAACTATACAATTTAAGTTATGATTCCTACCCATTAAAAGTGTACAGCATACATAATTATGAGGTGCCTCCAGAAAGTAAGTCCTGATCATGTCCAGAGATGGCACCACCAGTCAGATAGGAATGTGCGAGCACAGGAGAAGAGAGGAAGTATATGGTAACATTGTAGTTAAGTTTCAGTTCTGTGATGGCAGTGTTTACTGCTCTGTGCTAGGAGAAGGCTGCTCAGATATTGTCTCCTGCCAAATGCGAGGTTCGTGCAGTCATCCGATGTTTGCATGCTCTAAAGCAATTTCCAGCAGAGATCCATAGTCAATTGTGTTACGTGTATGGACAGGACATTATGTGTGACAATGTGTGTGCATGCCACACCAGAGACAAAACAATCAATGCATTGGCAGCCTGGTAGTTCACCTGTTTGCCCGCCTTGGTAGTATGGTGGTAGCATGTCTGCCTCACGTTCAAGAGGTCCCGAGTTTAATCTCGGTTAGGGTGAGTTACTTGGATAAGTTTTTCGGGGTTTTCCCTTATCCTGAAAGGCGAATGTCAGGTAACTAAGCTCTATGGACCCTGGGCTCATTTGAGCATTATTTCATCCATTCCATTCATCGTCCGATATGACTTAACGTTGGAGGACGTAAAATTACAAAAAGTTCACCTGTGAAGACCAAATTCAAGCAATCTTTGTCAAAAAAATCATGTACACTGTCTTCTGGGATCGACATGGTGTCCTCTTATGCGAATTTTTATTGGAAAGGGAGACCATAAATGCTGATTGATATGGCCAGACGTTACATAAACTCAGGGAGGCAATCCAGAACAAGACACATGGAATGTTGACAAGAGGCATTATGCTTGTGCGTGACAATGCAAGACCCCATACAGCCAATGCCACATAAAATGTGTTGAATAAGTCTGGATAGTAGGTCTTCGAACATCCACCCCACAACCCCAACTTCACTACAAGTGAATCATCTGTTCCATCTCATGAAGCATTTTCTGGCAGGAAAACGTTTTCACAGTGATGCTGAGGTTCAGAATGAAGTGACTTCATGGCTGCAGACATTGTCGGCAGAATCCTATGACTTGGGCATACAATTAATTGTGCTACGTTACGATAAATGCCTCAACAATCGTGGTGAATATGTTGAAAAGTAGCCAGTGAGTCTATGTAATTATTCCAATAAATATTTCTCCCTTAGTGATTTTTTGTTCTCTTTATTGATCATCAGGACTTACTTTCTATACTCTGTTTCATATAACCTTGCCCTGCTGACATGTATCACTCCGCGTCCAACTACCTTCCCCCTCATCCTAATTGACTAATGCTTTTGCGCCATAGGCCATAGGCGGTGCCTTTCCATCACATTTAAACCTGCAGTAAACGTCATTATAATTGCCGGGAAGGTAAATAAAATCATACAAATAAGGATATGAAGGCATACAAAAATACAAGTTTATAATGAAATGAGCAAGTTGGAACTTAATGACGGAGCAATGTAACTGAAACAAATTTATAATGAAAGGCCTTCGGCCTTTTCCACTGGGATTTTTTAAACCAGCACACATACCTTTCAAAAAGGCTTGTCTTTCACTCTTAAAAGCCGTGTCATGTCATACCTTACTTTTCGTGTGTTCTTCATTCTCCCAAATCTCGTCAAGGTAGTATATTTTGCGACTTGTATCTCGGTACAGTCTGACTGTCCTTAAATAACATCTTCGCCACACAGCAATATCGCCTCTGTTTTTAGCACATTTTTCTTGCCTCTTTTTTCATTCACAAACCCCAGCTGTATAAGCAAACTGCTGAAATTTGGTGAATCTGCATCCTCATTTACAGCAGATGAAATGTTATTTATGTTAGGGAGTTCGTTTCTAAAGAAAAAACTATACACATGACGACGCACAGCACTTTTCAGGTATTTTCTCTGAGCACGCGCTTTTGTTTATTCCTGCTTTTGCCTGGAGTGGTAAGTTTTCTTGTTTTCTCAATTTCACATCGCAATGTTCGTACGGATCTAACACTCACACCTGTAACTTCAGAGCACAGCTGTTCGTTCCACTTCTCTCACTGACAAAGAAGGATTCTTCTCTATGAGTGCATTAAACACGTGCACCACAATTCTTTTTTTGCCTGTTTGTAAGGATTTACCCTTGCGATGCTTCAGCGAAAAACTGGTGGTAGACTCTGCCATTATTCATAGAAGTACACGCGCAATAAATCATCAATAAAATAATTTAGCTTTCGCACTAGGCACAACAACCTTTGAATGCCGATATATGACTAATCCAGTTCAAAACAAGGTCAGTGATAAAAGTCATATAAACAAATATGTACCGCTGAAGCACGTGCTATCGTGTCATGTGCTTGAGAGCAAAGGAACCTCCTCTTTACTTCGTTTAAAAATTAACATGCATTTCAGATAAATCAACAGTGTTGCCTAATATATTTAATTAAAACAGTTACGAAAATATAAATTTGACAATTCTCTTCCAACATATAAAGATATATCACCATGTTAAATAATGAACTAATTTTTACCGCACGACAGTCTTTACCACAACAGCAGCCAATGAGAGGTGATTAGGTCATGTGAGCAGTAAGAGATACTGGGCAAGCTTACGTGAAACAAGGATTAGATGCATCTCGTAATTCCATTTCGAACAATTCAGTAATTGAATAAAAAAGTTGAAATAATAGGAATGACTTAAGCATATTTTTTAATAATTTAAAATAATTTATGTTTCTAATAGTTATAGGTAGATTCCTTTCTTGGAAGTGTTGAAAACAGTGTTGTTATAATAAATTAAATTTAAAGGGAGTCGATTAATGACACTAAACAACACTTACTTTTAAATTTAAGTGTTGTTTAGTGTCATTAATCGACTCCCTTTAAACTTAAGTTATAGGTAGTTTTTATACTGTATTATTCCAATGTAGAGTGCACTTTTTTACAGTTCGGCTGGTTCTGTACTAAATGTGTAAATCATCTGTCTTGTACGCTGGACATCTGTGAGTTTTTTTTATTAGTTTAATGTTTGTGTGATGGGATGTAGCACATTACTTCTAGCAAGTAAATACAGGCCACAGGCGTGATCTTTTAATTGAACAACACCCTGCATGATGCTCTATTAGTTTTAAGCATCATTATTCTTATCTATTGCTTCCATACTTGAATATCTCTTTCCATTCAGTTGCAACTCCTCAAAATATGATTCTATATTGAATTATATCTGAACTTGTGTAAAATATGCACTTCTGACAACCTGTAAGCTGGTAAATTGTTTTAGTGTTTAAGATATAACATCCTGTGCCAAGCATTTTGGTTATCATATATATGTGCTTCCCAGTTTATATCTTCCCTTACTATATCCCCAGAAATTGTGTACATTTATAATTTCTCTATTCATTCATCTAATTTTACTGGTGGATTTACGAGGTTTTTTTTCTATTTTGGATAGTATAAAACCTGACCATTTTATCCATGTTTATTAAAAAACTGTTGGACTGAAACTATGACAGTTTTGTCATATTACTAAAAATTGTAATGTTACAATACAAACAGAAGCTTCCCTTTCTTTACATAAGAATGAGGAATCAGAATAAAATGTATTGGCATCAAAAGAACACTCAAGATCATTACATTAAAAGTCACAGGTGTAAACCAAAGGAACACAAATATGCAGTGATAAATCGCCTAACCTTCAGATTACTTAACATTGTTTAGGTATAACTTAACATCCAAATTCCGACAAATAAAAATGGGCCTACCACAAGGTGCAGTACTGAGTACAACCTTGTTCAACATCTACATCAAAGATCTTCCCACGGCTGTATCAAACACAGAAATAAAGACAGCTCTTTTTGCAGATGACATGATCATGTGGACATCTTCCCCACAAATAGAGAAATCCAAAACTTCAATGGAAAAGGCTCTGATACTATTGGAAAAGTGGACTGACAACAATTTGATGAAAATAAATACTGATAAAACAACATTCCAAATATTTAGCTTAAAAAAGAAAATCCCTAAACTAAATCTGCAGTTCCAGAAAGCAAACCTCAAACAAACATACGAAACAAAATATTTAGGAACAATTTTTGATTCAAAATTATCTTGGAGACATCATATTGAAGCAGTAGTAAACAAATCAACAAAAAAATTTTCAATTTTGAAAAGATTAGCTGGAGTCAAGTGGGGCAGTAATCGGGAGACACTGAACACCACATACAAAACATTCATCAAGTCAATACTTCTTTATAATGCAGAGGTAATAATTACAACAAACAGTTCTAACATAAATCACCTAGAAGTAAGCCAAAATCAGGCCCTGCAATAACCGGTACAGCAAAATCAACTCCAATCAAGGCAATGAAAGCCTTAACTCGGGACTATACAATACATCTCACTTTAGAGGAGCAGGCACTAATACAACATGAAAAAATGTTGTGGTTAAAAACAACAAAATGGGAGAAAAGATTACTACAACCAATCAAGATGAAAACACAAACAAGTTTCCTACACAAAGTTATGGAATTAAAAACAGATCTGAATCTTCCTAAGTCTAAAGAAAACATTTTAATCAAAGAAAACCCACTGACTTTTGAACCAATTAATATTCAATTAGATTTAGAACAAAGTTACAAAATCTGAAACTTCCAAATCTGTACTTAAAAGCACTGACATTAGAAACTGAACAATAGATACCTACCTGAAAAATGGTTACATATCTACACAGGTGGATCTAACTTGGACAACTCAGGAGCAGGAATTAAGTGTGCACTGTTCTCATTCTATCAACCAGCAGGATACCACACAACATGCAGAAGTAACGGCTATTCATATTTCACTCCAAACCTTCTATACAGACTAGATAAATTAAAAAATGCTGTCATACTTTCTGATTCTAAAGCAGCATTATGTGCAATAAGTTCATATAAAATGAGGTCAATCCAAATTAAAGAATGTCACAAAATGATCCAACAACTTCAAAAACTACAGAAAATAATTATATTACAGTGGATACCTGCACATTGTGGAATTGCTGGAAATGAATCAGCTGATTTTCTTGCCAAAAAAGGTGCAAATTTAATTCAGAACAAAAGTAAAAACTTATCCTTTACATCCATAAAAAGATTAATCATAAACAAATATAAAAACAAACAAAACCAATCAATACCTAACAAAGCCGAAGATAAAAAATGGAACATTTTAATTAAAAATCCAGAAATTATTCCAGAAATCCCACATAAAGCCGCAGTAGCAAAGTTTAGATTACTTACGGAACATGATTATTTGGCATAACACTTACACAGAATAGGAATTTATACAAATTCAAATTGTCCTCTGTGCAACAAAGAAGAGGAAATGACTGAAGAACAACTTTTAACCTGTGAAGCCCTACCTGCTGGACCCACTACACAGAAATATTGGAGAGCAAGAGAGTTAATGGCTTCATTGCCAAATCGGACATTTGGAAATTTTAAGAAAAATGGCTTCATCAAGGAGATTGTAGACAAGAAGATAAAACAATTAAAAAAGGAAGAAAGAAAGGAAACTACCACATTAAGCAGCATAAAAGAAGCTAAAAAGAACTCCACACGAGCCTTTTTGAATTTGCAAAAATATTCAAAAAACTTGGTATAACCATAGTACCCAGCTAACAATCATTGCTTAAATAACACTCTCAGGACCAGTACACAGAACTAAATTCCAATGGAAAAAACTCTATGTTTTTATGAAATTGGATGTAAATATTGCAAAAAAGTATACACACACAAGACAAAGAGGAACATTGATACAAGGTGTAAAGAACACATGGGAAAAATGAAATATAAACAAACTTAAACATCAGTAGAAAAAACTGAACTTTCAAAGGCCTTTCGAAAACCAGGCAGAACTCTGCATATGAGAAAACTTATTCATACACAAAGTAAACTCTATTTATTAAACATAGCTATCCCATACGAAACAATTCTCATCCTGCAGTTCTTCTAGCCAAAATATTATCTTAAAGTCCTAGGAGGAAGCACAGCAGTGAATCTATGCTAATGAATGGAGACAACAGCCTGTGAAACATGCTCCAGGAAGTTCTGGCATAGAAAGTGAAGTTTAAGTAAAATGGTCCAAGTTTTTGCATATAAAGTTAAAATAAATGTATAGTGTTTTCCCCAAATTTTCATTCAATGAGTGTTCTTTCTAATTGCTAAGGCCATGTTATACCACACTTCTAACTGCACTGGTTAATGAAATAAACGTAAGCTAAGGTTGTATATATAAAGGTGCTCAACTGCAGGGGTTATCAGTACACACTAGGGGCTCTATAATCAACAATGCTGCATAATTAAAAATGATGAATGAATAAACCATCTTAATTATTTTTAAGCTAAGTCTCCATGACCACATGCTTTGGCTTCATGCTGCAAGAATAGATGAAACCGACTCGAAATTTTGAACTCTGGAGAAGATGGGGAATTATCTTGGTCGGAGAAAAATCATCACCCCCACCGCCGGGAATTGAACCTGGGACCCCTAGCATGGCAGGCAGGTGCTCTACCGACTGAGCTACGGGGTCAGCCAAGTTTTGAACTTGTCATTCTTGGTATTAAACTCATTCAACCTGTTATATCTCACAGCCTTACATAAAATATGTGTAAATCTACAAGAGCAGCAAGTAATACCTTTGACCTTGAGCTTTCATTGAAGCTCCTATGTTGCAGACATTAAAATAGATTATCTTTTTAATGTACTCATTTTGCATAAACTTCACAATGAATTATTAACTTTTGGTAAATCTAAAGCATTCATTTCACAAGTAACATTAATGCTGACTAAAAAATGTGTTATGGCAATTCAACAAAAAGTCATGTTTCCACACAGCAATTAATGTTCATAAGCAACTGTAAAGAGTAATCTTAATCCCAGGAAAAGAAAAATAAGTAACTGAGGTTTTACTTTGATATACCAATATAATCACAAATTTCTGTCAGGTTTTCAAATGAGCATCAATGTTCATTCTTACATTAATTTAAAGCGTTTGGAATTGAGTTTTATTGACCAATTATTCTGCATGGATTGAATCAAATATTGTTGTACATGTATATATTGTGACCTATCATATGTATTTTGAACATAAATATGAAATAATGGATTGATTTATTGAGTGCTAAGAAAATACATCTTGGGTTACCCCTAGCTATGGCCTGGCCCTTTGGCTTATTTAGGCAGCACTTCACTATATGTACATGATATATGTTGGTTCCTTTCTACCACCGATTGTTTTCTTTTAATATTCTTATCTTACATCAGTTCATCGTCTTGTATGATTATCCTTCCCAGTCCTTTTTCAATTTATTACTGTCACATCAAACGGTTTAGATCTTTATGCCTCACTTTTTTCACTTCTACATCTTCGTTTTCATACTTCTTTACCCTCATCCCTTTGTAGTTCCCATATTAGACCATCTTTCATTACCTTTACATAATATAAGCTTGTATCACCACAGAGACTAGCATAATCAATCAGATTCTGCCACATGCACTTTTAAAAGTAAATTTGCCATCATCTCCTGCCTCTATCACAATAACAAAACCATTCTCTCATGGAACGACATTAATTTATATCCCTTCACACTCCCTATATTATCCTTAACCGCTTCGCCGATGGCCATTTAAACCCTTCAGGGGCCGGAAACGGATACCCAATAAACAGAACAGGACATTTAAATTGTTAAATGCTGTAAAAATGCATCATAAATACAATTCCGTATCTTCCATATTTATTAAGTTATTTAAACAAAACAAAAACTGGTTTAAAACTCATTAAAGGCAGTATAAATCTACAGTAACAATAAAGTAGAGACTACATTAATAAATTGTTGAAATTTCACTAATTTGTTTCACTGTGGCAAAAGCCATTCTTTGTGCCGAACGCACCTAATATGTGAATCATTTTGTTTTGTGTGTATGAGCCAATGTATGTATAGCTAGGCAAGCAACTTCTCCGGTCCAAGTTTACTTTATTTATGCTATACCAAGCGATAATCATACGAGAATATATTGCGTTACACACTCACACACTGGAAAGAAAACTCTCTGTCAGCATCTGTTATTACAGTGTTTCTCAACCAAGGTTTCTGGTAGCCTTATGCAGCTGTTTTCACTCTGTATTTTAGTTATTTATACTCTGTGTTCAGAGTGATTTCTTATAGCTGTCAAGAGCTAAATGAATGGCACATTTGAAATTGTTAAATTTCAATGTTAACCATGGCTTATCCCCGTAATGTAGCAAATAAATTAGCTTGGGTATGATGTGTACAGGCTTCTGATATTACTGTAGAAAATCTGTAAGAATTGTTGTCCGATTATGGAGGAGGTGTTTAGGATATAGGTAGCAGTGACGTGTACTGGTCTACAGATGGCATGTTAGCTACTCCATTGTTTTGGGGAAATGGCGGGTCAAATATGGGTGATGCGGATCAGCTATTACTAGCTATCCCTCTTTACGGAAAACAGTTAAACGGTAAAAAAAAAAAAAGTATTTTATACCACTGGATGTAACTATGCACAGTTGTTCAGTAATTTTCAGAGCTGTAAATTCATGCAAGACATTCATCTACCTGTACTTGCGCATATAAAGAGCTTCTAACCTAATTGAGTATTATAATACTCAGAGGCCTCTTTATACTAGGGGGTAGGAAATTCACCACATCACCCCTCATACTTGAGAGAAAACACTTTCCTAAAAGTATACCACCCACAACCAAAAAACTTGTAACCATTTCGAAAATGTGTAGTGTGTTGCAAAAAAGAAGTTCGCAAGGAAACCAATATTATTTGGTGTGAATCTGCAGATGTGCCCTTGGGTGTTTATTCAGGTTTGGAGGTGTACAATTCAAAAAGAAACCTTTAAGGATACGTTTACATTCCTTATAGAACTAATTTAAATTTAGTGTAAAATAGCAAGATTAAAATAATTGGCGTTAAATGAGCATTAAATGCATGTATGCACAGGACATCTATACACATCCATATCGGTTTGGGGCATTTTAACCTGGACGTCATATGACGTCCATATCGGTGAAAGGGTTAATCCACCTTTCCCATATTTTATTTTCATCATTGCCTTTTCACCTCCAACTCCTATTCTTTAATTTTTATATCTTCTATTCTTACATTAAAACCAGCTAATATAAACAAAAACCCAAGACTCAACAATCCACTTCCTTTCTTCATCATATTGTAATCCAGAGCAAAATCTTTCTTACAATTCATAAACAGAGATATCAGCCAGATATCTGACACACACTATTCTGAATTACTCCCATTCCTAAAGCTGTCCAACTTATTCCTCATTCTAAGTTACATTCCTTCTTTGCAAATCATTATCCTTGATTTACCACAGACCACATCTTTATACTCAAGGGCCCAGTCACTTTGATTCTCTAATAGCAATCCAAGTAATGCTGACACTATGCTAGAAACTGAGTAGCAGTGGCATTATCACTCCTCCAAATACCTGTTTGTATCATCTTCCCAGGTGCCAACTGCTGAGTCTCATAAGATGTACTTCTCTAGGGCATGATCTTTTTCTTCGATGATGACACTGTTTTCCTTCCTCCTTGATCTTGAGTGCTATGATTGCCAAACATGCCGTCTTGCAGTTGCTTCGATTGAAGCTGCTGATGTATATGCTTGTAGTGTGTAAATTTGTCCCTTAATCCTTTATTGCTTTCTTGTATATTATTATGAACTTCAATCTAATGTTGCATATTTCAAATGAAAGCTCTTATACTCTGTCTCACGCTAGTTTAATTCTGCTCTAAACAAGGCAGAGCTGACTCAACTCACCACGTGTTAGATGCTACATGCACGCACATAAGTTTTGCAACACTAGCAGTAGACGTAGCAGTGCTACCTTCTAGACAATAAATAGAATTGGGTTACACATTAATTTATTAAATCTATGGGTTGGAATATTAATAGAATCATGCAGTAACATAATGGTTACCTTACTATAACTGATTTCTGACCTCCCTTTTGAAAATTGAATCCAATATCTATCAACAACCGATGAAGAGTACTTCGTGAAAAGTTTGGCAAGTCTGTGTCAGAATTTACCGCATGCAAAACCTTATTTAGAGTCAGTGACTCATTTCTGAAAAAATAATCATGAACTTTACTGCATATAGCACTTTGCTCCATGCGCCATTTGCATTTATGCAATTTTCCCGGTGTTCAAAAGTTCCAGATGCTTGCTGTTCCATTCCAACACTGTACACTATTTGCAGAAACACCAAAGAGATCACCAGTTTCTTTCTCCATGATTTTTATAGACGATTCTAGGTTTCTTTCTTTGAGTACTGCAAAACAACGCACGATCATTTGCCTCTCACCACTTTTTAAAGGTGTGCCTTGATTGTGTTTCATTTCGGCTGAAGTACCGGCTTACTGTGATGAAAAGCTTACTGATTTTAAATTGTATATTAAGTAAATCCTTTCATGGAAGTGTTGAAAACAGTGTTGTTGTATAAATTAAGTTAATTGGGAGTCGATTAATAACACAAAACAACACTCAGTGAGTGTTGTTTTGTGTTATTAATCGACTCCCAATTAACTTAATGCATATTAAGTGTTCTTGTGCTTGTGAGGTATGCGAGATGAACAGGAAATACAGTGTTAAATATCAGAAGCAGCTCCCATTATAAACAATAACATCTTAATCGGCATTTAACTCAACACAGACCTCATTGCAAGAGAGCTGCCTGGTATAGGAATGCAAAAATATTATTTAATAGTAATTGTTAAATAAAATGCAGCTTAAATTAACATAAGTTAAAGGTGTGTACAATTTCACCTGTCTTGTCTAATCTGCATATAGTATACAGAACACATCTATGTGGTATGTGAAGCAGAAAGATAAGAATTGAAACATTTGCAAACTTTTCTCTCTCTGAAATTAGCTTGTGCAGAGCAGTGATCAGAACACTACTTACATTACTGTACTTAACGGAGGGGCTTATTGTACACATGCAAATAAAAGAAAACACCCATTAACTTTGCTAAGCCAATCAACAGCTTAACCGTTTTCTGTTCCAATATCTCTGTTCCTCTTTCCAGCCAGATGTTTACAGCAGGATTAAACTAGGTTGAGACAGTTTATACCAACCTGTCTAGCTTCCTTCAATCTCAGGATCCAATTTCTTTTCAAAGCACATTGCTTTAATGATAAATCTTTGATGATATAAATGGTATTTTAGATTTTCTACTCACTTTAGAACCTCATACACCATATCCATTGACAAAAACTTAACATCCTTCTGTTCTCTCCTCTTCCAACACGGTAGGTTTTTACTATATCCCATCTTCCTACTTCTATTCCTAATTTTTCCAATAAAATTTGTAATATCTCTTATCTAGGCCAAATCGCTCTTCTCACTTCAACTCCAGAAAATACTAGGTTAAAGCACTGGTTTCTCTCTTCCAATGCTTTCAGTCTCCATTTCAATACTTCTACACTCCTGGCAATGGAAATAAGAACACATTGACGCCGGTGTGTCAGATCCACCATATTTGCTCCGGACACTGCGAGAGGGCTGTACAAACAATGATCACACGCACAGCACAGCGGACACACCAGGAACCGCGGTGTTGGCCGTCGAATAGCGCTAGCGGCACAGCGTTTGGGCACCGCCACCGTCAGTGTCAGCCAGTTTGCCGTGGCATACGGAGCTCCATCGCAGTCTTTAACACTGGTAGCATGCCGCGACAGCGTGGACGTGAACCGTATGTGCAGTTGACGGACTTTGAGCGAGGGCGTATAGTGGGCATGCGGGAGGCCGGGTGGACGTACCGCCGAATTGCTCAGCACGTGGGGTGTGAGGTCTCCACAGTATATCGATGTTGTCGCCAGTGGTCGGCGGAAGGTGCACGTGCCCATCGACCTGGTACCGGACCGCAGCGACGCACGGATGCACGCCAAGACCGTCAGATCCTACGCAGTGCCATAGGGGACCGTAACGCCACTTCCCAGCAAATTAGGGACCCTGTTGCTCCTGGGGTATCGGCGATGACCTTTCGCAACCGTTTCCATGAAGCTGGGCTACGGTCCCGCGCACCGTTTGGCCGTCTTCCGCTCACGCCCAAACATCGTGCAGCCCATCTCCAGTGGTGTCCCGAAAGGCGTGAATGGAGGGACGAATGGAGACGTGTCGTCTTCAGCGATGAAAGTCGCTTCTGCCTTGGTGCCAATGATGGTCGTATGCATGTTTGGCGCCGTGCAGGTGAGCGACACAATCAGGACTGCACTTGACCGAGGCACACAGGGCCAACACCCGGCATCATGGTGTGGGGAGCGATCTCCTACACTGGCCATACACCTCTGGTGATCGTCGAGGGGACACTGAATAGTGCACGGTACATCCAAACCGTCATCGAACCCATTGTTCTACCATTTCTAGACCGGCAAGAGAACTTCCTGTTCCAACAAGATAATGCACGTCCGCATGTATCCCGTGCCATCCAACGTGCTCTAGAAGGTGTAAGTCAACTATCCTGGCCAGCAAGATCTCCGGATCTGTCCCCCATTGAGCATGTTTGGGACTGGATGTAACGTCGTCTCACGCGGTCTGCACGTCCAGCAGGAACGCTGGTCCAACTGAGGCGCCAGCTGGAAATGTCAGTGCAAGCCGTTCCACAGGACTACATACAGCATCTCTACCATCGTCTCCATGGGAGAATAGCAGCCTGCATTGCTGCGAAAGGTGGATATACACGGTACTAGTGCCGACATTGTGCATGCTCTGTTGCCTGTGTATATGTGCCTATGGTTCTGTCAGTGTGATCATGAGATATATCTGACCCCAGGAATGTGTCAATAAAGTTTCCCCTTCCTGGGACAATGAATTCACGGTGTTCTTATTTCAATTTCCAGGAGTGTATTTCCTTACCCATCCACACCAGATGTGTTTTAAATTCTTCTTTAATGTCCTTGCCCAGGATCACTAGTGTATTGTTTAACTTTTCCTCTATTCCATCCAATTTACTGAGCAATGTGTCTCACGTCTCCTGGGGATCTCTGGTATCTGGATTCATACATCACCAATTATTAATAAAGTGACTATCACAATGTCCATAATTATCACATTAACTAGATCATTCTGTTACTTTGGTCCTTCCAATTCTTATTTTTAGTAGAAAAGAATCCAATTCTTGCACAATAAGTTTCTATATTTACTCCCATTTTCCCTTATATTGTTTTTCCTCTTACTGAGGGAGCTTCCTCTACAAACATGCTTCCTCTTGGCTGCCAGCTTAGCATTTGAAATACATAAATATAAACATATAATAGCTTGACAAATGTACAAACCTCCAAAAGTTTTACCACTTGATGTGAAATTTGGAGATGACTTGGTAGTTGGGGTTGGGAATGATGGTTTGATGCCAGGAGACTGTGGAGCAGATGTAATTCCAGTCAAACTCATTCCACTTACGTGCTTCACCATACTGCTGGAACCTGCACCCTATAACCAGCATGGAAATGTTCTGTAAGATATATTCTGATTCTTATAGGCTATTTTATCAGCTGTGAGAGAAAAACTTAATCAGCCTACACTTACTTGTGGTGGACACACACACACACACACACACACACACACACACACACATGCACGCACACACACAGAAACAAGGCTATAACAGCTGTGAACTCTTAGAAGCATCTCAAAAAAATAAAGGATATGCATTTGTTTTCTTAGATGAAACCTGGCTAAATGTACATGTGTTGAAAGATAATGAAAAGCATGAATTTTTGATGGCTGTAAGGGAAATCTGCAACTTCCAAAACATTAATTCACATATTGGAGGGGTAAACCGATTTCTACAAATGGTGAGTTTTCAAACAGTAACAATTTATAAACCACTTACTCTGTATAAGTTTTGAGAGCTCTGATCCCCACTCAGAAAGTGTCTGACTAGTTCCCCATGGAGTAATTTGACACATTCAAATCTAGATTTAATGCATGTCCATTTAAATGACCATGGCATGTCAATCTTTTAACTTAATTTGCTTGAAACTATCTTTGTTTTGGACAACTGCTGATAACAAAGGTAAACTGTGTCTAAAACCTGTTCAAGTGAGTGAAAAATTCTGGTAGTGCTCGTGCTTCAAATGCTGATTCCACAGCCTTTAGTTTATTAGTCAGTTTTGATACTTTGCATGATTTTAGTCCATGATGCATAAACATGATAAATAACATACTTGGAGTACTGCAAACATCAAATTGTCTCTATTTGCCAAGGATTTTAATGTTAATATTTTGTTCTGCCACCAGTAGATTATATCTTGCGGCCATATACATTACATTTCATTCTTGTGCTAGATTACGCATGAAATGGCTACTCCTTCAAGCAGCACAAAAGATAATACAACACTTTTTTATTTAAAAGAACAAATATCTGAATTATTTCTTATACCTACAGCAGTTTTATTAAAAGCACTAAGATATCTACACAAAAATTTGCATTGCCTTTTTGTTTCGTTGAATCACATGTGGTTAATCAGCAAGAGTGAAAAGTATTATTTTGTAATGACATATATTAGATTTTGGACACAGTTGTTTAGTTGCACCCTTACTCGAAAAGAGTTACCAAACACGTCAATGTCTATAGCACAATGAGTATATGACACTCTTGATAGTCCCTCTTGTGATGCACATTTATAGCCGCACAGCAGAGAAGCATGTATCTGCATCAATAGACCATTCATTATCAGACATTGTCAAAGCTCAAGTAAAGATGTTTCTTCAAAACTATTTGTAACTGGTTTTTAACACTTTGTCATTTATATTTTTATAATATTGAGGGAATATTTTCGGAAGCCATTACGTCCATTTTCAATGGACCGAAGTTGGACCGAGGTTGAAAATGGATGCAACAGCTTCCGACACTAGTCTTCTCAATAATATAAAAATGTAAGTGACAAAGTGTTAAAAACCGATACAAACAGGTTTTGCAAATAGTTTTGATGTCACTGTTACTAAATTCCTCCAATCACGCATAAAGATGTTTTGTTGTACATTTGGATGAAACTGCATTAACAGAGGAAAAAAAATGAGTTAGTGATTTCAATATGCACTTATATCCTAGTGCAAAATTTACTAAAAGATCAAGTAATATTCCAGTCATACTACTGGATATACTCCTAAAGCTAAAAGCTAAAAAGAACTTCTTCAGAGAATTTCTCCATTATTAAGAAAGCAAGACACAAACTACAGAGAGGTTATTAGTCCTGATGGAAAGCCGCTTATAACACTAAGGGAAGTTTAAAGCTTAGAATAGTAACTTGTTATTCAAATTATTAAATTTTAGATGAGTCGCATTTTTTAACACATCTGCTTCACTTTCGTACCTATTTTGAGGACATGTTTCGCAAATCTTCGCTTGCATCTACGGCTCTTGTGCGACTCATGATGCAAGCGAAGATTTGCGAAACATGTCCTCAAAATAGGTACGAAAGTGAAGCAGATGTGTTAAAAAATGCGACTCATCTAAAATTTAATAATTTTTCGCTTCACTGTGGTGTTCCAATACAGTTGAATCTTGTTATTCAAAGATTAACTTCTTTAATAGATAACAAAGTATTAAACTTATGTTGACAAGTTATATAAATATTGAGCAACATTTTTCCTTTTTTACTTATAATGCCATATCACACAGCACCATATTTGCAATTAAACATCAGTACGAGTGGCCACATTATTTTTCCTAATTTTCTTCTGTTAAATTCACTGCATAATATGAGGAGCCAGGCTGTCGACCATTGTACCAAAAGTTGAAAGACAGAAATATGTACCATCACTACTCTGAACTTTGCTGGGTGATCCGCAGAGCATGTCATTTAATTTTTGCTGCACAAACAATTTTTAACTACAGGTGATAATTTAGCCACATCCAATAGCATCCTTATGAAAAGCAATGCATTTGGATTATCACATTCTGCTTCAGCTGTATGTTTTGTTTCATCTGGAGATATGAAGAAACATTTTGTTCAATATCCTCGAACCGCCACCAGAGGAGACCGATGACAAAATATTGCCAGCTACACCAATGAGAACAAGTCGATGTCCGGCTGAAGATAGAGGGAAGGCCTCAGAAACCGGTTCCGGGAAAATTTAAAAGTAAGTGTTGTTTTGGGTCATTAATATAACCTTATTTCTCCTATATTAAACACATACCTATATTAATAAACAATGATGTGGCTTGTTTATACTTCATTTACATTTAAGGGAGAGACGTAACCTAAACAAAACCACTTACCAAAGCAAAACATAGTATAGTTGAAATCTTATTCATATTACATCTTTGGAATTAATGTTATAATTACTCACATGGCATTTTTCTTTTCTTTAGAATTTGTCATTCTTGAAATCCTGGATTACTCTCTGGAAAGGTTGTTTGCTGTACCCCAGCAGTAATAATGTTTAGGTTCCAATGTCCCTGACACTGTTGTTTCAAATCCTTCAGATCCTAAGAAACCTTTCACCTTGCTCTTAACTTATTACTGCTCCTAAAGTCGGAGGGTAGTAAGATGTGATATTGAAAATTAAAGCTTCAGGCTCACATGTACACGTTTCTTACAATCTATTTGCACTGAGGGATCCTTGGTGTCATCAAGAAATTGTTTTATAACTTCCTTGAATGTGTTCGAAGTATCTGAGCCAGTTTTAGTCTATATCTGTGAAACTATTATTTATCAACAGCTTTTAAATCTGTCATCTAGCAAAAGATCCCTTCTCTGCTTTTAGCATACAACAATGTGGACAGTTTCATAGTTATGTACTGAAAGCATGTATTGTTTTTAATGCCTTAAAAAAACGTTTTTCATCAATCATATTTTGATGTGCAAGGGTGGAAGTAACCCCCCCCCCCCCCCACCCACCCAACAAGATCTACATTTAAGTGGTTGCATTTGCTTCTGCTTCCTTTCAGGCCAGTTTGCTGTATAATCAATGTTTGACTTGTCCCTGCTATCCCATTCTTAGGAAATATGAATTTAGCAGTGCCTCTTATAGTCTGTGAGGTTTAACTAGTCGTGTGCCTTTTAGAAAGAGAAAGGAATACTCACCGCCTCACTCTATGACAAGCAAAGCAGACACCCCAGCCAAGCATGCATCAGTGGCGGAGCGCCCCTTCCCCTCTTGGTCCGTACGATACAGCGAATAGATTGTTCGCTTAATAGCAGCAACTGTAAATGAATCAATTTCTGTTTTTCGTGGTCTTCTATTAGGGCGCTTTTTGCCTGGTGTTTGCAGTCTACCGCAGCAAGCTTCTGCATTTTTGTGTTCTTTTAAAATTCGTTGGACAGAACGAGAAGAAATACCTGTAGCAGCAGCAGTTCTCTCAACGATACTCGTCACTGAAATAGTTGGCTTTCCACATTTTAAAGCTTCACATTCATCACTGAAGAAACTGTGAACTTTGACTACAATTTCCCTAGAATCTGATTTTAGAACTTTCCTTCGAGATCCAACTTGAAACAACACAAACACAACCAAAACTACAAGAAAATAATTCAACATTATATCCATATGTTGCAACACTGAAAACATTTTGTGTAACGTGTAAATCCACAAAACAATAAATTCACAGTTCTATAGCTTATACGTCACTGACACCCTTCAAACAACACACAACGGAATGGGGGTTGGGACAGTCTACATTCCACGAATCACGACAAAGCAGGGTTGCTGTTCCGCCCACATGTGCTAGACAAGGACAGCATTCTGTCTTAGACAAGGACAGTAGAGAATACGCCAAGTTAAACCTCACAGACTCTAGTTGTCAAAGAAGCCTTTAAATCATCCAGTATTTGCCATCCATGATCATGATATTTAAGTTTTTCATGTACCAACAGTAATGAAAAGGCACCAGATATTAGGATCATATTTTGTTTTATCCCAATTTATGCTGAAGATTACAATATCTGTGCAAAATAAAATTTCATCTTCTTTTAGATAACATTTTCTTTGCTTAATCATTTCATTCAGATGAGTGAAATTGTCTTTTGATCAGTTTGCTGACTCAAAATAACTCTTTTCATTGTTAGTAAGAAACTGTTTTCAGACTCCTAGTCAAATTAAGAGGTGGAGCAGGAACTGGTAGGCCAAGTTCATGAGAAATGGACTATATAGCTCATGGAATATTGCAATATTTTATTTCTTTTTTGTATTTGTTACTGTAAAGGGTAACATCAACCATATAAAAAATAGCAGTTCATTGTAATGATTCTTCTGCTTAAGCAATTTTTTATGTAACCATTTAGCTAAATTGTAAGTTGGTGAGTCTATACAATTAATAGGTCTCATTTCTAGGTTTATGAATTTTAGGAAGGGCATAAATTCTAGGTAAACAGGATTACTAACTTTTACAAAATGTTTTTCTTTGTCCGATATAACTTTCACTTCATTAAGCATTTTATTAAAATTTTTAATACAAGATTTTAAAGGGTCTTTATTAATTTTTATAAAATCTTAACCTCGAAGTAAAAGGTTTACTCTATTAATATAATCTAATTTATCTAAAATTACAATTTTATTACCTTTATCCACTTTAGTGAAAATTAAATCTTTTTGATTTAATAATATGTTTATTATTATTTCTCTTAGGTTGGTATTTATCTAAATTTTGTAATATTTTGCTGCATTTCAATTTAATCAGTGATTTATTATGTTCACTTAAATCTTGACTAGCAATTTCTGTATCTGCAATATAATCATCTATATTGTTTGAAAAATCTACACGTTTTTAAACCTTGATTTAAAAAATTTAACTCTTTTTCATTAAGGTTAGAATTTGATAAATTAATAACATTATCTTTATTATTTTTAATAACTGGGTTTAATTTATTTTGTTTCAAATGCAAATTATATAATTTCTTTGTTAATTTAGCAGTTTTATTTTTCATATTTACATTAGGAGTATGAAATAATTTGGATTCTAAATTAAGCCATATTGTATAACCTAAAATCTTTGTTAATTTAAGATGTAAAGCATATAATTTAAGTTCAATATTATCCAAACTTTTAAAAAATAAACTTCTCTCAACTTGAATTACTTTTTTCTCCGCTGCTTTGTAATGAATACTATTATTATCAAATTTAATAGCTTTTCTAACAAATATAGGAACTACTTAATGTTTTAAACAAAGAATGTCTGCAAGAATAGATCTTTTCTTCTTTTAAAGTTTTAAATATAGCTTAATTTCAGATTTAGATCCTGTTTTAAATTATTAAAACAATTAAATGGTCCAATAGATTTAATAGTTTGGGAAATGATATTTATTTTAAAAAATAAACATTGCGTAATAAATGTTGAAATACAAGCAGTTGATTCTGTTTTTAGGTTTGTTTCATTTTCAGATGTTGGTGATATTAAAAAAAAACATAAGAAAAACATGGTAACCAGAATCCTTGACTACGAAGTTGACTGATGATGAAAATCTGTTTTTGAAATCGATCTCCATTAGAAAGAAGTAATAACACCAATTTCTTAAGATAAGTGAAGCCTTTGTAACAAATATTTATATTTGTGTGATAATAATCGGTCTTCTTATACACATTTACACTTTCCGCAATTTCATGCTTGAGCTGGAGTGAATTTGCTATATTATGAGGTAGGTACTGGTGAAACAAAATTAGAATACTACACTATCACTGTAACACTTGCTAAATAATTAAATGCTTATTATCACAACAAATGTATAGATTAGACTGATTTGCTGATTAAGGCTTCACGGGTGATCAGCTGCGTCAAATTTAAGAAGATTGAGCTTTCGGCCATTTTACACTCTATGGCCTTCATCAGGAACTGAGTAATTGCTGTGAAACGTGACCCTATACATATATTAATCGGTGAGCAGGGCATGCCCTGCCCTGGCCAATGACTGAGTGACAATGTTGGATTGGCTCGGCTGGCAATGGACACAGCTACCCTCTGCTTTGGCATTTTCAGTGAGGTTGGTCACTGAATGCATGTGGTTGGAGTTACTGTTTTCTGTGCGGTGGGTCACTTGAACAGTGCGGTTGGAGTCCGCAGTCAAAATGCTTTTGATGGCCGGTGTCCAGGCTGGGCTCAGTTGAAGACCGGAATCCCTATTGAAATTGAACGGATGTGCTCTTATCTGAATGGCCTCCTTAATGATCCAGTCAAAGTATTTGTTGGTTTGTTCTAGGACTGTAATGTTATTGAAGTCAATTTTTAGGACCTGCTCTATGCAATGTTTGGCTACTGCTGACTTTTCAGGTTGTAGGTGCCTGAAGTTACGCTGGTGCTCCTTGCATCTTTCCTCAATTGTCCGTCCTGTTTGTCCCATGTATACATGTCCAAATTCACACGGAATTTTGTAAACTCCTGGGACCTGAGCAAAGGAGGATCTTTCACCTGCCTAAGGTACTGTTGAATTTTCTTGGGAGCGGCAAAGTAGGTTCGGATGTTGAATCTGGAGAGGATTCGGGAAA
Source organism: Mantis religiosa (assembly GCA_030765055.1). Classification (NCBI taxonomy): domain Eukaryota; kingdom Metazoa; phylum Arthropoda; class Insecta; order Mantodea; family Mantidae; genus Mantis; species Mantis religiosa. The sequence continues at coordinate 1,501,992 of JAUKNK010000182.1, forward strand.
TCTTGTTTTGACACGGAACCATAGAAGGGGATGACAGCCTTGCTAAGGTAGTTATCAGGGCTGCTGTTGGGTGATGGGTGCAAGTGATTGGATCTGTTGCATAACACTCTATGAGCCTCCTTGATGTCACGGTTACTGTAGCCATTCTGTAACAGAGTATTACGGAGATATTGTATTTCTTCGTTGATATTATCCTCATCTGCTATGTCCAGGGCCTGTGAAACAAGGTGGAAATGACTATCTTCTTCTGCGTCGGATGATGGTGACTGGAGGCATCTAAGTATTGGTTTGTGTGGGTTGGCTTCCTGTATACTTTGTGGCCCAAGCTGCCATCAGGTTTCTTGTAGACCAACACATCCAGGAAGGGAAGGGAATTATTATTCTCGACTTCCATAGTGAACCAAATGTTCTTGTGTAGACTGTTAAGATGGTCTAAAAAGGTGGCGAGTTTTTCTTTCCCGTGGGGCCACACAACAAAAGTGTCATCCACATATCTAAAGAATGCCTTCAACTTGTCTGGTGCAGCATCCAGTGCAGTGTGTTCAAAGTTCTCCATGAAGAAATTTACAATGGCAGGTGAGAGAGGAGAGCCCATGGCTATTCCATCTGCTTGTTCAAAGAACTGACCGTTGTAGGTAAAATAAGTGGAAGTGAGCATGTGTCAGAAGAGCTGGGTGATGTCCTGTGGAAAATTGTTTGATATGAGTTTAAGCGAGTCTTCAAGAGGCACTCTGGTGAACAGGGACTTGACATCGAAGCTTACTAAGATGTCTTCAGAATTCACCCTCAGAGATGAAATCGCCTGGACAAACTGACTGGAATTCCTAACATGTGGTGAAAGGAGCCGATGAGAGGATTCATTAACATGGTAAGATATTTAGCCAGCTAAGTTGGTGAACCTATGGCGCTCACAATGGGCCGGAGTGGCACCTCAGGCTTATGAATTTTCGGCAGATTGTAGAGTCTGGGTGGAGCAGCTGCTTGTGGCGTTGTGTCCTTCCGCACCTCAGGAGTTAGACTGGAGTTCTTGATCAGGCTTAGTGTAGTTCTATTGATCTTAGCCACGGGGTCCTTATCTATCTTCTTGAAGGCGGGGTCTTTCACGAGTTTCCTATTTTTCTGGCCATAAACTGCAGTCTCCATTTTAACAGTGGCCTTGACCTTGTGGGCAGGTAATACCATAAAGTTGGGATCCTGCTTAAGAGTTTTAAGTACTCTGAATTCGGAAGCTGACAAGTTGTTTCTTGGTTTCTTGGCTTTAGCTATGGCAAGGCTCACTTCCAGGTGTACTTCTTCAGCCATACCTTATAGGAGACACCGTAGTGCCTTAAATTTAATGCAGCTGATAACCTGTGAAGCCTTAATCAATAACGCTTGCCGCGAAAACTTCAAGTCTTAGACTAAGTCTTAGACTGATTTGCGTTCAGTGAGTTCACTTGTAGCCACAAAGGATTCAACTTTGAACATATCTAGAGGTATACAGTTTAATAGCATATATACTTCAAAATAGAATATACGACCCCTGTTATATACAGACAATATGAAAAGCAATATGGAAAACAAGGTAGGGATAATTATATACAATACAAAATCATTTTATTAATCAGCTTTCATTTGGCTTTTGGCAGTATGTGTCAAACTTTTTGCACTGGATACCATTTGTCATTTCTTAAATACATAGACATTAAAAATAGCTTTTGAACACGCATCAAAGACTTATTGGCAATGATTTGTCATTGGAACAGTTGGATTCTACTTACAGAGCTACATAAGTACGATCAGGATAATTTGTCATCAGATAATCTTGTACAGAATAAAATAATTTTGAGCACAGGTACTCTCTAGCAGCATTTTTAAAAGCATAAAAATTATCAATTTTTTCTTTAAGATCATTAGGAAGAGCGTCAAATATCTTGATGTTTACATAATGCACACCTTTCTGGAAGCAAGAAAGTTTAGCACTGAGATAATGGATATAACACTTTTGTCCAGTGTTTATTCTGTGAATTACATTATTTTTTACAAATGAGGCCTGATTGCATACAAAATATTTTGGATTGAGAATATATACATGCAAGGAAGGGCTAATAACTTCAATCTTCTAAAAAGATATTTGCAGGAGTGTCTGATATGGGTGTTAGTAATGATTCTTATAACCTTCTTTTGCATAATATATATATATATATTGTGACTTTGTGGGTTCGTGGAATAAAAAGTCCAATTACACCACTCAACAATGTTCTTTATTTCCACCGACTTACAGTTTAACACTTGCCAATTACACAAAATTACTTGCTGCACACAATTACAATTTACCAGTTCGTCCGTTACAACTTCACTTGTACTCGCAATTACATGAACTCCGGTACACCTTCACAGTTACGTACAGTCTTCCGTTGCACAATCCTTTCGTTCATTAACACGTCACTGACTAACTCTTACACCAAGAACTGCAACTGTCTCCTCACTCACTGACAAAACCAACTCACTGACTGACTAAACCAAAACCAACTCAACTCTGTCTGTCTGTAACCCTCTTTATATCGGAATATCGCCGGTTTCTAGTGACCAGGAGAATGTTCCAGTAAACGAAAGATCGAGAAACAGGTGTAGAGAAAAACAGGCGACACAGTCATTTTTTCCCCTGACCACAGCCTGTCACCACTACAAGACAAACGAGGAGGAGGTGTGGCTAACGCGGTCCTCCCCCCTGCCTTCCGTTCGCAGCTGGTTCACAGGGTGCTCCAGCGCTCCTGTTACACTGCTCCCTTCTCAAAGCTGTTCGCCCCGAACAGCCCCATCGCAGCGTGCGAGGCGGTCCAGGTGTACCACCAGCATCTGCTCGGAGTCTCAGCCAGAAGTAGCGCTGCCGTAGTTTGTGAATCATTCGGTTCGCTCCCAGGTGTCCTCCTGAAGTACCGGCGTGCACTTCCTCCAAGACTTCCGGGACCTTGCTCCGGGGAAGTACCAACTGTTCTCTCTGCGCCTTCCCATTGGGTGACTCCCATACCCGGAACAGCACGCCCACTCTGGTCTTCAACGAGTCCCATTTTGCCCAGTGCGACTTGTAGGTGGCGCTCCTCGGTGCGATGTCCTCCCAGGTTGGTCTCGTCCCTGCGTCCACTTCCCTCAAGAGTGGTCCCAAGTCTGCGTCCGCCAGCTGCTCCCTCCTCAGGCCTGCGCTATCCCAGCCTTCAGCAGGCACTGCCACAACTACTCGGACTGCTGCGGCACGCTCCTTCTCTTCCACTCTTGTGCGCTCATGGCCGTCCTGGATCTGCGATAGGACACCTCCAATGTAATGGTCGCTAGCGTCGGTGTCCACAATGAAGGCGCCACCCGGTTGTGGGAAACCCAAAATTGGAGCACTGCACAGGGTCCCCTTCGGGTGCTGGAAAGCGTCTCCGGCGTCCTCCGTCCACACATAAGGCCGGTTTTCCTCCGTCAGGCGGGTGAGGGGTTTTGCGATGTTGTCGGCCTTTTCCTCTAAATCATTAAGGCGGTCGTCTACTTGGCCCATCCGCTTGCCCAGCTCCGTCACGTCATCCCTCACGCCGGCCAACCGTTCCTCAAACTTGGCGGCGAGGACCTCGTTCGCCTCCCTCATCTCCGTTGTCAGTTCGGCCATCTTTGCGGTCATTGTCGTGGCCAAGTTGTTGCTTGCCGTTTCCATCTTCGCTGTTAATTCGGCCTTCATTTCTTCCATCTTCCCGGTGATGTTGTCGTTGGCCGTCTTCATTTGTTTCAACTCTGCGGTGATGTTGTCATTGGCCGTCTTCATTTGTTTCAACTCGGCGGTGAGGTTGTTATTTGTAGTCTCCAGCTTCGCGGCCAGGCTGTTACTTGCCGCTTCCGTCTTCTCTGTTAATTCGGCCATCATTTCCATCATCTTCTCCAAAAAATTTTCCAATGCCGCGTCCATGGTTGTAATGTTCGGTGATGTTATCTTCCCGCTTCCTGACACCAGTGTGACTTTGTGGGTTCGTGGAATAAAAAGTCCAATTACACCACTCAACAATGTTCCTTATTTCCTCCGACTTACAGTTTAACACTTGCCAATTACACAAAATTACTTGCTGCACACAATTACAATTTACCAGTTCGTCCGTTACAACTTCACTTGTACTCGCGAATACATGAACTCCGGTACACCTTCACAGTTACGTACAGTCTTCCGTTGCACAATCCTTTCGTTCATTAACACGTCACTGACTAACTCTTACACCAAGAACTGCAACTGTCTCCTCACTCACTGACAAAACCAACTCACTGACTGACTAAACCAAAACCAACTCAACTCTGTCTGTCTGTAACCCTCTTTATATCGGAATATCGCCGGTTTCTAGTGACCAGGAGAATGTTCCAGTAAACGAAAGATCGAGAAACAGGTGTAGAGAAAAACAGGCGACACAGTCATTTTTTCCCCTGACCACAGCCTGTCACCACTACAAGACAAACGAGGAGGAGGTGTGGCTAACGCGGTCCTCCCCCCTGCCTTCCGTTCGCAGCTGGTTCACAGGGTGCTCCAGCGCTCCTGTTACAATATATATATATACACACACATATATTGATCTTTTACTTTCTGAGTTGCACCAAAATAATATTCTGTATTCCATGATAGAACTTATGTAAGATATACTTCATGTGAGCTTTCCAATCTAAACAACTGTCAACTTGGTGGCCAAGAAATTTTATGCTGTCAATTTCTTCTAAAAGCATATCATTAATCCAAATTTCTATTGAAGTATGTGATGTACAATAAGTTACAAAATTTAAATTTTGTTTTGTCTAGATTCACATAATTTGTTTGCTTTAAACCAACATGATATACAGTTCAAAACATAATTCAATTTAATTATACACTCATTTAAATTTGTACTGGTCACCAGACACTAGCATCAACAGCGAAAAGAACTCTACTTGCAATATCCTTTATCTAAAGTGAGAGATAGTTTATATAGTTCAGAAATAGTAAAGGTCCTAACACGTAACCTTGGGGTATTCCATGAGTTACTACTTTCTAAATTGAAGTTTGTTTTTCATAACAAATTTCACTAGATATTTCAACAACCTGTTTTCTTTCATTTAGATATGATAAAAACCAACTTAAATGTTCACTTATTAGTATATAGAATTCCAATTTTGCTACAAGAATGTCATGATTAACACAGTCAAAAGCCTTTGCTAGATCACAGAAAATTCCACCTACATGTCTTTTTATGTTTATAAGTTTATAAGTTGTATTATTTGTCAATATTCCCTTTCTGAATCCAAATTGATCACTTGTGTTATATTCAAGGTGTTTATACTGTCTGTTGCAAATTACTTTTTCCATAATGTTTGAAAAAGTTGATAAGAGAGATACTGGTCTATAATTTGAAACATTATTACATTCGCCTGTTTTGAAAAGAGGTGTAACAATTGAGAATTTCATCCTATTAGGCGAAATTCCAGTCTTTAGAGATTTTTGTAGTTATTTCATCATAACCAGAAGAATTCTTCCTTTTAAAAAATTCAATTTCATTTATTTCAGAAGGTGTAGTTAGATTGACTTTAAATGTAGGCACAAGGTTTGTGAAACTTGATCTCAGAAATTCTAGTGCTGCATCTTTACTTCCATAATTAATATTTAGTTCTTTTAATTGGGAAAAAAACTATTTCTAGTCGGTTTTTTGACACTTTGTCACCTACATTTTTATATTATTGAGAGACTAGTTTTGGAAGCTGTCGCCTCCATTTTCAACCTCTTTCCAAATGTCTGTTGTCATCTGCTGTTATCTCTGGCAGTGGAACTATGAATTTCTTTGTCAAATTAATTACTGGTGGAATTTCAAAGCTAATTACTCTGTCCTTATTTTTCCAAGTGAATATGTTCTCCCATGTTGTCAGTTTATTTTGGTTTATCACTCCTTTTAGTAATTTTAGATTTGGATCAATGTCATGGTTTTCATTCCTAAAATGAAATACTACTGCTGACTTATCTTCTTGTTTCATTTTGAGGTTTCTAAAGTGCTCTTTCACTCTGGTTTTTAGGTTTCTTTTAGTCTGACCTCTGTAGTATTTTTCACAATTCTTACAACTTATTTGGTATGTTCCAGATCTGTTAATTGGTGGTATTTCATCATTTGTTTTTGAATTTAACAGTTATAAAACTGAGTATATATTAGTAGGTGCCAAGTAATCAACATTACAGTTTACACATTACAGTTTTTATTATATTCCAAGTGGTTTTTATTTTATTGTCTGAGTGCTGAATTAGTTTAACATAATGCAATACTCTAGCTGCTTTTATTACATTCTTTAGAAATTTGCAATATTTTTTGTAGAGTTCTTTAAATCTAAATTGTTATTGACTCTAACTTGCTGTTTTAGTTAGATGTACGCTATCTCATAACCTGATCCTGTAGTCTCGGACCTCTCCAAATACTTTTAACCTGGAGCCAAATCCATAAAAAATATCTCTTAGCATTACACCTTATGGTATACATCCTAAAAACAAATTAAAATACCGATTTGTGCTAAACTTGATGCAATAAAAAGAAGTTAATATAATTTTGAGACTACGATGATAATAATAATTATTATTATTTAAAGAATGATATAAATAATAACAATAACAACCCATGGTGCAACAGCCCCTATAGGGCCAAGGCTTGCCAACCCGAATGCCTGCATCGAGCCCACATATGCAAGATAGAGGTGGGCAATCATCCAACCGATACAGGGCGGAGATGTGGTCAGCATCTTGGCATCTCTAGCCCGAAAATTGGCTTTCTGGTCCAGGGCTGCTTAGCTATTGTAAGCTCAATTTCCTCAACATGCTGAATAGGCACCGGTCCTATACCTGGGACTTAAAATCTGCACCCCCAGGGGTGGGATTGAACCTGAGCAAATTCTGTGGAAGGGAATCAAAGCATAATGCCTTAGCCCACTATGCCACGGTGCAAGACAAAAAGATCATACTTTACCACAAAATCATGTTGAAAGTATGGCAAATATGAACAAAATTTTACTAATTTAAACAATTATTAAACAAGACATAAGTTTTCAGAAAATCAAGTGTTAGCTTACTTGCCAATTATCAGATTGTAAGTTCGTTGTACAACTAAAACATGCCACTTAAAATCAAATATTCTTTTATTTTTAGTAAATGTGAACCACATGCGCAGTTAAACTAATCTATTAGTAAATAAAATGCAATATCTAAGAAATGAACAAGAAACATAGCTTCATTGCAATGGAAGCATGAAACCTCTAGGATATCTTATTTTGGAGATTACCTTTAAGATTTTTGAAATACATCTGGAAACTTTGTTGAAGTATCAAAAGAGTACTTACCATCTTGTTAATTGCTTTATTACAAATTGCGCAGTACCATGCTGATCTGGGATCATTTATCTCTGTATCAGCAATTGGAGGTTGATGACACTCTTGATGGTACAAATTGTGACATTCCACACACTCTACCATTTGATTACGAGCACCTATTGCCATACCTCTGAAAGTAAAAGGAGTGTTTCCCAACCCATTAGCTAGGTTTCAAACCTATGAACCTCTTAAGGATAGCAAACAGTTTGTCAGACTGCCGATATGTTGTCAGGAGAAAACTTCAGAACTGATATTTTGAACAGGATTTAACAGGCAGTGACAGTGTTTTTCAAATATGCATCTATAACATATGTGGAAGTGGAGAGAAGTTTCTCAAAGTATAAAACAGTTTCAGCAGACAACCGCTGTTCCTTTACTTTTGATAACTTGAAGATGACCACAGTGGTGTACTGCCATGCCAAGTAAGGTATGTTTGACTAATGGGTACAGTAGTTTATTTTTTCAGTTTTTACAAAATTGAAAATGGCCTGATGAATTTTTAATTTATTATTTAGTAGCAATAATTGCATTATTTACTAAGAAAGTTAATTTTAAAATGTAGTTATTTGAACCATATATTCATTATTTGTCTATGACAGTTATCAATTTATTATTATTATTATTATTATTATTATTATTATTATTATTATTATTATTATTATTATTATTATTATTATTATTATTATTATTATTATTATTATTATTATTATTATTATTATTATTATTATTATTATTATTATTATTATTATTATTATTATTATTATTATTATTATTATTATTATTATTATTATTATTATTATTATTATTATTATTATTATTATTATTATTATTATTATTATTATTATTATTATTATTATTATTATTATTATTATTATTATTATTATTATTATTATTATTATTATTATTATTATTATTATTATTATTATTATTATTGTTATTATTATTATTATTATTATTATTATTATTATTATTATTATTATTATTATTATTATTATTATTATTATTATTATTATTATTATTATTATTATTATTATTATTATTATTATTATTATTATTATTATTATTATTATTATTATTAAAGAAATTGTTAATTTTTGTTAGGTCATTTTTTGACATTTTATGTGAACTTTTAATATATTTTAAGGGCATTTTATAGGTCATTTTTAGAGAATTTTTAGGTCAACAACTTCTGGGCCCCTAATCATAACTGAATGTGCCACTGCCACTAATAAGATAAGATGCTTTATTGTCACACACGCTTACAAATAGTAAGTAAAAACTCTGTAAACAGGTGACTCGTCAACAGTAGAAAATTTAAAATAACTATAATTACACAAAATAACAATAACACTAATAATATAATTACTAATACTACTACTACTACTACTACTACTACTACTACTACTACTACTACTACTAATAATAATAATAATAATAATAATAATAATAATAATAATAATAATAATAATAATAATAATAATAATAATAATAATAATAATAATAATAATAATAATAATAATAATAATAATATAACTACTAGTAATATAAATACAAGTATATACAAGTATTGTTATAATTGTGACATGCCCTTGGAAGAATATTGTCAGAAACTTAGAATTACAGAATGACAAAACATTTTATTATAATTAAATTTTATCATCCATATATTCAGTAATCGAGTAATATGCTTTGTCCATTAGTAGGTTTTTTATTGCTTTATTAAAGCATTTGAGGTTTTTCATTTCATGGATTCTTACAGGTAATTTATTATATATTTTTATTCCTGTATATTGAGGGTTTCTTTCATACAGTGCTAATCTGTGCATGGGTGGTTTTAGATTATTTTTATTTCTCGTTCCATGATTATGTTGCATTTGTGAATTATAAATTGTATCACAGTTTGAGTGGATGTATGTATTTCACACAGGTATTGGGATGGTAAAGTTAGTATCTTCAGGTTTTTGAACAGGTTTCTGCATTAAACTTTTGGTCTTGATTGAGTCATATGAATTATCTTTCTTTGACTTTTAAAGATCGTTTCCCATCCTGTAGCGTTCCCCCATAGTATTATTCCATGTGTCATCAAAGAGTGGAAGTAACTGAAGTACATTATTTTTCTTGTTTCAAGGTTTGTTAATTTAGTTATGCAGCTCATATTGAAGGATGCACTGTTTAATCTTTTGGACAAATAATAGATGTGATCGGCCCATTTTAGTTGTTGATTTAAAAAAACACCAAAAATTTTGGAATTTTCTGTATGATTTATAGCATCAGTTGTGATAAACCTCTCGGAATTCTTTCCTTGAGTGCTGAACTGCACAATTGCTGTTTTGGAGGTGTTAAGTTTGAGGCCATTACTCGTGAACCATTTCTGTAAGCAAGTTATAGTTTCACTTAAATTGGATTTTAACTCTTCTAGGTTGTGCCCATTGAGTAAAGTGGAGGTGTCGTCAGCATACATAATTGTTTTACCTTTTATGGAGTTAGGTAAATCATTTCTGTAAATTATATACAGTAGGGGTCCCAAGACATTTCCCTGTGGGACTCCAGTTTTTATTTGCTCCCAATTTGTTTCAACGGTTCTCTTTAAATTATTAATGATTGTTTTTTGTTTACGACAATTAATATAATTTTGAAACCAGCTTAAAGCAGTGGCCCTTATGCCATAGAATTCTAAGTTTCTTAGTAATATATCATGGCAGACGCAATCAAAAGCTTTAGAATTGTCACATCAGAACTGCTGTTTGTTGTTTCTTGTCAATCATTTTAGAAGCGTCATTTACCAAGGTAGTTAGGGCTGATATTGTTGAGTACTTTTCCCGGAATCCATGATGTGAGTTATTTAACTTGGTGAAATGTTCAAAATAAGACATGAGTTGTGCATGTACAATTTTTTCAAGTATGGTGGAGAACGTTGGAGGGATAGAGATAGGTCGAAAATTTTTAAATTTGGCTTTCCCTCCTTTGTGTATAGGTTCGACTAGGGCGTATTTCATTCTCTCTGGAACAATACCCACAGCTACGGAATTAATTATTTGGCTAATTGGTTCGCTAATTTCATGTTTTATTTTCTTAATTAGAAATGGTGAGAGTTCATCCCAGGCATAGGAGGATTTTGGTTTAAGTTTACTGATAATTTCGATAATTATAATTATCATATATTGTAACACTTGAGAACTGAAATTGGCGGGTTAGCATTAGGCAATTATTATTATACAATTCAGTTATGGCATCTTGCATTGATGGGGGAGTATCTCGAATTTGATTACCAATATTTACAAAATAATTATTTAATTATTCCACTGTGTTAGTACTCATATTACTTAAATTGTCTAAATTGTTTGTACTGTTTATTTCTAATTCCGCCTTTATTTTCCAAGTTGCTTTGCTTTTATTATCTGCATTTTTTTATGAATTTTTCCACTGCCATTTGTTTAGCCTTCTTAATTGTACATTATAGATTTTGCAGTAGGTTTTGTAATACTGAATGAAATTTGTATCTGTGGTGGTCTTATATATTTTGTGGAGCAGCCTCTTGCGTGTGCTAGATACCCTAATGCCCTTAGTACACCAATGTAATTTGTATTTTTTAGCTACTTGTGGCCTAATGGTTTTTGGAAAGGATTCATTAAAGCAGTTTAGAAGCTCCCTAAGAAAAGTGTTATAGTTTGAGTCAACTGATGCCGCTCTGTTCCAGACCCAGGATATGTTTCCAAATTTTTCTTTAAAGGTTAAAACGTTTTCTGAGCTAAATATACGTCTGACAGCTATTCTTTTAGGTTCTCTTTTAATTTTATGCATTGCTGGTAGACTTGTGAGGACAGCTCTGTGATCTGATAGTCCCATTTCCAAAACAATACATTCGTTGTTGCCATAAATTTTATTTGTTAGTATGTGATCAATGCAGGTTGTTGACACTTTGGTGACACGCGTGGGGAGAGTATGTCTAAAAGCTAGACCATGGGTATTAACAATATCTATAAACACATTCAATTTATTGACATTTTCTGTCTCTTTACAGACAGTGTTTTTAGGTTACTGCCTAGATTTAATTTAGTTTTATAAAGATCAATATTACAATCCATGGTAATTATTAGTTTTTTTCTTTTTGTCATTCTGTAATTTTGTTATTAAGTGTTCAAAGTTATTCAAGAATGTTTTGAGTGTATCATAGTACGGTACCCTATAAATACAGATCACAATTAAGTTCCAGTTAGTAATTTCAATGGCAGATAATTCAAAACTGCATTCAAAACTGCAAGATCATGTCTTTGTTTTGCCTGCTCAATTAGGTGATCTCGTACTATAATGCAGGAACCACCCCTATCAGAATGGCTCCTGGTATAGAAATCTACTACAGTAAATCCATTTAATTTATTTAGCAGCCAAATTGAGTCTTTACTCAGCCAGTGTTCATTAAGGCAAATTATTTCAATTTTCGTGTCCACCATTTCATCAATTAGTAAGTTTAGGTCATCAATTTATGTGAGTGAACTTTGTAAATTTAAGTGCATTAACCAGTAATTGAGCTCATTTATATTAGACATTTTCAGTACAGACACAGTGAGGGTTTTATCAACATTTCCCAATTTGGGTATACCTACTGATCCAGCACCAAGTTTCCCTGAGTTAACCTGACCAGTTATCGATGAACCCTTTCGATTTAGATGCAAACCATCTTTCCCTAAACAGGAGAGGTCTATATACTTGTCCACATCTACATAAACAGATTTAAGAGTTTCACATGCCCATCTGATGTTTTCATTTACCCCTTTGATAAAGTTATGATTCACGTCCCATCTTTTTAGGACACTATTCACAGCAATCACAGCATTCTGAAACTTATCCTTAGCAGACTTAATAGCACTATACACTTCCTCCAACACTTCATCTGGGTTGCCTGCCATCTTTAAGTCATTAGTTCCCACATGCAGTACCACAACTTCAGGATTTTCAATAAAGTTTTCCCATTTGCAACAATTTTCAATCATTTTAGCTGACTGGCCTTTATGCCCTTGTACACTTTTGTGTCTGCATTATTCACTTTTACATGCGCTAACATCGAATCACTCAACACTAAAACGTTTCTTGAGATTGGAGGCTCTTCCTTTTTTTGTATTAATTGGGTTGTTGCAGCTTCTCGTGTGTAGCTATGATGATTTTCTTCATTTCGCAATGAAGAGAGCGCATTGTACCTGTTGAAGATCTGGATCTCTGGAGTCTGCGATTCCTCTTCTTTGTTCTTCCTTTCATGTCCTTTTTTTGGGACTGCTGTCCACTTCTTATTCCGGTTTGTATGTTGCCACGTGTGTTGTTGCGAATGATTTCTTTCTCGGTTCTGAAGCATCATTTATGTCCATTCGTCTCGTAGTTTCTTTAGGTTATCTTCGTTTTCCATACACATATTTTCCATTTCTATCTTTTCGTTTTGAGTTAACGTTAGCTTCTGCTGCAGGATTCTATTTTCCGATCGCAATTCTTGATTTTCATGCCTTGAGGTTCTTGTTTAATATTTCAATTATTTTGTGTAGAGACGCTATAGCTTCTGTTTCAGAACGTGGTCCCTGTTCCTCAGCCGGTTTCTGATTTTTGTTTTGTTTCACGGTTTCAGCGTATTTGTTTCTTCTGTCTTTATTTTCACTACTACAGGAGTTTGTTAGTATTCCAAAATTGCTATGTTCGTTGATTTTCCCATTACCATTATCAATATTTTGTTGAATTTTGCAGAGTGTGCTTCTCGTCACTACATTACTACTACGCCTCCATCTTGCATAGTGATGATGATGATGATGATGATGATGATGATGATGATGATAGCAACAACAACTCAAGATCTTCTTGGGAAACAAGCCAGGTGAAAAGACGATTAGAAATCGTCATCAGGATATTTTAAGAAATGTTATTACCACACATGTATAACTGTATATGACACAAATATCAACAAACACAAAACATTACCAATACTCGCATCACTGAACAAAAGACTGTTTTCAGTAAATTAAATGCCAGATCAGGAGATGGCGTGAGAATAGAAAATTAATTGGATCAAAGAAATTTAATTACTTAACTTGATGTTCAAGCTGTATAGATCTGTGCTTCTTAAGCTGATGGATTCCCATTTTTAAGGCCGGTTTCCAAGAGGAACTGAACTGAAATACAGCATCACGCTTAAGCGTGCTCCTCTCAGAGGAAATGGCCAAAGCCTGCTTAACTCTCCGTTCCCAGTAAATCTTGCATTTTGCCAAGATGGTCGTCTTCCAAAAGTTGGCTCTATGGTTGTTATCAAATTGTCCTATATATGGTGTCCCACATTCACAGGGAATGCGGTACACTCCCGGAACTTGGAAAAGTCCAGTTTGTCTTTAACTGTTTCAACAGATGTTTAATCTTCGGAGCTGGCTTGTGGATAGTCCTGATGATGTATTTGGTGAGAATTCTGCTGATTCTGCCGGATAGGCTGCAGAGAAGATCTTGAACATATTAATCACCAGGAGAGCCTCAGGTCTTAATTTAACGTCTCATTAATTAGAAATAAACCTGGGGACTATCTGCTAGGTAGCTGCTTTAACCTGCATATTTTCTCCTGTACTTGTGTACAAGAAGTTAACAACAAAGTGATTCTAAGTTTGAATCTTGCTCCCATTTTAAGGTTTTTATTTCTGTAATACATACTATTGTATTATTTCCCTATTTCTAGTCCTTTTGAGAAAGATTAGTCTAGAAAAATGTTTTCAGAATATTCCTTTTGGGTACAAAAGCACTGTTTCTGTTGTACCAGGACATCATTTATCATTAAGGTACCAAAGCTGTACAATAAAGATGATACATTAGCGATGGTACAAACAGGTGGTGAGAATGGAGGAAACCTTTCTACTTCACAAAGACTGCATCAACAACAGTTTGCCAAACATCATTTGCCTTCACTTCATGTCTTCCAGTACTTTGTTGAACTAGAAACAAAGACACTCTAAACCTGTCCTTACACCAAGGGTCAAACCAGCTGTTAATGTCAGAAAGATGTTCTAGCCCTATTTTGCACACATGCACATGAGCATCAAACAAGCTACAGTCAAGTTAGGACTTGGCAACATGTTCATTCATAGAAACCTCCAGGGACAGAAGTGGCACCCATACAAAGTTCATTTGGTGCAAGAGACAACAGAACATAATTTTCAAACCACAATTGCCTATTCTTATACATTGATATGTAAAACCATTAAAATTTCATCAGCAAAGTTCTTATAGTTAGATAAATGTAGCATCACCAATACTATCACATAATATGCCAGGCAGATCACAATCCTCAATGGTTTCATGGGGATCATACCAAGAATTGGTGAAAGCTGAATGTATATGGTATTTCAGGGAATCATCTTATTGGACCAGTTTTCCTCTGCAGTGATCTGAATGCAGAATGTTTCCTGAAACTCCTGCAGGTACAACTAATGGACAGTGAGCATTTAGGTGTCCTACTGGTGCTGGCAACATCACTGGCTACAGGTGCAAGACATGGTGGCTTATTATAACTTTATGGTGCAGCTTTTTCCCCCATCTTGCATATCCACAAAGATGGATTGGCCATGGTAGACCTATATACTGGCCCCCTTGTATGCCAGAACTCACACTTAAGATTTTTATGGGGACATCTAAAAGCACAGGTGCATCACAAGAGTATCAAAAAACACCATGGTTCTCTAAACACATCCTCATTGATTGCTATATTGTGACACCACAGATTCTTCATCAAGTGTACCAGAATACAGAGTAGCATCTTCACCACTGCACATGCATGAATGTCAACCAACATCAAAGGATGAAGAACAGCAGCAACAAGGCCTATGTTATACAAAGTGATATCCTATTTTTTAATAACTTGAATTTCAAATGGAAAAAGAATGAGGGATAAAAGGTCCAAAATAATGCATAATTAATGACAATCATGTACGAACTGCACTAAGGAAACAAAGCAGAAGTTTTGTTTTTACAGTCTACTGTAAAACCTGCCTTGAATTTTGATCATGTAACTATTTTGGCACTTCTTCAGTACCATTAATTAACTGAATTTGATTAAAGTATTTTAGTTCTTTTATGAATCATTACAGCCTACTTTAATGAACAAACACCACTGCGCCACAATCTTGAGTAGAGTATATTTTGCATATTCTTTAAACCTCTGTAACATGTGAAAGTTAAGTGAGCACCTCTCTCAAATAACATTGTGTATCACTTTTTGCAGGGGTTGAGTTATATCAGTATGAGAAACTTTTATACTAATGGATGCTTCTTTACCATGGATCAGTCCAGTAATGATTGAGTTGAAAAGTTGGTATATGTGGTGGTTTGTTGTATATTGTACATGAAATGGCAGACTTGAGTATTACTGAAATAAGAGATATTAAATTTTTAAATAAAGGCAGGGAAAAATTCATTGACCATTTAACACACAAGCATGCAGTAGTAAACAACTAAACACACAGGCTGGTGAACACACTCCCCTGAACAAACAAGAATATCATCTAGATTGTGAACATATAGTAAACAAAAAACATGTTTCAACAGAGTAACAATCAACAAGAAAATTACAAAATTTAAATGACTGAAACATTACAAAGGTAACAAATCTGATCTAGGAAGAAAAACAATTGAAACTCAAGACATTCCAATATCCAAAAACATTTTACAAATTTAACAAGATTTTCATGAAACGCATTAGCCTAGCCCTACTGAACAGATTTAGCAAATTATTATTTTAGCAGATTTAGCAGAAAATTATTTTCTGATAGATTAAAAGAATTACACAAATACAATTATTTGCAAAAAACTTCACTTATCTGAAGAAAATTATGTAAATTTTCCTTATTAATTGATGAGATCAATTTCGTAAACATTCATCTACATCTTCGTCACCAATGATACTATCAGAGGTAACTATGTTTTTTCCAGTATTACCAAAATCTGCAAATGAAAAAAAAAAAACAAAAAAAACAACCTATTAATGTTACAGAACTGTTCTTTTGTTCTGGTTTCCAAATTACGTTTCGTCTTTCCAATATAACCCTGATCACAATCTAAATGATTAAATTGATAAATACCGATTTTTTGTTATTAGGAATGTTATCTTTTTTTAGAAAAATGTAAAAATTTTTAATACTATATTTATTTTGAGGAACTAAAGTTATACCAAACTCTTTAATTTACTTACCATCCTTGGGTTAATAAACATTTTCAAAAACATTTTTGAAGAGTTTGGTATAGCTTTAGTTCCTCAAAATAAATATGGTATTAAAAAGTTACTGCATTTCTCTAAAAAAGATAAAATTACTAATAATAAAAAATCTGGTATTTATCAATATAAATGTTTCGACTGTGATAAGGTTTATATTGCAAAGACAAAACTTATTTGGAAACCAGAATGAAAGAACATTTTCGTAATATTAAGTACAGATTGATAAATCAGCAGTAGCAGATCTGTTTTGATTTTTTAACCATGAAATAAATACAGAAGTTAAATTATTAAAATAATGAAACAGTCTGATATATTAAATGGTTTGGGAAAAGATATTGTCGCAAACCTATTGTTTCGATAAGCGCGGCTGATGAACACAAAGGGGCAGATAGCGCAGCACGGAGTTAAAGCTTGCCGAAACAGACAGAGACACATAGCTGACTGGAAGTTTCGATTTCTTGTTTGCTAGAGAACATTCCTGAAATGTCTGGAAATATCAATGGACGTATAAAAAGGAGCCGCGATCACCAGTTACATACAGAGTCGAAATGGAACTTGATAATCGAGCGCATGGAGCTGTGTTTTGAAAGTGGACTCTTTGTTTGTGGGTGTGGCAGACAACCTTGGAAGCTGTATTTGTGTATGTTACAAAATCCATTACTTTAAGGGTTGATCAAAGTGTATTTCTACGTAAATAAAGAACATTTTGAATTTCTGCAAATTGGACTTTTAACTCTACGAACCCACGAAGTCACAATTGGTGTCAGGAAGTAGAACATAAGGCAATGTACGCTACATCGGAAAAGATTTTAGAAGAGCTGAAAGAACTGAGAACAGCGAATGACAACCTGGTTGCGAAAACAGAAGCGGCAAATAGCAGCGTGGTCGCGAAGTTGGAGACCACAAATAACAACCTGGGCACGCAACTGAAAGAAATGAAGAAGGCGAATGACACCCTTGCTGCATGACGGAAGCTGCAAACAACAACCTGGCCGCGACGATGACTGCATTGAAGGCCGAATTAACCATATAAATGAACGACAGCCTGGCCACGGAAATGAAGGCTGAATTATCTGAAATGAAGGCCGCGAACGAAGCCCTCGCTGCCAAATTTGAGAAGCATTTGGTCGACGTTAAGGAGAACGTCACGGAGTAGGGCGAGCGCGTCGAACACCTGGCGAGCAGCGGCAACGACCTGGAGGGAAAGACCGACAGCAACACCAAGTACCTGAACATCATGGTGGAGGACGCCGTCGGCAGGAGTTTGAAGGATTTAAAGGCCGACGCGCCGGGACGTTACACAACATCTGCGCACGTCAAACCGCCAAAGTACGACAGCACGTCAACGTTCGAAGTCTTCCACTGTCAATTCGACACAGTGGCTGAGCACAAGTGGTCAGTATAGGAACAAGCATCACAGCCAATAGCCAGCCTCTAGGGACGGGCCGCAGAAGTCCTGAACGCGGCCCAGACAGCGACGGCATCCAAGGACATCTGGGAGGCCCTGGAAAACCGCTTCGGAAACCACCGCTTAGCCGCAGCCAATTGAAGTCAAGGTTGCAGCAGCCAGGGCAGACGCTGCACGAGTTCGCCTTGACAATTGAGCAGTTGGCCAGCAAAGCCTTAGTTGACCTCCCACCTGAATTCCTATCCCGAGAGGCTGCCTACACATTCGTTGACGGGGCACGAGACACCGAGATACGTCAGCGCCTAATGCTCGGTGACTACAAACCCATCCACGAGGCGCTAAAGGCAACATTGAGGATGGAGGCGGCCAAGGTGACGGCAACCCCGACGACGAAAACAAGGAGTATCCGATACATTGGAGAAGGCCAGCCGAGCAACCCAGCGAAGACCAAGTGGCATATGTCGGAAGTGTGGCCAGCCGGGACACCTGGAGAGAAACTACCGACACCAGAAGAGCAGCCGGAAGAACAAGAAAGCCCCGGCGGGGCGAGGGGCACGTCGGCGCCGACAAACACCATCCCCTCGAGTGACACTGCGCGTCGTCAGCCGACGGATAGACGACAGCCTCATCGCGGACGGTTGGGTGAGAGGGAAGCCGTGCCACGTGCTGGTAGACAACGGGGCAGCCGTGACCGTCATCAGACCTGGCATAGCCAGAGGTTTGCCGACGAGGAAGTCGAGCCGACCATACCAGCTTATGATGCCATCGGGCGACACCTTGCCTATGGAGGAGGCCCTGCTGAAGTTGTGCTACTGGGACTGGATGTCCTCAGGAGCCACGAGGCGACTGTCGACGTCGGCAGGAAGGTCCTGCGGCTCAACGGAGAAGAGGTGATACTCCGGCAACCCGAAGAACGCCTTGTAATCTGCTGGTCATCCTGAGGGAAGACGTGGTTGTCCACGCGAGAAGCGAGGTGGTGGTGACGGCGTGACTGGAAGGCCAGCGGACAAAGCACTTGATGCTGGACCGGAAGACGCCGGTGCAACAGCTCTGTGTAGCCAGGATATTGTTGCCGTGCCGAGAGAAAGTGCCGGTGAGGCTGCTGAACCTGACAGACATCGATCACGACGTCCAGGCCGGGATAGAATTGGTGAAGTGAGAGCCCGTGGTCAGCGTAACACCAATCGACAAGACCCAGAAGCCAGTGCAACACCTGGGGCTCCGGCTGAAAGTCTTATAGGAGAGGGCGGCCGACCACCTGAACGCAGAACAGCTCGAGAAGGTTCGACAACTGCTGAGACGATACCAGCGCATCTTCAGCCAAGGTGACAGCGAGTACGACTGCACGGACCGGGTGTTCCACTGCACCGACACCGGAGATGCCAGTATATTTGGCAACCACCTAGACGCGTTCCGCTGGCAAAACAAGTGGCGGTGCGAGACATGATGGATGACATGAGATCCAGCATGGGGGGGGGTGATTGAAGAGTCTGACAGCCCTTGGTCTTCCCCTGTAGTCTTGGTGACGAAGAAGAACGGCGAGCTATGCTTCTGAAGCTGAACGCTGTCACCAGGAAGGATAGCTTCCCCTTACCCCGTATTGATGACACTCTAACAACGCTTGCTGGTACACAGTGGTTCTCGACCCTGGACCTGAAGTCGGGTTACTGGCAGGGGGCCCTAGATCCGAGAGACAAGAAGAAAACCGTATTTTCGACAGAAAAGGGCTTTGGCAGTTCATAGTTATGCCCTTTGGCCTCTGCAACGTACCAGCTACCTTCCAACGCCTCAGAGTCGATAATGAGAGGACTGACTTATTACGCCTGCCTGCTATTCCTGGACATCATCGTCGGCAAGACTTTCAAGGACCATCTCGACAACCTGAGCAAGGTGCTACAGAGACTGCAGGCGACCAACTAGAAGCTGAATGCAAAGAAGTGCCAGCTCTTCCAACAACAGAAGTGGCCACAGACCCGGAGAAGACACAGGCTGTGAGAGATTGGCCTCGCCCAAAGGATAAGAGAAAGTTGCGCAGTTTCCTGGGGCTGTGCAGTTATTACCGCGGCTTCATAAAAGGCTTCTCCAAAATCGTCAAGCCCCTCACCCACCTGACAGAAGAACACCGGCCTTATGCTTGGACGGAGGACGCCGAAGGCTCTTTCTAGCAGCTGAAGACACTTTGTAGTGCTATTTTGGGATTCCCACAACCAGAGGGACCTTCATTGTGGACACCGACGCCAGCGACCACTACATTGGGGGTGCCCTATCCCAAGTCCAGGACGGCCACGAGCGAATGACAGCCTACTACAGCAAGACGCTATCCAAGTCAGAGTAGAACTACTGCGTCACCCGACGAGAGTTACTGGCGGTAGTAAAGACCTTGGAGCACTTCCACAAGTACCTGTACGGTCAGCCATTCCACCTGAGGACTGACCATTCCGCCCTAACCTGGTTAGTTTTAGGAACCTGGAAGGCCAGACAGCTCGTTGGGTCCAGAGGCTGCAGCAGTACGATTTCACCTCTGAACATCGTACATGGAAGAGCCACGGTATCGCATGTCGCAAAGACCCTGCCCAGAAGAGTGCGGCCAGTGCACGAGAATGGAAAAGGAGCATGGTGCAGCTGTCCGAGTGGTTACGGAAATGCCTGCAGATGGCTGGGATAGCGCATGCCTGAGGAGGGAGCAGCTGGCGGATGCCGACTTGGGGCCACTCTTGAGGGAAATGGAGGCAGGGACAAGACCGACCTGGGAGGACATCGCACCAAGAAGTACTACATACGGATCATACTGGGCCCAATGGGACTTGCTGAAGATCAGAGAGGGTGTGCTGTTCCGGGTATGGGAATCACCTGATGGGAAGTCGCAGAGAGAACAGTTGGTACTTCCCCGGAAGTCTCAGAGGTTTTAGAGTAAGTGCACACCGGTACTTCAGGACGCCTAGGAGCAAACGAAATGATCGACCAACTCCGACAGCGTTACTACTAGCTCAGGCTCCGAGCAGACGCTGAGAGATGGTGCCGTCAATGTCAGGTGTGCACGGCATGTCGCGGCCCCCAAACTAGGAGACGAGGTCGCATGCAGCAGTACGTCGCAGCACCTTTTTGAACGCATTGTCGACATAGCTGGACCATTCCCAGTGTCCGACCGAGGCAACAAGTACCTGATGGTGGTCGTGGACTACTTCACCAAGTGGCCAGAGGTGTACGCCTGCACCAGGAGACGAAGTCAATTACAGAATGCCTCGTGGAGCAACTGTTCTGCCGTTTTAAGGTGCTGTTAGAGCTCGACGGCGACCAGGGTACCAATTTTGAGTCTAACCTGATGGAGGCACTGGAAAGGCTTGGGGTGAACAAGACCCGCACAACACCCCTACATCCGCAGTCGGACGATATGGTGGAGAGGTACATCTGAGGAAGGTCGTGGCCAGCCATCAGCGAGACTGGGACGTCAAGGTGCCAGTTCTTAGTGGCCTACCGCTTGTCAACACACGACACCACTGGGATGACGCCAGCTAGCTTAATGTTCAGCGGAGAGTTATGCCTCCCTGTGACCTGGCTTTTGGGAGCCCCCCCCCCCGGAACTAAAACAGCCAGCAACGGAGTATGTGGAGAACCAGGTGGACCCATCTCCACAAGATGCATGAGATGGCTCAACAGAACATCCAGAAGGCGAGCAACCGCATGAAGACCCTATACAACAGGCAAGCCAACAGCCAAGGATTCCAGCAAGATGACATGGTCTGTTGTACCGCCCTACCCAGACCAAGGGACGCTGTCCGAAACTTCCGCAGCTATGCCAAGGACCGTACTGGGTGGTAAAGAGGATTAACGACGTGGTCTGCCGCATCCAGAAGGTGTCCCGAGAAAAGATGTTGGTGGTACACCTGGATCGTCTGACCCAATGCGATGGTGCTGTTCGGGACGACCAGCCTTGAGGACGGAGTAGTGTCGCGAAGCCATATTTTTAATAAGCGCGGCTGATGCACACAAAGGGGCAGATAGTGCACCACAGAGATAAAAGCTTGCCAAAGCAGATAAAGAGCCAGATAGCTAACTGGGAGTTTCGATTTCTTATTTGTTACAGAACATTCCTAATATGTCTGGAAATATCAATGGACGTATAAAAAGGAGCCGCGATCACCAGATAGAGATAGTCATAATGAGAGAATCGAAATGGACCTTCATATCCTAGCACATGCAGCTGTGTTTTGAAAGTGAACTCTTTGTTTGTGGGTGTGGCAGACGACCTTGGAGGCTGTATTTGTGTATGTTACAAAATTCTGCTACTGTGAGGGTTGGCCAAAGTGTATTTCTACAGAAATAAACAACATTTTGAATATCTGCAAATTGGACTTTTAACTCTACGAATCCACAAAGTCACAATATTCATTTTAAAAAATAAACATTGCGTAATGAATTTTGAAATACTGGCAGTCAATTCTGTTTTTAAATTTGTTTCATTTTTAGATTTTGGTAGTACTAACAAAAGCACAGTGACATCTAGCTATGGTAACATTGATGAGGTTGTTTATGACTCTGGCTGAGGATGTGAAAAGTTTTCATGAAATCGCAATCCTGATCAATTTATAAGAAAAGTTTCATCATTTCTTATAAGATAAGTGAAGTTTTAAGTTACAAATTATTATATTTGTATATATCTGTTTATAAGTGTTTGTACACTTATAACTTTAATTTATATGTTAACACTAATTTTAGGGCATGAAGGAAGAAATTCCAAACCTATATGATGTAGAAGCTTAATCCATCCGACACTGCACTGTGATCTACAACATCATTTCATGAAAACAGATAAATTACCTCTAATATGCTTATATCAAGCTAAAAATTTTTATAAATAGTCATGTGTATATTTCAGTTGTAATTCAATGTCTTCCTAATTATATAAAACAATACAATTTAATTTTACTAAAGTACAATTCTTTGTGTTTCATGAAAAAAATTAAATGATATACCTTATTTTGGGAAAGTCTTCATGTAAACTAACCTTACTTGTGCATTATGTGTATCTAGGACATATAACTTCAAAAAGTTGAGGGCAGTTCAGTAACACCCAGTGTATGAACACTGAAGTGATACTTTCTTCACCTCATTTAAATGAGGTATCTGCAGCAACTTAACAGTTTAAATTTTTGGAAATGCAAAGAAAAATGCTTTAATTGAAAAAACTATTTGTAGTTGATTTTTATTTCACATTTCGTCACATTTTTATATTATTGAGGAAATGATGAAGTAAGTGACAAAGTGTCAAAAAAAAAAAAAAAAAAATCCTGGTTTCACATAAGCTAGCCCGTATCTCTTTAGGGTCACCTGACCTTATCACCTCCCATTGGCTGCTGTTGTAGTATAGACTGTTGTGCGGTAAAAATTAGTTCCTTATTCAACATGGTGATATATCTTTATATGTTGGAAGAGAATTCTCAAATTTATATTTTCGCAACTGTTTCAATTAAATATATTACGCAACAGAGTTGATTTATCTGAAATGCATGTTAATTCTTACACAAAGTAAAGAGGAGGTTCCTTTGCCTTCAAGCCCACCTTTCATATGACACAATAGCATGTGCTTTAGCGGTAGTGGTGACATATTTGTTTATATGACTTTTATCACTGATCTTGTTTTGAACTGGATTAGTCATATATCGCCATTCGAAGAAGTGTTGTTACGAGTGTGAGAGCTAAATTATTTTATTGATAGTTTATTGCGTGTGTACTTATCATATGTATAATGGCAAAGTCTACCACCAGTTTTTTGCTGAAGCATCGCAAGGGAAAACCTTTACAAAGCGGCGAAAGAACAATGGTGGTGCAGGTGTTAAATGCACTCACAGAGAAGAATCCGTCTTTGTCAGTGAGAAAAGGCGAACAGCTGTGCTCTGAACTTACAGGTGTGAGTGTTAGATGTGTAGGAACATCGTGACATGAAATTGAGATAACAGGAAAACTACCACTACAGGGGCGATATTACTGTGTGGCAAAGATGTTTTTTAAGGACAATCATACTGTACCGGGATACAAGTCGCAAAATATACTACCTTGACGAGATTTGGGTGAATGAAGGACACACGACAAGTATGGCATGACACGACTTCTAAGACTGAAAGACAAGCATTTTTGCAACATATATGTGCTGGTTTAAAAAAATTCCAGTGGAAAAGGCCGAAGGCCTTTCACTATAGACTTGTTTCAGTTTCATTGCTCATTTATTCAGTTTCACCTTGCTCAGTTTCATTATAAACTTGTATTTTTGCATGCCTTCATATTCTTATTTGTATGATTTTATCTATCTTCCTGGCTACTATTATGACGTTTATGCAGGTTTAAATTTTCTGGGAAGGCACCGCCTATGGCGCGAAAGCATTATCCAATTAGGGTGAGGGGGAAGGTAGTTGCATGCAGAGTGATACATGTCAGCGGGGCAAGGTTATATGACACAGAGATTACAAATAGTTTTTTCAATTAATTTTGATGTCACTATTAATAAATTCCTCCAATTAGGCATAAAAAGGCTCTATTAATATCTTACTGATATGGAGGTTAATAGGTCTGTCAAACACAATTCACAATTTGATCTACAGAGCTTATTAGAAATTAAAAAACTGGAAGTGGAGCTCTGAACCGAGAAGTTCTAACAATCATCACCATGAAAGCTTCAAATCTTACTTGACATATATAGTAAGTAGTAAATTAGAATAAGTGTACACTTGAGTTGTGGCAATAATAATTACCTTAACATGTTTCATAGCCAAACATACTGATGGTGTAGACAACAAGGCATATAAAATATGTTCCAGTAATTAATTGACAGTGAAACACAAGTGTACATTCAACTTGCAATGTAAATTAGTACTTAAGAAAATTTAGTTTACCTGCAGATCACACATGTCAAATCATCTTCCAAAATATCCAGGGCAAGATCTTCCTCAGCTTCATTTTGATGATCCTCTTTGGTATTTTCTGTCTTTATGTCTATAGGTTCCGTCTTTATGTCTATAGGTTCCATCTTTATGTCTATATGTTCCATCTCTATGTCTATAGGTTCTTCCTTTATGTCTATAGGTTCTTCCTTTATGTCTATAGGTTCTTCCTTTATGTCTATAGGTTCTTCCTTTATGTCTATAGGTTCCGTCTTTATGGAGGTCATCACCAGTTCATCTGAGCCTGATAATGCACCAGCCCCAACTAATACTTGTTTGGAATGACTTGATTTAAGAGCATCACTGCCAGATTTTCTCTTTGTACCAGATTCACCAACATCCTCTTTAGTGTGCTGAAATGATATAACAGGTTTATTTTTATGGCTTCAGGGTAAAAAAAAAGTCAACACCCCTGTTTTTATTATATTGTGAAATTATATGTCAAAATTATATGTGAAATTAAAAGTCCAGGTTACAAACACTAAAAATGCTCGAGATTGAACTGTATTGGAACACCACAGTGAAGCGAAAAATTATTAAATTTTAGATGAGTCGAATTTTTTACACATCTGCTTCACTTTCGTACCTATTTTGAGGACATGTTTCGCAAATCTTCGTTTGCATCTACGGCTCTTGTGCGACTGACGCTAGACAGTCTTTACACTTAATTTTGTAAATGCCTGACTGTGAAAAAATTTACATAGGAAGGACAAAAAGGAACATAAGCACTAGAAAGAAAGAACACTTCAGGCACTTAAGATACAAAAATATTGATAAGTCCGCAATAGCAGCTCATTTCCGGTCTGAAAATCATGAAATTGAAGATAGCACAGAATTACTAAAATACGTACAAGAACATAGTGAACTCGTCATATGGGAGAGGATATACATAGAAAAACATAAAAACCAACTAATGAACTTTGAAATCCCGCTAGAAGAGAATCCCACATTTCAGTTCATCACTAAATCAACAGATGGCAGCAACAACCCCAGAATTACCCACACCGCTGGATCTAGCGTCAGTCGCACAAGAGCCGTAGATGCAAACGAAGATTTGCGAAACATGTCCTCAAAATAGGTACGAAAGTGAAGCAGATGTGTAAAAAATGCGACTCATCTAAAATTTAATAATTTTTCGCTTCACTGTGGTGTTCCAATACAGTTGAATCTCGATATATTGAAGTGACGTTAAGTCAAGAGGAACACGCGAAAGTTAGATCCAACCAACTTTAAAAACCGGACAACATGGAGGTAAGATCGTTCACATTTGAATATTTCAACGAACATTTCGGCAACAAGAAAGAAATAAAACAATATTTGAAACTAAAGACAAAAAGAAGATTAATATCAGCAGACATAAAATTTATCAACAATTGCCTAAAACGTAACTTTTCTCCGAAATTTGTACGAAAAATAGGAAAATTTAACAATAACAGTATAGAACAATTAGCTGCTGAAAAAGCCGTGTTAAAAGCCGAAAAAACAAATCACTACAGAAAAATAACTAATATAGACCTCTCTTTGTATAACCTACATCTGAAAATTGTAAAATTACTAGGAAACACAGCATGGGACCACTTAGAAGCCAAATCATTTGAACATATCAATTATAAAGTCAAAGAGAAAGTTTATCGTCAAAATAAGAAACTAAAACGTAATCATAATCTTTGGCAACCAAAACATAACAAAATTTCAGCAAAGAACACATCCCTAGATAGTGTAATTAATCTCTCAAAGCAAAATTTTAACAACGAAGAAAAAGATGTACTTAACCAAGGCCTAAAAACATGTATAACATACTCCAGCAACCCGGATGAATTCATTGCAGACATAGAATTAGCAGTAGAAGGCTTGGAAACCATGGACAAAAATATAATTAGAAAAAAATCAGCTCCTATATTGGAAAACTTAATAAATAAAAAGCCAATAAAACATTTGAAACAAATTCAGATAATTAAATCTTTAAGGAAAAAGGATGTAATCTTCTCAAGGGCTGATAAAGGGAACAAAATAGTAATCTTAGATACAGATACATACAAAGAAAAAATGTTAGAGTTACTACAACAAAAAGAATTCCAGGAAATAGATTCTAATCCACTCAACCGATGCATAAAAGATGTACAAAAAACCATCATTAATAGTAAAATTTTAACAACTACAGAACAAAAAACTATCAAACCAGAGAACCCTACCCTTGCATGAATATATGGTTTGCCAAAAATACACAAACCCAACATACCCATGAGACCCATTGTAAATAATATAAACACTCCTACTTACTTTCTGGCAAAATGGCTAACCAAAAAATTTCAGTCCTTTCCACAATTCCATACTCTGAGTATAAAAAACTCTTTAGACCTGGTAGAAAAAATTGAAAATCTTAAACTAAAACCTCATGACACTTTAGTATTCTTTGATGTCAGCTCCCTCTTCCCTAGCATTCCATTAGACAAACTTTTGATTCAACTGAAAAAATGGCTAAATTCTATAAACCTGGATGCCAATGCAATAGAAGAATATGTGGCAATGACTGAATTATGTATACATCAAAATTATTTTGTCTTCGATGGAAAATATTACAAACAAATTTCAGGACTAGCTATGGGAAGCCCGCTATCACCATTTTTGGCCAATCTATACATGAGCTTTTTCGAAACACATATTACTAAAACCTTCCCTCATATGTTTAAAACATGGTACAGATACGTAGACGACATCTTTGCAATAGTGCCCTACAAACTAATAGATGATGCTTTGAAACTACTCAACCTGCAAGAACCCAGCATACAATTCACAGTAGAAACTGAAGAGGACTGTACTCTACATTTTTTAGACCTTAAAATCAAAAAAGGCAATGAAAAACTAGAATTTGGCATTCATAGAAAAGCAACACACACAGATAATTACATCAAAGCAAATAGTTTCAACCCAATTCCACACAAACATGCAACCATCAACAGTCTGACACACAGATTAGTAAATCCACCTCTCAGCCAGCAAGAATATCAAAACGAATACCATCAAATCTTAAAAACTGCAATTAAAAATGGATATGGAAAAAACCTTGTAGATAAAAAACTAAAATTATTCAAACTTCAAAAGAAATTAAAACAGATCACAGCTCTCACACCAATAAAACAAGAAACTAGATTTGCTAAATTTACTTACCACCCCTGGGCCACAAAAAAGTTCCAAAAAATATTCAAGAAATACAATATAACATTGGCACCAAAAAACAATTACAACATTAAAAACCTACTTCACAGTAATAATACTGATAAGATAAAACCAGAGGAAAAGTCAGGCATTTACAAAATTAAGTGTAAAGACTGTGAAAAAATTTACATAGGAAGGACAAAGAGGAACATAGGCACTAAAAAGAAAGAACACTTCAGGCACTTAAGATACAAAAATATTGATAAGTCCGCAATAGCAGCTCATTTCTGGTCTGAAAATCATGAAATTGAAGATAGCACAGAATTACTAAAATACGTACAAAAACATAGTGATCTCGTCATATGGGAGAGGATATACATAGAAAAACATAAAAACCAACTAATGAACTTTGAAATCCCGCTAGAAGAGAATCCCACATTTCAGTTCATCACTAAATCAACAGATGGCAGCAACAACCCCAGAATTACCCACACCGCTGGATCTAGCGTCAGTCGCACAAGAGCCGTAGATGCAAACGAAGATTTGCGAAACATGTCCTCAAAATAGGTACGAAAGTGAAGCAGATGTGTAAAAAATGCGACTCATCTAAAATTTAATACTAAAAATGCTCTTTATTTTCATAGAAACACACTTCGGCCAACCTGACAGTAGCAGAATTACATCACATACACAGAAGGTATGTCGTGCAAGGTCATTGACCACAAAGTCCACACAGCTGTTCGCGCACATGAGTTCAATTAACAACTGTCCAAGTGGCAGGCGGCAGCTTTCATTTATAGCTTACTCACTATTCCTGAAATTCATGGAGTATTCTCAATCAGGACGGCGTTAGAAGACAGATGAACTCTACAGAAATCCGCCTCCCTCACTGCACCATTTCGGCAAGCTTTTATCTCCGCACTGCACTGTCCGTCTCTTTGAATGCCTTGGCCGTGCCGCCTCATCGCAACAATAATTTGTGACACTGCTCCCTCCTGAAGGCTGGTCGTCCCAAACAGCACCATTGTAGCGGGCCAGATGATCCAGGTGTACAACTAACATTTTTCATCGGGGCACCTTCTGGATGCAATAGACCATGTCGTTAATCCTCTTTACCACCTGGTATGGTCTTTGCCATGGTTGCTGAAGCTTCGGGCAGCGTCCCTTGCTCCGGGTAGGGTGGTACAACCAGAACCAGTCACCTTGCTGGAACTCTTGTCTGTTGGCTTGCCTGTTGTATCAGGTCTTCATGCGGTCACTCACCTTTTGGATGTTCTGACGAGCCATCTTGTGCATGTCGTGGAGACGGTCTACCAAGTTCTCCACATACTCGGCTGCTGGCTGTTTCGCTTCCGGGGGGCTACCAAAAGCCAGGTCACAAGGGAGGCATAACTCTCGGCCAAACATTAAGCTGGCTAGTGTCATCCCAGTGGTGTCGTGTGTTGAGGAACGGTAGGCCAGCAGGAACAGTGGCACCTTGACGTCCCAGTCTCTCTGATGGCTGGCCACGACCTTCCGCATATGTCTTCTAGGGTCTTGATGTACCTCTCGACCATGCCATCCAACTGCGGGTGAAGAGGTGTTGTGCGGGTCTTGTTCACCCCAAGTCTTTCCAGTGCCTCCTTCATCAGGTTAGACTCAAAATTGGTGCCCTGGTCACTGTGGAGCTAACGGCACCCCAAAACGGCAGAACAGAACCCCCCACCGTTTCAGCAAGCTTTTATCTCCGCATTGCACTCTCCATCTCTTTGAATGCCTCGGTTGCGCCGCCTCGTCGCAACGATGCATTTGCGACAATATGTAAATGATCTTCCAAATCCTTAGATTATAAAATAATAATATACGCAGATGATACATCAGTGGTTTTTGCAAATAAAAATATACTCGGTTTAGAGAATTTGATAATCTTAACACTAGAAGGACCGCACCCATCATTTTGACAGATGCGCTGCTTTAGAAGACTTATTTCGTATTTGTTTTCTTCTATGATTCCCATGTTCTACGACTTTTAATAAATACTTATGGAAAACACATCCACAAAGAATTAAGCATCTTGGATTTTTGTAAAAACTGGTACAAACAACTCCTACTAGAAGGACCGCCATCCGTCATTTTGACGGGCACGGAAGTGTGAACAATAGCCTTCGGATCTATCCACATCTGTTGCTGTTTTCCTTCCTGATTGGTCTATGGCACTCTGTAGGCCCTTTGTCAATGAAGAAAGCTTTATTGTCCAAGTGGCACAACTCGTGCTACCACTTATGGATTTACGAGGTGTTGGAGCAAAAAACTTTCCGTTGAAGTTGTTATGGTCGAATACCTGGGGACCACCATTTTTCAGGAACGCAATGAGCAAAATCAAATTCGCTAACATTTTGTGGTTTATGCGATTTGATGACAAGGACACATGTTCTCAAAGACTAAGTACAGATCGCTTTGCAGCTGCTACTCCTGTCTGGAATCCTTTTATTGCCAATTCCTTGCAGTGTTACATTACAAGTGAAAATATTACAGTGGATGAGCAACTGTTTCCTTGCAAGGCTAGGTGCTCTTTCATTCAATATATGAGCAATAAACCGGACAAATTTGGAAGAATGTTTTGGCTTGCAGTTGCTCAAATTTAAAGTATCTGATGAATGGTTTTCCTCACCTGGGCAAAGACGATCAGCGCCCAACAGGAGTTCCTCTTGCGGAGCATGTTGCAATTCGTCTTATACGGTCCATTGTTTTTGCAGGAAGAAATATTACATGGGACAATTTTTCCACAGCCAAATGCCTTGCAGAAAGTTTGAAGCGTAAAAGTAAAAGCATTGTGGGTACAGTAAAGAAATGTAGAAGGGAAATCCCTCAATCAGCAAAATGTGCTACAGCACCTTTGCACACAACTGTACTTTATGTCAGGTGACATAACTCTGATATACTATCAGGGGAAAAAGAACAAAAATGTGCTTCTTTTGAATTCAATGCATGACACAGTTACTATAAATAAACAGCATCCTAAAAAGCTACCAGAATCAGTAGCATACTAAAATAACACGAATTACGGCATTGAGGTCATCGATGTCATCATCAAATGGCTCGACTGTACACAGTGAAATATGGATGCAGAAGGTAGCATATTCATGTTTTTTTTCAATGTGTTGGCCTTAGCAGCTATTATTGCAGGGGTACTCTATAAGGAAGTCACAGGTGAAAAAGTAAGCAGACATCAGTTCATATACAACTTAGCAGGAAAAGTTGCCTTCAGCATATAAATCCGCAAGGGTACGAAATGCACTTCCTAACACAGTACCTCAGCAGAGCAACATTTGGAAGACTTGCCAAATCGGCGGAAGAATAGGAGCAAGCATTTATGTAACAATTGCAGCAAGTATGTTTTTGGATCACATTTAGGCAACGCTGAATACCCATGTGTTAGGTGCTACGAAGCTGCATGTGGCTTTGAATGAGCGAAATCAGGTTTATAAGTGTTTTTTCTGCTATATACTGTGGTATTCAAAATTTTATGTTGAAACACAAGTGTTTGCTAAGGGAAGTTGTCCATTTCACACTTGGTTATCGTGTATATTTGGATTAATTTTTAGGCTTAAAATGTTCATTTTACCACGTAATTCTTCAGACAAAAGTAAAATTATATACTGGTAAACTGTATAAATAATATTAAATAAACTGGCATACATTCAAATTTGTTTACTATTTTACAAAGGGCAAATAAAACTGCACCCGTCAAAATGACGGGTTGGTCCTTCTCAGTAGACTATACTTGCTGGTCCTTCTAGTGTTAAAAATCATATACAATACATATGATTACTTAAAAAATAATAACTTAAAGGTGAATATACAAAAACACTAATACGATCAGGTTCCAGCATCAAAATAACAGGTATAATCAAAGACAATGTAAAAATACATGATGAAACTATTGAGCAAATACAGAAAAAAAAATTTTTAGGGGTAATTATAGATGAAAATATGTCCTTCAAACATCACGATCATGTATGCAATAAAATTAGTACTTGTTCATTTCTTTTAAGACACCTAAAAAGTTCTTAGATTTAGTGCATTTAAAATTAGTGTATTATGGATTAATACAATTTACAATGTGGAATTGAAATCTGGGGTAGCACAGGTATGGTAAATATGAACAGGTTGTTAATAATACAAAAAAAGTGTATAAGATGTATTTATAATTTAAACAGCACAGAATCCTGTAGACAAACCTTTGTAGAAGCCAATATATTAACTGTCATATCATTTTATGTATATAAAGTAATTATATATACAAATATAATAATTTTTATCTTGAAAAACTTTACTTATCTTTTAAGAAATGATATTCGTATTTCTTACAAATTGAATAGGATCGCAATTTTGTGAATAAATCATCCACATCATCAGCTCAAACCATCAACAAACTTGTTAATGTTACCGCCGCTAGATGTCACTATGTTTTAGTACTACCAACATCTGCAAATGAAACAAATTTAAAAACAGAATCAACTGCCGATATTTCAAAATTCATTACGCGATGTTTATTTTTTAAAATATTTTTTCCTACACCATTAAATCTATCGGACCATTTAATTTTTTTAATAATTTAACTTCTGGATTTAGTTCATGGTTAAATGACCAAAAATGATCTACTGCGGCCAATTTATCAGTCTGTTTATACTTAATGTTATGAAAATGCTCTTAAAAGATAAGTATCTTAAAAGATAAGTGAAGTTTTTCAAGTTACAAAGTATTATATTTGTATATATTTGTTTGCTTCACTGTTAATAGCTTCATATTGTACCTATTTAAAGTAATTATTTTTGTTGTATGTCACACTCTGTACATATAGATAGCCATATGCATAATACTAGATCGTTAAATAATTACTAGAGAGATATTAGTAAACGAGCCACTGAAAAGGATCCACTTCTGGGTAGAATACTCTAATAGGTTGCCAAGTGATATTAAAGAAAACATACTAAAATGTACCTAATACGAAGTGCCTATATAGAATAGATGATTTTTTTTTGTAATTTTACGTCCTCCAACGTTATCATATCAGACGATGAATGGAATGGGTAAAATGATGCTCAAATGAGCCCAGGGTCCATAGAGCTTAGAGTTACCCGACATTCGTCTTTCAGGATAAGGGAAAACCCCAGAAAAAACCTTATCCAGGTAACTCACCCTTACCGAGATTCGAACTCGGGACCTCTTGAACGTGAGGCAGATTCTCTACCATCACACTACTGAGGCGGGTAAAATAGATGAAATGTAAATATTTTATGTTTCTTGACGATACTTGAAACTTGTATAAATATATAAACAAATAAAGATTATTATAATTAATAATATTATTATTATATGGGAATAATAGCCTAAAAACTTAATAATTTCTCTGTTCAAGATAAAATACACACTTACAACTTCAAAACATTTGGTATAAAATTTCAGCCTTAAATCACATTTATAAATTTATTTTTGGTAAAATAAAATTAGTTTTCTTGATGGGCTGGATAAATTTATCTTTATTTCCTTTTATCTTGGAACCATTGATCTAAACAATATCTAGAATAACGAACATTACCGTATACAGTATACATGTTTAGGCTTTCATGGCCAGCACTGATCCAATAGAATGTAGTTTCCGGGCTTATAGACCATAGCCCAGTCAATGAATTATCATCTGACATTTTGGTCATAAATCTGTTGGGCATCTTTAGAGAAGTAACTAATGGTTGGTTTACAATTCTTTCTCTGAAGATGCCCTACAGAGTTATGGGCAAAACATCAGATGATATTCATCAACTGGACCACCGCCTACAAGCCTGGAAGCTACTTCTAATGAAAGAACGCAATGTCTTGAAAGCACAAATCCATCAACATAGTTCCTCAGAAACATTATAGCACACAAAAACTGCTATGTAACAAATTCAAATATCCTACACCTTAATAAGTAGGCTACAGGATCGATTATGCTTTAAATTAATTTGGAGCACAATAAAAATAAACTCAGAAGCAACACTTTAAAAACACCTGTGATGCATAATCTCAAACATACAGAAAAACCTGCTATAGCACATCATTTATAGAGCTACAATCACATCAGATCCAATGTTAAAATCTGGAAACCTGGGAGAAAATCTGCATTCCAAAACAAACCATAAATTCGAACTGCTCCCTCACAATAATTTCCAGGAATTCACACCATCACCACTCTTCATACACAAGTCATTTATACAACAACCACCAAACAGTAAGCTAAACAATCAGACGTGTGGTGAAGATAGGTCCTATTCCCAAAACACATGAGGACGATGATAAAAACAAGACAGCAGCAGCAGCAACAGTAATAATGACAATAATGATGACAATGATAATAGGTAAAATGACATTACAACATACTGTTAAAAAAACAATACAAATTCTAAAATTTCAAACCTTTTAAACCATCCTTAACATATTCATCTATACTATGCTCAACCTTGTTAATTAAAAAAATTATAAAGATTATTTCTTAAACAAATTAGTCAAAAGATTAAATAGCTTAATTCCAGAAGTTTCTCAATTGTTAACTGCTTTAGATGTTTTACAGTATTTAAATCTGAATTGATCATGATTTAGTACCACAATTATGAACAGATGAATCTGGGTTATAGTTATAAATTTGTTCTTTAATCAATAAATTCTTAACAATAATTTGCCTGAGGTTTCCTTACCATAATTTGTAATGTTTTTGCTGCTATAATATGAAGATCATATTACCTCTAGGGGAATATTCCAGAGATGGACACCATACAATAAATAGCAGTTGAATAGTCCAAAATGCACCTTTCTAAAACAAGCTGTGTGTGTGTGTGTGTGTGTGTGTGTGTGTGTGTGTGTGTGTGTGTGTGTGTGTGTGTGTGTGTGTGTGTGTGTGTGTGTGTGTGTGTGTAGGGGGGGGGGGCAAATGAGCTAAACTTAAAAGCTCAAACAATGTATAAAACTTAGTGTTAAAAAGTTCAAAGAAAACATTATGGATGAAATCAAGATTAAAAATGTAGGATAAAATTATAGAAGAAATCTTAAAAATCCAGAACCTCTTAAAACAAAATTACAAGTTATACTTGCATATTAAAACCAAAATAGATTAACAGATGGTCTTCATTTTCTTTTTCAGCCTGACTGACTTCGGACCGACATCTCTAAAACTGACACCTTCTTTAGACTCCTCTGACGTCTGGGAGTCCAAAGGTCTTGCTGAGGAACACCCTGTAGTGTTAGCTGGCTGAAGCTGTTTGAAACACTACATTGCCTTACGAAATTTGAGGCGTTCCTTAACGTGTAGCTTCTTTATACACTTTTGGTCCTGAAATTTAGGATGCTGTCCACAAGCTAGATGGATAGTTGACTCCATAGTTCAAACAGAGAGGAGCTTGGGTGCAGATTGGATCTTTTTTTTTTTTTTTTTTTTTTAAATTTACGCCCTCTAACTTTAAGTCATATCGGACAATGAATGAAATGGGTGAAATGATGCTCAAATGAGGCCTTCATAGAGCTTGGAGTTATCTGACATTTGTCTTTTAGTATAAGGGAAAACCCTGGAAAAGAGTAATTCACCCTGAACGAAATTCGAACTCAGAACCTGTTGAACGTGAGACAGACATGCTACCATCTGCACTACCGAGGTGGGCACATCAGATCCTATTGTACTGGTGGGCTACAACATTCACCAACAGTTAAGACTAGCACACAAGCCTTTGGTATAGTCAAACCTCTTGCACTGAAAACAGTGCATGGTTTTGGGATATTGTCACCAGGCCATTGTTGATCGAGGTGGCAAGGCATTCAAAGGGATGCGCAGTGCAGTGTGTAGATAAAAGCTCACCGAAACGGTGGGGGGGGGGAGGAGATGGATTTCTCGAGAGGTCGCCTTTGTTCTAGCCGGGTCTTGATTGTTTGAGAAATTTCTGGAATGTTAGTAAACTATAAAAAGGCAGCCCGCCTGCCAAAGAGGAGTTAGTCGGTAATTGAACGCGTGCAGGTAAAGAGCTGTGTTTGTTGACCTTGTATGTTGTATTGTGTATGTGTACGAAGCATATTTCTACGGAAATAAAGTGCAATTTTTTTGTGTTTGTAACCTGGACTTTTGATTTCACGAACACACAGTCACAATATACACACAAGCTAGCATGTTCATAGCCACAAAAAACAAACTCTAGTATCTTAATATTCTTGAAGATCAGAAAGCTGTACATAAAGGTCACTTTTTGCCTCTATGCTTATGAATTAACTGCTACACTTAACACACTTGTTTGTCATGAGGCAACTGACTGTTTAGTCATTTGAAAGACCATCCAGACTGGAGGTGATCGCAACTCCTCTAAGTTGAACAATTTTTGTGCGGCTAAACAGATGCAGTAGTAGGAGTCCAACATATTTGCTTGAAACGATTTCTCATACCGCTCTGCAGTGTGTATCTCAATCAACAATATACAGCCACAAAGGCATGTCTTATTTGGCCACTGATCCTATCAACTACACGTTTGAAGTAAAACAAAGTAACATCAATTAATATAATTTTGATGTTGAACTAGTACTCAATGCTCCATTTATTGCTAGTGTTTACTTAGAACACGTTTCGCTAGGACCTTCCTAACATCCTCAGCTAATGTCGACTATAGCTGAGGATGTTAGGAAGGTCCTAACAAAATGTGTTCTAGGTAAACACTAGCAATAAATGGAGCATTGAGTACTAGTTTGACTCAAAATTGTATTAAATTTTTGCTTCATTGTATCATAGTCCTTACTCACAGGAAACTAACATCTTTTATTGTTTTTGCATCACATGCCAAAATTATCAACAGAAAAGTCAATGAAACGGGGTTTTGCACAGATGCATTGTGAATAGCATCCCCATCTAAAATTGTCAGCATCAGTCTGCCACCCAGGGAATGAATGAAATGAATGAATCAAAATAGCCTAAAGTGTTCCGTGAAGGGCTAAACAAAAAAGATGCATAATCTTCATGGTCTACATTATCATGGAGATCTCTTCCATGACCGATTTCAAAGCATACTCCAGAGGAATTACCCTCCGATCTCAACTGCTTGTTTGTATGAGTTAACTGTTCACCATGCACACCCCTGCTTTAAGCCCCTACCACAGAAATAACTGCCTATGGCTCCCCACTTTAGGCTGTGCTGTGTGTAAAACACAACAAGCGTGGATTCAGGGGACTTGTGATTGGTTACACTAGGATTCCATCAGCAGTAACACATCTGGCCAGTGATACCAACCCAATGGCACACAGCTGCTGGGGAATTAACACAAGCTAGGCCCTCAAGGGAATATGTGGGTGTACATGACAGTATTGACAAGCTCTGCATCCAAGATTACGCATAGGGGCAGTGCAAAGTGTCTACTCAACCTTCATGCCTGAGACACAGAGCACACATGTTGGAAGCCGTGCTGAAACTGTGAGAAAGAACCATGGAGATAGCATAGATCCCTGCTGGTGCGACAGGAATTAATATATCTAGAACCTTACAAACTAATAATCATAATAAAACCTAGAAGAGGAAGGTGATGAGCACTGACTAGATTGTACATGGACATGGCACACAGTTGATGGAGACAAAAGGGGTGAAATGGTGCTGACCCCAGGATTGCTGAATTCCATACCTACTGCAGTAGACCCTTGGGGTGTAAAACATACATACACAATTTACAAGTCTGTGAAAAACATAATACTCTGAGCATCTTTGAACAAATACATTCAACATAAACCTTCCAAGATATTCTAGGATTCAGTGCAAAACCCAAAAGTTTAACTAATCAGAAAATACTATTAGCATATCTTAAGAGTAAAAGCATATAATAGGCATCCTTTCATGGAAGTGTTGAAAACAGTGTTGTTGTATAAATTAAATTAATTAGGAGTCAATTAATGAAAAAAGTGAGTGTTGTGTCATTAATCGACTCCTAATTAATTTAATATAATTGGCATATTAATTTTATTAATTAAATAGTCATTATTTGCAAATCAGTACTCAGCTAAATTTATGATATCTCAATGTGCTATTAATGATTCAATGTTATGAATTCTTTAAAATTAGGTGTCATCAGCATACAAAATTGGCGTAGTATGTGGTAAGCTGCTCGCATTATCTTCTTCTTTAACAGCCCTCTTATACCACTATGTGGTGTCACGGTATTGTTCCTCTGAACTCATATGCGAGTTGAGGAACAGAATCTCTGGATCAGTGAGAGAGAGAGAATCCACGATGGATGATCAGCCTGATGCCTGGTATGAGAGTGAGGGAAGTAGATGACAGAATGAGGGCGAGATCAAATAATACAAAAGATGGAGCAATTGTTGGAATGCTGGCAGGGGAAACTGGAGGACTCAGAGAAAACTCAACCCATCACTGTGTTGTCCACCATATATCTCACTTTGCAGTCACCTGGGAACAAACCCGGGCTGCCTTGGTGAGAGCCTAGCATCTAACTACTCAGCCACGGCATGGTCCGCTCACAATATCATTAATCATAATTATAAACAAAAAGGGGCCCAGATTAGACCACGAGGCACATGACTTAAAATAATAAAATAAGACATATTATGAATACTAGCTTACTGCTTCAGTCAAGAAGAATCTAAAACTATCCAAAGCAACATCTTGTGCACCACAATGTTGCAATTTTAGTAGTAACAAATCATAAGAAACACAATAAAATGCTTTAGTTGAATCAAAGGACGTCTGTGATGCAGATAATGCTATTAATAATGTTTCCAATGTGTCCATAGTTGATTTTCCTTTATGAAAAACAGAACTACTAAGATGCAAATATATTTTGTTTATTAAGAAACAAGTAACTTTGTTCTCTCAAAACAAATTCAAATATTTCTGGAAACACTGGCACTGAACAGACATGTCTATAATTTGACATGCAGTCCTTTTCACACTTCTTGAAGACAGGAATAACCATAGATGCCAATGTTTAAAGGGTCAGGAAAAAAAAAATTTACCAAGCACATGTTACAAGAATTGAAATAGGAATAGCAAACACATTATGAACCTCCAAAAGATAGTTTGAAATTTTATATATATATATTGTGACGTCTTCCTACTATTTACTGCTTTCCTAATATCTTACAAATACACATGATTTCTAATGTGTAGTGTTTAACGCCCGCTTTTACTACATACGGCACTGCAGGCGGTGACACTGATGATACATGAGATGAAGATGGAGCACCGGTGGAATGAGATGGCGGGGGAAACCGGAGGTCCCGGAGAAAACCCGCCCCAGCGCCGTGTTGTCCACCACAAAGTGAGATGTGTTGGAAGTGTTATTTGTTTACCTTTGCGGATTGTGCATACCTTCTCATTGTGTGAGCCACTGACATAGGTACATTCCTGGCCAATTGGAATTTTCAGATTTTGTTTCATTTTGGAGATATTTGAAGTTGCAGAGTTAGGTGAGACACCCTGTATATACTATTATTTGGTGAGTGGTGCTCAAGCTGCCCTGGGCAATGAGCATGTGATGATTTGTGATTGGGCCAGCTGGTATGTTTGCCATTAGTTACAGTGCTTTCTCAGGGGTCCATGCTCTTTCTTGTCTGGCTGCTGCGCAAGCATGTCTAAGTTGAAGTCTGCAGTCTCTATTGTAGCTGTGTGGGTGTAGTTCAATTGAATGGCTTCCTTAATGAGTCTGTCCCAAATCTATGCAATATTTGGCCACTGCTGACTTTTCTGGTTATAGAAGGTGAATGTTGTGTTGGTGTTTCTTACACCTTTCCTCAATTGTGCATCCTGTTTGGCCTACATACACCTTTCCACATTTGCAAGGAATCCTGTACACTCCTGGGATCTTGAGCTGAAGTGGGTCTTTCACTGGTCTTAGATATTGCTGGATCTTCTTAGGGGTGTGAAGAAGGGGCTGTTGAATCTCAAGAGGATGCAGGAAATCTTGTTAGAGACGGAAACATAGAAAGATAATATAAGCTATGTTCAGCCAACCATCCTTCTTTTGAGTGGGCATGGGTGGTTCTTTCTACTGTGCTCTACCTTCCTGCATGTCTCCTTAATATAATTGCTGTATCCATTCTTTAGCAAAGTATCTTGCAGGTACTGAAGTTCTTGTTTAGCATGGTCCTCATCTGTAATGTCAAATGCCCAATGGAACAAAGTGGAGATGAAAGTCTTCTTTTGAGTAGGATGGTGGTGGCTTGAGGTGTCCAGATAAAGTGTGCATGGGCTTTCAATATACTGCGTCTCCTAAGCTGCTTCTTGCAGACTAGAACATCCAAGAAGGGAAGGGAATTGTCTTTCTCAACTTCCATAGTAAATCCTATGTTCTCATGTAGATTGAGATGGTCCAGAAAGGCAGAAAGTGTATCTTCGCCATGTGGCCAGATAACAAATGTGTCGACATTGGTTCTTCGAACAAGCGGACGATGTAGCCATGGAGTGACCGCTCTCACCTGCTATTGCGAACTTCATGGAAAATTTCAAACACACTGTCCTATATATAGCCACAGACAAACCAAAAGCATTCCTTATTCTTTGTACTGTGTGCAAAATCAAGGAGCTATAAGAGACTAAAGAACTTGATTATGATTATGCAGAAATAAACATCCCTAGAATTATTTTTTTTCTCTTCTCTAGGCCTTCAATATTCAAACTTTCCACTCAAAACTTCACTTTCCCCAATGATTCTGCAGCAGAAGCCTGTAACCCATTCTACTGCTGTAAAGCTCATCTATATATATATTTCATTGGAAGATTCAAAAATATAAAATGTTATTGGAAAGAATGATCTTTCAGACACCACTAAATGTGCACAGCA
Source organism: Mantis religiosa (assembly GCA_030765055.1). Taxonomy (NCBI): domain Eukaryota; kingdom Metazoa; phylum Arthropoda; class Insecta; order Mantodea; family Mantidae; genus Mantis; species Mantis religiosa. The sequence continues at coordinate 1,542,919 of JAUKNK010000182.1, forward strand.
CAGTAAAGTGAGTGAGTGAGTGAGTGTGGTGTTTAAGGGCCCGTCGACAACAAGGTCATTTGGGCCCCCAGCACAGTAAATAACTAAAAATTAAGTAGTTAGTAAATCCACACAAAAAAGATGTTTCCTTAACATAATGACAATAGTAATGGTGGTATCACTAAAGAATTAATGGCAGTTACACCTATCTATTTTTAAGAGCAACAGCATCCTTAACTGCAATAGAAGGGTGGCACTAACCATTAATATTACCATTAAATTACCACTCTTTGGATTACAATGAATAATAATGAACATCATAAATGCTTACCTTCTCATAATTCTTCTTGTCCGTATCTTTCCTTGAACCTTCTTCTTTCCTTGAACCACTTGAACTTGGCTTCATTGCGCTGTCTCTATCTCGTTTACTTGATTCCTGTACATATAAAATGATTACTTACCTATAATCACAATACATAGGTTTATGATAACTATAATGGTTGCATTAAAAAGATTTTTCTTACCTTTTTCTTCAAATAGTTAGTCAAAGTTCTTTCACTGCCATAACGCTGTTTTATTGCATCATCCAACATTGTCCTGAGTTGCTCCTCTGCATCCTTTGACTTAGAATGCAGTAGTCTTAATGCACGCCTAAATACTGGATCTAGATCTGATGATGCCATGTTTCTATAAAAGTTGGCAAAGGAAATATTATGAGTATCAGTTACATGGTATCAATATGGCAATGTAGAGATGACCATGTGTTCTATATATTGGAGAAAATATAAATTGATGATGGAATATTAAAATAAGTATATTTGCTGCAGGGTGATTGAATAAGGAACACGCAAAAGAACAGCATTTTAGAGTGAATTTGATTAGCTTTAGAAATATGAAGTTTTCCCCTTTGTTTTTTTTAACATTTATTTGCATTATTTTATTATCTATTGCTCTTTTATTTTCCCTCTCTCCCCATTTTCATATCTTCTACGCTCACTTCATAAGAATGAGAAACCTATTCCTGATAGGCAGAAAATGTTAAAGGTCACTTTTGCAAAATTTATGAGGCATTCAGTAATGATTTATACTAATAGCCTCTGCACCTATTTATTAATAAACATGATTCAATGTACATGGGTTATCTAAATATACTTCCCACTAATATCAATACACCACTGCTACCTTCCTGGCAACTCATCACTGCAATATAAAACCACTGTTTGGAGGTACTACGCATCCAGTCATGGATAGCTGCCTACAATTTCTTATTGTTGTTGAATCTTTTACGTTGCAGCACATCCTTCATAATTAGATGGTATGACATCTGATGAATATGGTAGTGTGGCACAAGAATGACCCCCAGTGAAGTCAACTGTGCAATTATGGCTTTGCTGATGTTGGCCAAGCATTATCGTGCTGGAGTAGCACTCCTTTTGAGTACTTGCCCTGTCACCAATGCTGAATCTTGCATCTAAGGTTGTGTATGAGCATTACAGCATACCCTACTCATGACAGTTCTTTCTGGTGGAAGCCACTACATTAGCAGTATGCTATAAATGTCCCTAAAGATGGTGATCATCTGCTTACCTGTAGCTGGAGACTACCAAGAAGCTTCCATTGCATGAATTGGCCTTGGTATGTACATAATCGATTAAGTTGTATAAATATAATGATGGGTGTGTAAGTTTTAAATAATGGTCTACATGACTCTCCATATCCTACATGCAATTAACCTTATCTTTTTCTGAATTTTAAATACTTTTCCCACCCAGAACCATTACCCCATAGAATGATGCCATATGCACATACTGATTGAAAATAACTAAAATATAATATCTTTCAATCTTTATAACCTCTATTATCTTTAGAATTCTTGAGCGTAACCGGTAGACTGTTACAAAATTGTATACCCAGAAAACTAGCTATCTTCTCACAGAAGTGCAGTCTTGGGTTGGAATTGCTAAGCCGACTTTATGTCTAGTATTATGAATGGGTGTGTCAGAGTTGGTTTCAAGGTGCAAGTTAAATTTTCAAAGATGCATTATATATATATAGGTAAATGTGCAGAATAGGTGCGCAGAGTTATGTTGATAAGGAATGGCGTCACGAAAACAAGTTGTTGCCAACTGCGGCGCTCAGATATACGCGAAAATAGCGAAGCATTGCCCACACATTTTCTTATTATAAACTAACGATACTATATACAGGCAAATACAGATTTTACGTCAGTTTATTTGGGTGTTATAGTATCACTAGTTTGCTTACGTAATGTTGACTATTCCAAAACTTTGTGCTAGATTCGTTTAAATTTTTAACTAATTACGATAACAGTGGGAATATCAGAATATATAATAATGATAATAACTCTGGCAATGATCCACTAATCTTTACGTCAGTTTATTTGCTGGTTTGCTTACGAAATGTTGACTATTCCAAAACTTTGTGCTAGATCCCTTTAAGTTTTTAAATAATTATGATAATAGCAAGATTATAATAATATATAATGATGATAACGATAACCATCATCATAAAAAATAGTAAGTTCTGACAATGATCCACTGATCTTTATGTCACATATTACAGTATCGCTGGTCTGCTTGCGTAATGTTATTTTCCGCGGTACCATGCTCTGGAAGTTGGCAATACCCGCGCTATGACGTCAGAGCCACGATATCCCTTCGCACCTTATCTGCACTTCTGCCTTTTTCTGTAATACAAAGATTTTGTTAAAACTGACTTTAATCGTGTTACCCCATAGTTCGATCCCACATTAAAGGTGAGAGTAGATTAAAGAATAATACATAACTGCCTATATTTAATTAGGTATTTCAAAATGAATAAATTCATTTGGGAGAAGCATTTCGGCTCAAGAAGCTTGTCAACCTCCATGTACTCCACATCACCTATATTTTAGTACTCTAATCACCTAACTTCTAAATAAAATGTATATAGAGATCTACTCAGTTTAAAATGTTTAAATGAAATTGTATATCTGAGGTTATTTCTGACGTTTCCTTCAGTCATTAAGGCAAATGCTGAATATCTGAGTTTCACATCGGTGCAACCTTACGTTAATGTCTTAAACTTTTTATACTGTAGATATGCTTCTCTTTGCATTTTTTGACGAAGTTCATATCTGTTTGACGAAGTTCTTATTTCTGATCTTAAAGTTTAGGTTTAATATTTTGACGAGTCACCAATTTACGAGCACCTGCTCAACTAAGTAAGCGTCATGTGACGAAAAAAGTATTGTATTGTATCCTGTAGGAATTTTCTTGGTGAATAAATCTGAATCTGTAGGGTTTAAACGCCCCGACTACATTCACAGATAAATTATTTTATTTTTATTTACTTACCGATGCTCATGACAGCTGTTAACCGGCTAGTTTAAATAAAGTACGTACCATACGGAATTCGAACCCGTGTTCCTTTTACTAATAACGTCCCGTCAAATGTGTAAATTACATGACTTAACGGGAACCACAAAATGCAATCACATATTCAACATACCTACCTTTTCAACGGGCCCACAACACACTCACTCACTACCTTTTCAAGATGGTATTTAGAGAGTTTAGGGAACAGACGCTATTGTCACACACTACACTAGCCAGACAGACTATCCATCTTGAATCAACCCTGTGGTACAACCCCACACTTCGCCACAGGGAATACAACACCAATCACAGTATACCACCAGATTATTGTGACTCTCTGTGACTTTATGGGTTCGTGAAATTAAAAGTCCAAGTTGCACAACTTCAAATGTCCTTTATTTCCGCCTTATTACACTTATGCTCAGATAACAGCAGAATCACGTACCACACTCAATTACCTAACACTCACAACCACAATCCCAGTGCCGGCTGGTGGGTTAAATTATTGGTGGTGCGCAAATGAAAAATAAAATACAGAGTTGTAATGACTCACCTATTTATACAGAAACTCTGCTCTACTCTCCTTAGACCTGGCAAATCTATCGATAACTTTTGCGTTGAAGTCGCTGATTTTCATAACAAACTCTCTCTCAATTGAAAGCATTGCTAATGCTGACAATCGGTCCTGAGACATTGTGTTCCTAAGGAAAGTTTTTACTCATTTTAAAGTTGAGGAACAGCGTTCTGCTTCAGCGGTACACATTGGCATAGTCAACACTACTCGGAGGAGTTTGACATATTCGCTGAATGTAGCACATAAATTATTTTCCTTAATGAAGTCCATCAAGCACAAAGCGCCGGACATTCCACGAAATTCCCCTCGACTGTAAATAACAGTCAGTTCTCTACGAATTTTTGTTCCAATGATAAAAGGATATAACCTTATTGTCTCTCTAAAGGAATCCTCTGGAAATGCCTTAGAAATTTTCTTGATGAAACAAACTCGAGGCTACCAGATGTCCCGTGAAGCTAAATCTGTCCTTCGCTTCTCTGAGAATAATGTCACATACTTCAAGAGTTTCTCTTCTTTTCACATCATGATATTCTATTCTTCTCCTCTTAATTGCAGTTTCTTCGTGTTCCTCTTGAACAAGAGGCAGACATGCTACCATCTACGCTACCGAGTGCCGTGCGTCTGTGCGTGTACGTCGCGAAGTTGGCTGAGCAGGTGATACTGGGACTGGATGCCTTCAGGACACACGAGGCGATGGTCGACGTCGGCAGGAAGGTCCTGCGGCTCAATGGAGAAGAAGTGGCGCTCCGGCACCCCGAAGAACGACTTGGAGTATGCAGGGTCATCCTAAGGGAAGACGTGGTTTTCCCTTCGTAAAGCGAAGTGGTGATGACGGCGCGACTGTAGGGCCAGCGGACGCAGAACTTGATGGTGGATCGGAAAAAGCCTGTGTAAGGACTTTGATTAGCCAGGGCATTGTTGCCCTGCCAAGAGGAGGTACCGGTAAGGCTGCTTTATCCAACAGACACCGATCAGGACGTTCAGGACGGGACGAAGTTGGGGACTCGCGAGTCCATTGTCAGCCTAACGCCAATCGAGCAGATCCAAGAGCCGGTGCCGAGGCAACACCTTTGGCCTCGGCTGGAAGGCTTACTGGAGATGGCAGCGGACCACCTTAGCGCAGAGCAGCTAGAGAAGGTTTGACAACTTTTGGGACGATACCAGTAAGTTTTCAGCCGAGGTAACAGCGAATACGGCCGCACGGACCGTGTGCATCACCGCACCGACACGGGAGACGCCCGGCTTATTCGGCAAGTACCTAGACGCATTCCGATGGCAAAACAAGCCGCGGTACGGGAAGTTCTGAGGACATGAGATCCAGGGGAGTAACTGAAGAGTCTGACAGACTTTGGTGTTCCCCTGTGGCCTTGGTGAAGGACGGCAACCAGCGCTTCTGTGTGGATACAGGAAGCTGAACGCTGTCACCAGGAAGGACTGCTTCCCCTTACCTCGGATTGACGTCAACCTGGACACGCTTGCTGATGCACAGTGGTTCTCGACCTAAATTCGGGTTACTGGCAGGTGGCTCTAGACCCAAGAGACAAGGAGAAGACCGCATTCTCGACAGACCAAGGGCTTTGGCAGTTTACAGTTATGCCCTTTGGTCTCTGCAACGCACCAGCTATCTTGCAACGCCTCATGGAGTCAGTAATGAGAGGATTGACTTATGACGCCTGCCTGCTATACCTGGCGACTTCATCATCATGGGCAAGACATTCGAAGACTATCTCGACAACCTGAGCAAGGGGCTACAGAGACTGAAGGCGACTAACCTGACGGTGAACGCGAAGAAGTGCCAGCTCTTCCGTAAGGAAGTCAACTACGTGGGCCACATTGTCTCACCAACCGGAGTGGCCACAGGCTCGGAGAAGACACAGGCCGTGAGACATTGGCCTCACGCAAAGTTTAAGTGAGAATTGCGTTATGCAGTTATTAGCCCCGCTTCTCCAACATCGCCAAGCCTCTCACCCACCTGACAGAAGAACATCGGCCTAATGTATGGACGGAGGACGCCAAAAGCGCTTTCCTGCCGCTGAAGCACACACTTCAGGGATCCTATTTTGGGATTCCCACAATCAGGCGACGCCTTCATTGTGGACATCGACGCCAGCGATCATTTAATTGGAGACGTCCTACCCCAAGTCCAGGATGGCCACGAGCGGGTGATAGTCTACTACAGCAAGACTCTGTCCAAAGCAGAGAAAAACTGCTGCGTTACCCGGCGAGAACTACTGGCAGAAGTGAAGACCTAGGAACACTTCTACGAGTACCTGTACCGTCAGCCATTCCTCCTTAGGACTGATAACTCCACCGTAACTTGGCTACTCAGTTTTAGAAACCTAGAGGGCCAGACAGCCCGTTGGGTCCAAAGTCTGTAAGAGTATGACTTCACCTCCAAACAGCGTACAGGAATGAACCACGGCAACGGAGACGCCAGTTTCCGAAGAACCTGTCCGGAAGATTGCGGCCAATGCACAAGTGTGGAAGAGAAAGAGTGTACCGCAGCTGTCAGAGTTGTCACGGCAGGTCTGCCGTGGATTGGGATAGTGCAGACCTGAGGAGGGAGCAGCTGGTGGACGCTGACTTGGGGCCACTATTGAGAGAAGTGGAGGCAGGGACTAGACCAACATGGAAGGACATCGCACCCAGAAACGCTACATACAAGTCGTACTGTACCCAAAGGGATTCACTGACGACCAAATAGGGCGTGCTATTCCGTATATCTTGGGGTCACTATTGAGAGAAGTGGAGGCAGGGACTAGACCAACATGGAAGGACATCGCACCCAAAAGCGCTACATACAAGTCGTACTGTACCCAAAAGGATTCACTGACGACCAAATAGGGCGTGCTATTCCGTATATGGGAATCACCTGATGGGAAGACGCCGTGAGAGCAGTTGGTACTTCTCCGGATTAAGGTCCGGGAAGTCTTGGTGGAAGTGCACGCGGATTCTTCAGGTGGACACCTGGGAGCAAACCGTAGATCGACAAACTCCGACAGCGCCAGTACTGTCTCAGTCTTCAAGCAGACGCTGAGAGATGGTGCCATCAATGTCACGTGTGCGCAGCTAATCGCGGGTCCCAAACTAGGAACCGGGGTCGCATGCAGCAGTACAACGTTGGAGCGCCCTTCCAACGCTTCGCTGTCTACATAGCTGGACCATTCCTAGTGTCCGACTGAAGCAACAAGATGGTGGCCGTGGACTGTTTCGCCAAGTGGACGGAGGTTTATACCATCCCGAAACAGGAGGCGTAGATGATTACAGACTGCCTCGCGGAGCAGCTGTTCTGCAGTTTTGGGGACCCGTTAGAGCTCCAAAGTGACCAGGGTACCAATTTAGAGTCCTACCTGATGAAGAAGGCACTGAAAATACTTGGGAAGAATAAGATCCGCACAATATCTCTACATCCGCAGTTGGGCGGGATGGTCGAGAGGCACATCAAGACCCTAGAAGAAAAGCTGAGGAAGGTTATTGCCAGCCACCAACGAGACTGGGATATCTAGATGCCACATGTTCTTACTGGCCTACCTCTCGACAACACAGGGCACCACTGGGATGATGCCAGCATGCTTAATGTTTGGCCGAGAGCTGCACTTCCTATTTGACCTGGCTTCTGGGTGCCCCCCGGAAGCAAAAACTCCAGCAACAGAGTATGTGTGTGAACCTCGTGGACCATCTCCACGACTCCATAAGGATTTTACATAAGGAGGGAGGCCGTACGAATGGAAATACCACGCAAAAGAATTAGAATTTTGAGTTACAGCTAACCAATGTGAACAAGATAGGTTGTGAGAATCAATATTTATTACGAATATAGATGGATTACTAAATTCTGTAAGCAACATGTCTGACGCAAAAATGCCTACAAAATTTGGAATCTCTCGAAAAGTTTGTTCTTTCTGCAAGGTGTTCGTAATTAGTAATTTGTGTGCCCTCTAAGCTCTTTGTCTACCATAATAGAATCATTGTAGTCTCAGTACATGGTACATGTTATTGCTTGTGCTAATTTAAATCTGATCTCTATTCCTATATTTCCGTTATCTAATAGATAAACGTGACCTTCTGATGTGGCACTATCTGGCGTTAAATCGTATAGTACCAGAAAATAACTCGTGATATACATGTGTGTGATTTGAATTCCGCTGTTGGTGGGATCGATACCAGAAGCAGAAAACGTTGTTTGGTAAGCCAACGTTGTAACCTTTTCATGGGAATTGGCGATATAAAGACCCTCCGCGGGAATCTGTTGGCCGTTAACATATATTGCAAAGTATTCAAATTGGAAATTTTTAAAATTAAAAGGGTTTGCGTTTTGAGTTCCTGAAAAATTTGAATTTTCTGTCATTCCTGAGTATTCTTTTTGGTAAGGGATACAATACAGCATTGTCCATAGAGATGATGCTCTATCCTGCTGCAAATGTAAAGGACCCTGACATCAACTCGCTTTATATAGTATCTAGCATTTACCTTTTCCGAAGCTTTCATATACACCATCAAGAGGTTGGAAGCACGTTGTACCTTTTTCACGTATAAAGTGGCATGTAGAATTTGAAATCTAGCTTGTAGATCTGCGTTTCCCTCATGATATAAAACGAGCATTTAGCTTTAGTCAATCTGATTTAAGGAGTAAGTCCCGGTAGTAACAAAGTGGGTACATTGAAAATATCTCCATATAGTCTACCAAACATGACAATTTCTTTGGAGGTATTGCTCTTGTATTGGCATTGCTTCCATCCGCAGTTAGAATCTCCGGCTTCCAAAGTTCCGCTTTTTGAAGCATCGTCCTCGGAGAGGCCATGAAGAGCACTGTCGATGTACAAGAAAGCATTAGTCATGACCTACGTTAATAAGGTTTCTAAGTAGCTCCGATAACGATAAAGATCTTCGTAAGGAGTGATGGACGTTCCATTTAGGGAAACACACAATTGACTGAGCAAAGAGTGCAATAAAGTGTTAACACCCGTCATTTTGTCTGTTGCTGTTAAGCTGAGGCCATCCGCCTTATAAAACTTCCTTTTTCCCTTCAAATAAACATTTAAATCCACGTGGTGTTCCTTATTGCCACAAATAAGAAATTCCAAGACAGTTTGATCTACAGCGACAATGGGTTTGATTAGTGTAGTGAAACTTCCTAAACCTGCAGAATGTATTGGCTTTTAGGAGAAAATGTCAAATTCAGATGTTGCACAGGAAATCATGGTGCTATCCTGCTACCACCTTGTTCTCATGTGCTGGTAGCAGCGTGGTGCACGAGGTATTTAATCCAAGAAACAGCTATGTGTAGGATTAGTTTAGCTTATTTGTACTCAAACATAAATACTTTCTTACAATTCCAATCACAAATTTTACAATTCTATTCTAAGGACATACTTATCAGCTGCTTATATTTACGGGCTGATAGTGGTATAGTTTCCCTGGCCGTTTACCTCTATCCTAACCGTTATTCGACGTTGACACAATATTCTGTTATGTCCTCCATTTCTCTACCCCTTAACTTCTTTACCCTTCTCATGCATTTCTCTTTGATTTTGTCTGCATACTTCACCGCCCCCCTTATTCCCCTTATAAATCCTTTCAGCCTAAGCCTTTTTATTGCTACTGCGTAAGTCCCTTTATTATCTCAGCTTTAACCCCATATTCATTTCTCTTAGTTTTCAATTTCCTTACCTTTCACTACGTAATGCTCTAAGCTTATTTCCACATAAAATGCACTCCTTTGGTGAAACCCCTCTCAATATAGCTCCTGTCCTTAACATAGCTAACCTCTCACTCCAATATCTATCACATAGGTCTATATATATGATTCCCTTCCCCATTCTCTCCTCATTTTCAGGTATACATTTAGAGATTTCTTATCATATTTCCCCACCTCACTTGCCTGTCAATGTCCTCTAGCCTATTCTTAATAATCGTCCTAAAACCTTTACATGTTAACATTTCTTTCTCTATCCTGCTGGATATACCCATCCCTATCCTGTCCAACGTTCTATTATGTGTTTCAAATGGGAAGGTGTTTGTCCTTGAGCACTACTAGTGAGCAACCAATCGGAGACCTGCGGTGTTGTACTGCATTCCCCCTAAGTGGTGTGTGACAGGTGGCAAACTAATCAATCTCTAATAAATACTATTCGAGCTAAGACAAAATTCAGATTTTGTAAAAACTGATCCATAAGGAAGGAGAGAGTAATGTATTTAATATAACTGTAAAAAACCCATATTTGTTAGCTCAAATAGTTTTCCTAATACAAATAAATAAAGTAGATACCATTATATTATAACAATGCATTGCGACGTAAGCACTGTAATGAATATCATTATTGGTTGACATGTATGCGTGAACGCATATTTGAAATTACTCAGAACTGAAACGTAAACATTTGACATGACGTGGTAAAAGAAATATGTACTTTGAATAAGTCAAGGTTTTTGTTAAAATCGATGAGAGGAGACGATACACTTCTTGCTGGTATGGCAAAACGTGTCTGGTCACATTATATTGTCGAGGCGACACACACAGAAGTTTCTGTGCAGAGAGATAAGCGCGGCTTGTGTACAGAAAAAGCCTGTAAAACAGATAAAGAGAGCCAGAGATAAAGGACTGGCCGTTACAGATAAAGTTACGCTTCTGGAAGGTCCAATAGAACATTCGATTTTCTGATTGTTACAGAACAGTCTTGAATTATCAATGAGGTATTTAAGGAAGCGACGACTCGCCAAGAGTAAGTCGTAAATAGTCGTAAACAGATGTTGTAACAAGATTGTTGTAAACAGTGGAAGTTGAGTAAGCTCTTTGTAGTGGTCATCGACCCTGGTAGATTGTGATTGTGTATGTGACATAATTCTATTACGTAAGGATTGAACAGAGTGTATTTCTACGTAAATAAAGAACATTTTGAATTTTTGCAAATTGGAGCGTTAATTTTACGAACCCACAAGGTCACAATTGGTCTCAGGAGTGGGATAACGGCATCACCGATAAAATGGAAGAAATGAAGGCCGAATTAACAACGAAGATGGATGCTGCAAATAGCAACTTGGCAATTATTGTTACTTTTTTCAACTCTCTGTATTATATCATCGATAACCAAATTTAACAATACAGGGTTAATCTTGCAGTCTTGTCTTAATCGGATTTTCTGTTCCATTAGTTCCGTTAGCACGCTCTTATCTACTCTAGTTCCAAACTTTATTCCCTAATTATTTTTTCCTAAGCCTAAAGTCATTTTTTGGCTCCTCTCTTTTGTAATTTCCACCACAGTGCTTCTCTCATCATTGCATCAAAAGGTTTTTCTAAATATACAAAAACATATATACTCTCCTATTTTCCTACTCGTTTACTTTACTTATAATATTGTTCTGTTAATTAGTATATTATGTATTACCCTCCCTTTTCTGAATCCTGATTGAAATTCCGATGGCTTTTTTTCTGCCTCCGCCCATATTTGCAGTCGTTCTGCCATTGTTCCTATGAAAATTTTCCCTAATATTGCTAGTAAACTGATCCACCTGTAATTTTTCGGTTTGCTAATTTCTCCCGTGCCTTTGTAAATTGGTACAATAATACCCACTTTCCAATTTTCCAGAAATCCATTCACGTGCCTTATTTTTTCTAGAAATTTCCTCATAACTCTTAAATCTTCATTCGTTTTGCCATATTCTTTCCAGAACTCTCCTGGTAATCTATGAAAGCCCCCAGTCTTGTTCCTTTTCAACCTCTTTAATTCTAAACTCACGTCGTCCTCTGTGATTTCCTCACCTAATATACTATTTCGCGCCACCTTCCCATCCCAAATCCATCTTTTGAAACTGTCCTTAGGTTGCTCACTAATCAACTTTGTAAAGTATTCAACCCACTTTGCAGGTGCTATATTACCATCAATGTATCTTTTTCTGTTAATCTCCTCAATTGCTTCGCATACACTTTTTTATTTTTTGAAAACTACGTGTTTCACCTTCTTACTCTTTCCGTCTAACCACTTTTTTCTTTTCCTCTCTATTGCATCTATGATAGCAATGTTTGGTTCGACCTATGTACGTGAATCCTTATATTCGGCTATGAAACGCATTAAAAACCCTCAGAGAAGCAACATCAGTCATCATAACTTGAAGTGTGCATTAAGGGTTCAGAGTGTGTTTCATTGTCTCGTTTAATATGAAATATTCAGTGTAATATCATTGCATGGTAACTCTTGTTTTTTATTTTTAAATTGCTTCAGGATCAAAATTGTGCTAATTTCCTCAAAGTACTGCTTCATTTTTATAGTTAAAAATATTGCTTTTATATGCCATCATTGGATTGTATAGGATTGAAGGGTATAATAATCTTACTGTTATTGGGTTGTTTTATTTATAATATAATTACAAATACCAGAGACATTAAACCATGTATTATACAGTTTCTGAATTGTTCCTTCACTACTATCGTGTCCTTAATTATTTTCGGTAATGCAAGTGCAGAATGGTAACGCCACTGCATGAGGCATATTTCCCTAGCACTCGCCAGCAGCAACTAGGCATGCTGGCACCGTGCAAACTGTAAGGCACACTGTGTATGTCAGTTGGTGGAGCCTGCTTTAGTGTAACAAATGATTGAGCCACAGCTGAATGCAAGATTCCTAGATGGACAACGGCTCAAGAGTTATGCCAAAATATAGGGAATACCCTCAACAAAACTCATCCCACAGCAGTCAGACAACAGTTGCAGAAACAAGATGTGGCATGTGCTCTATAATTAACGACAGAAAGACAAATTACTTATGTTGAATGTGAAACTCAGACGTGCTCAAAATGTATACTGAGCATATGTGAAAATTCTGCCAAGTAAAATGTGTTCAAAAGTGTTTTAAGGAATTCTCAGCAAAACAAAACGTTAATTATTGGTTATAATCATCATGCTAGATGGTAATATATAAGAATTTGTCAATTTTAGAAATATTTTCTGTCTCAAAAGCTGATAGAACTAAAGTGTTACATGATTTTCATCCTTATTCACATTGAATGCGAACCATATAAGCTCTGTATTTGTTATGATTTGCCAATAAATATGATATTGGTATGTTCATTATACTTCCCTTCATATACAACTTCAATATTATATTGATATTTATAACCATTTCTTTGTCAGCCTTAATTAAATTCTGGGGTTTGTCTAACCATACCTCACCACATACGTTCCAAAAAACTTACCTCACTAGTTACAGGTTAATAGATTTCTTGCTGATGAAAACATGAAACCTTTATCACTAAAGCACTAAAACACCACATCCAGTCACTCTTATCCACTGAGCTACCCTGGCCAGCATGCCGTCATATAGCGACTGGACATGAACCGAGAGATCTGTGGTTCACATCCCGGCCATGGCAGTGAATTTGACTTTATCCCAAACCTTAACCTATACAAGGCTAGTGTGAAAGAACAATTAATTTCCATTAAATTTAAAGGGAGTCGATTAATGACACAAAACTTACTTTTAAATTTTTCCGGAACATGTTTCAGAGACTTTGCCTCTATCCTCAACCGGCCATCGAGGATAAAGGCAAAGTCTCTGAACAATGTTCCGGAAAAATTTAAAAGTAAATGTTGTTTAGAGTCATTAATCGACTCCCTTTAAATTTAATTTATCATAACAACACTGTTTTCAACACTTCCAAGAAAGGAATTGCAATTAATTTCCATCATCAAATGTGATATTATGTATGCTCAACCAGTAAAGAAAGGCCACAGTGGTTAAGACTGCTTGAGTCTCACCACGGCAGCCCAGGTTCGATCCCAGGCAACTGCAACGTGAGATTTGTGACGGACAATGCGGCACTGGGGTGGGTTTTCTCCAGGATCTCCGGTTTCTCCCACCATCTTATTCCACCGGTGCACCATCTTCATCTCATGTATCATTAATATCACTGCCTGCAGTGCTGCATGTAGTAAAAGTGAGCGTTAAATACTACACTTCATTTCTTTTATATTACAGAATATCTTGAGTTGAAACCACACATTAAAATAAATTTTCATGTGAAATAAATACTTGCTCTTTCACAATGACTGTGTATAAACTAAACTTGGAAAGTTGACTTAGCATTGAAAAATTCAGTGCAGTGGTTACATCTCTGACCACATAAACAATGCCTTCCATAGATAGTCAACATGAAAAATTCAATGCCAGGGCCGGAATTTGAAACAGGGGTTTGACTCGTATATTTCCCCAGTAAACCACTAGGGAATTAATTGTATATGTCCCTAGTGGTTTACCAGGGAAATATACGGAGTCAAATGGGGAGTTTAATGTCCTGACAGCAAGTAGCTCAATGGGTAAGAGCGACTGGATAGAAACCAGGAGATCCATGGTTCAGATCCCGGCTATGGAAATGAATTTTTCATGTTGACTCTACCTATCAAAAACTTAGTCTATACACAGCTAGTGTTAAGAAATGATAAATTTCCATCAATTAACTAAAATGCCTTCCATGTTAATATTTACAGCTGAGCAACCACAACATATTCCAGTGAGCCTTCAAGGTGATTTCAAAATACTCCAAGATATAAAAACTAAAAATTTAAAGTACTTGTATCATTGCAATTCATCTCAACAGATATTTTCAGATTGCTGTGAAGATTTATCAATATGTAAGACGAGAAACTTTAATGTAATTTGTGCATACTACCAATAAAGCTTAGGGCTAGAGCACTGACACAAGATAATGTGATTTACCCAAACTTAGCCTAAACATGACAGTTTAAAAGAACAATTAACAAAATACCCTCCCCCCTTCGCAACCTAATGATTAAAATTAATATTACATTTATCCAAAATAAAAAATTATCAAAACATTTTTGTAAGAGTTTTATTATACATTGATATAAATATTCATAAGAAATTGTAATTAATAAAACATCTGTTTTCTTCATGAACATTTCTCACAAAAAACATTAATATTGCACTGTGATCCAACTGTTACAATCGCTTACCTATATCATATTCAGTTCATCGATAATATTTTATTTCTTACAAATTGCAGTTGGTTGAAATACAATGACTCAATGAATCCAGAAGTGCAAATCAAGAACTTGAAACTACTGAATTATTTAATTCATTACAAAAATATGTTTCTTTCAAGTTCACATTTTTCACTGTAACAATATTAAAAATTTTAAAAATATAAATAAAAATTCTGAAGTGGTCCAGTTTTGAGTATACTTTCTCTTAAAATTTTGTATTATCCACTAACATACCCTCAAACTATACATATACATGAATATACTATGGCATAATATTATAGTTTTGTATCTAGGGTTCCCAGAAAGCTAGAATAAGATATCAGAGGTTCTATAATTAATATTTTAAAATTATTAGCCATTTTAGTATATTTCAACTTTTTTATCTGCATTAAAACAAAACGCTTTCTGGAACTGACTTGTCTAGGAAATTAAAATGCTTCAAATCCGTGTGATACAGTGAACATATGGCTGTGGGCTTTAGAGAGCGGGATTTCATATCTCAGATTCTTAAATGCTCTAATGAATTAAAAATGAAAAGTAATGTTACAAACTGAATGCATTTTTCATACCATGTGTTCACTTAAATGTGTACAACCTCTATGTATTTTACATATTTTTCTGTTTGATGAAACAACAGGCATGCATCAGTGATTTTGATCATCCATTTATAACTATACAAACACCTATTTACTTTGACCTATTTACATGTTTTGAATATGCAAATACCTCCACTAGTATTAAGTGAAGGGACAAGAGAATAGGCCAGTTCTGTGCCAGTTAGTACCTGTCATAGTACCGTTGGCAGCATATGCTCATCAGAAGTACCAACTAAAACTAAACATTGACTTGTGTGCTATATTGAGAAGTGAGAAAGAAGCCACATACTATTAATTTGCAGTGTAAAATTAACAGAAAGTTGTGTTATGTTCTATCATATTTGTCATTTGTGTAACACTTATCATAAATAATAATCATTGTTTCCTAATAATGTCACCTGATTGCAGCAGATGATCGAAAAGAAATCTCCTAGGAAACCTAAAAACTATTGAGTGCATGAGGACTGCAATGTGATATTTTCTTTACTTAACAAAAGTCGGCTTTCACTAAGTAGTCCATTTTCAACATTATTGTTAAAGGACAAGATGAAACTGAAATACATGGGAACATCTGCTCCTGCTCTGCATCTAAACATGTAACAAAAGTGTAATAGTTAACCATGTAGGAATTAAATAGGACATTTACATAAAAAATAAATGGTTGTACCAATGAAGTTTCTTCTGCTTCTCAGCCTTTTGGTTAGTAGTGATAACCACTGGTCAGAAAAAAAGGTGTGGTAAATTTAGTTTGCATCTGTGGAAATAATAAGGTATCTCGAGATTTAACTGTATTGGAACACCACAGTGAAGCGAAATAATTATTAATTTTTAGATGAGTCGTATTTATTACACATCTGCTTCACTTTCGTATCTATTTTGAGGACATGTTTCGCAAATCATCGTTTGCATCTTCTGCTCTTATGCGACTAAAGCTTGATCCAGTGGTGTGGTGGGTGTGGGTAATTCTGGAGTTGCTGCTGCCATCTGTTGATTTAGTGATGAACTTAAATGTGGGATTCTCTTCTGGTGGGATTTCAAAGTTCATTAGTTGGTTTTTATGCTTTTCTATGTATAACCTCTCCCATATGACGAGTTCACTATGTTTTTGTACGTATTTTAGTAATTCTGTGCTATCTTCAATTTCATGATTTTCAGACCAGAAATGAGCTGCTATTGCGGACTTATCAATATTTTTGTATCTTAAGTGCCTGAAGTGTTCTTTCTTTCTAGTGCCTATGTTTCTTTTTGTTCTCCCTATGTAAATTTTTTCACAGTCTTTACACTTAATCTTGTAAGTGCCTGACTTTTCCTCTGGTTTTATCTTATCAGTATTATTACTGTGAAGTAGGTTTTTAATGTTGTAATTGTTTTTTGGTGCCAAGGTTATATTGTATTTCTTGAATATTTTTTGGAACTTTTTTGTGGCCCAGAGGTGGTAAGTAAATTTAGCAAATCTAATTTCTTGTTTTATTGGTGTGAGAGCTGTGATCTGTTTTAATCTCTTTTGAAGTTTGAATGATTTTAGTTTTTTTATCTACAAGGTTTTTTCTATATCCATTTTAAATTGAAGTTTTTAAGATTTGATGGTATTCGTTTTGATATTCTTGCTGGCTGAGGGGTAGATTTACTAATCTGTGTGTGAGACTGTTGACGGTGGCATGTTTGTGTGGAATTGGGTTGAAACTATTTGCTTTGATGTAATTATCTGTGTGTGTTGCTTTTCTATGGATACCAAATTCTAGTTTTTCATTGCTTTTTGTGATTTTAAGGTCCAAAAATGGTAGAGTACAGTCCTCTTCACTTTCCACTGTGAATTGTATGCTGGGTTCTTGCAGGTTGAGTAGTTTCAAAGCATCATCTATTTGTTTGTAGGGCACTATTGCAAAGATGTCATCTACGTATCTGTACCATGTTTTAAAAATATAAGGGAAGGCTTTAGTTATATGTGTTTCAATAAAGCTCATGTATAGATTGGCCAAAAATGGTGATAGCAGGCTTCCCATAGCTAGTCCTGAAATTTGTTTATAATATTTTCCATCGAAGACAAAATAATTTTGATGTATACATATTGTGTGTGTGTGATGTGTAATAAATACGACTCATCTAAAAATTAATAAATAAGGTATCTATGTAAGTACTAGAAGTTGATATGTTGGTTGGAAATACATTTGTAAATTTTAGAGGAGCTTCAATATTTACTTAAGAAAAAAATCTTCTATGCTTCTGAGTATGACAGATGTCATAATTTTGCATTGTCATTGTAAGTGGCACTTAGTGGCAGTAGATGTGCAATGAAAAAAGTTACTTCTGGTGTACATATTTGCATCATATATCTGAACATCATCTCAACCATTTCTTTCATTCACCATCGGATATCTCCTACTTGGTTGTTAAAGGATTTTAATTAATCATCTTTAAAACGTAGTGAAATAATGCTGGCACTATCAGTGCATTCAACCAACACTAATCAACCATGGTCCACACCTGGCCTATTTAACTTTACATAACTGAGTTTGTGTGTTTTGCATGGGTGAATGTGATGCTGCATTTTGTCTTTATAACAAAATAACTGTTCTCCACATGCTTCTTTACTGCAACCACAACCAAAGGGTATCTTTAGACCAAAAAGCTGAGTTACTATACCTATACTATTAGCACCTAACGTACCAACCAATTCCAGCAACATATCTTAATGTTTGCTTCCCCTGGCCTCAAATATAAGGACCGTGAAACCTTTGAATTAGAAGTATCAATTACAGGTTCCTCTTTAGTGTCACTGAAATTCAATGTTTTTCAGAGTCATTTACTTTGTACAATGCTTTCTTAACAAATCTTGGAAGCGAGAATGCTGCAGAATGTATGCCACTGGAGTAGTATTTAAGCATCATGGCATCTAATTCTTCTTCTGTAAATATTTTTAGGGGCTTGCTGAAATTGGTGTCCTAGAACAAAGCAAGGCAAAATTTTGTAACAATCATGTATTTGTTTTAAAATTTAGTAAGTGAAGATTTGCATAAGAATAGTAAGATTATTCCAAATTCAACTGAAGAAAACTTTACTGTTTATACTGTTTCTGTTTTTAATAGCTGATTTTCTATTTATCTGCTCTACACTAATTATATTGACAAGGGATATGCACTCCAAATGTTAACAACAGATGCAGTTACAAAACATAATAATTTGCAATTACTATATAAGATGCCCCAAAGAAATGTTTACACTCACATGACTACTGTTCACTCTTATAAAACTTAAGTTACAGAAGCTCTTTATTCTTCTAAAAACCAAATAAACTTTCAATTCATGTTTTAATATTTCACGTGATACAGTAGGTAAAGCAATAAAATTTTGAAGAGAACGATGCTATGTGAATGCACTGAAATTTCATGCTCTTTATATGACCATGAGAAAAATATCAATGACTTTCCATTTGAAAAAAGTAATAAGTACTCAAAATTCATACCAATAATAGGGAATATCTCAGCAATGGTTAACTCAAAAAAGTATTTGATATAATTGTGAGCTTTAACAAGATCTACATTTTTTGCTTAGCAAACATTTTATCTTTTTAACTTTATTTTCTTTTTAAAATATGAGATAATGTATGCACCTAAAATTTCAGTTACATCATGTTGTAAAATCTTGGAATGCTTTAAAAGAAATAAGTCTATATCATCAGCATGGTATCAACTGAAGGCTATATTATCTTTTCCTCCCCTTTCCTCAGTATATGGATCCAACTGCTAGGGGTAACATACTAGTCTGTGGTTCCAGAGGTCACAGGTTCAAACCGCCAGAAGGTAATGGACCTTTTCAGGTGTAAAATCCTTAGCAAGGCTTCCTCTGGAAGGGAAAAAGTAATCCAGTGGTCTCAGGTCATAGATTTATGGCACCTTAAAGAACCTCAAGCCTGATAGAGAGGTCTTAGAACAAACTTAAGGAACCTTTCACATTCAATACAGAATGGGGTGCTGAGAATCACAGTAATAGAGGGTCCATAAATAAAAACGGTTTTAATTCCATCCAACTGCTAGCATCCAGTGGCAAACTTAATAACATTACTGACTGCCAGGATATCAAAATGTAACAATCTCTTGGAATGTTTAAAAATGAAGGTATTTCTGGCATGAAGAATTATAGTGTGGTTGTCATTGATTTTAATAATTTAATTTATTTTCAATATTATAATTACCACATGGAAAAGGATCTTAAATTTAAAAATTTCAAGATGTTGCTAATTATAAAAAACAAATGGTATACGTTAAAATTCGAACTGCCACCTGAAAACTCTTTGGAAGTCCATCTCACAGACAACAGATGCTGCCACAGACAACCAGCTTACTTCAAGGAACCATGGATCCAACCAGTAGGATAACTGCTGACGATGGGGACAAAACGTTCTCCGAAACATGTCCAAGTAAGGATAATTTAAGTGATGTTTGTTTTTTAATTACCGACTCATTACTTTCAAATGTTAAATACATCACTGTTTCTAACCTTTTGCTTCAAATAGTAGTTATATGTAGTTTATGCAAAAGTAATTCAGAATAAAGACTTCAGATGCTATTCCCAGAAAATTCAGAACAAATTTCATTTCTTATGAAAATATTTTAAAAAGTGTGATACTTTGCTGTTGATGATAGTAATTAAAGGTTAGAAACATTTTTTTGGGAAAAAAAAAAAAAAACGTTTTAAAAATGTTTCCATATAAACAGCAATCTGCAGTGGGATTTTCTTGGGAATCTTTGTGTTGCATCCTCAGAAGATATTGAACTTAAATACCAAGTTTGTTATTTAACCACCTTTGATTTTGTTATGCAACTCTTTCGTGCCTGCGCACATGCATATGCATACACATACCTTTTTCTAAAAATGCTGCTTTTCTTCCTTTTGTTTTTTTGAGAGCCTCAGAATATGTAGTTTTAATTTCATCTTTTTATCCAAGTTATAGGTGAAATGCAATACTTCCTTTACTTACTATAGGCAAGTAATGGAGACAGTAAAAGTTGATTGGTGTATAAAATAGCATGTTTATAACAACATTTCAGAAGTAATTAAATGGTTTTTCACTGACACAATGTTCATGGATTTTCAAGAAATTATCTTCTTTAAAATCAGAAAAGATTCCTCAAAATAATGCTTCTTTTACTCGCTCTACTTACCTGCTGCACATCCAGCATTTCAACAGCAACACCATTAGGTTTTAACTTTTGAAGTGTAGAGCAGAAATTCAATTATCCAGAATAATAGGAATTGGGTTGATCTGAATAACTGAATGTACTGATGATGATGATGATGATGATGATGATGATGATGATGATGATGATGATGATAGCCTAATGTGTCCCTTGAAGGGCAAAGGCCTCCTGCCAGAGTGTAGCTCTGTTTCACTAAAGTGGTGAGCGACTCTGTGTTAGGTTGAATGTACTAAACAATGTGTAATTCAGAAAAATGAAGTAAATACCTAACGCTTATTGATAAATAATAACACAGTGATAAATATTTAACCAAGAAGAGATTGTATGCTATATTTATTGATCTGGAAAAAGCCTATGACAGTGTGCACAGAGTAAGGCTAAGATACAAATTAAATGAGAATGGCTTAAGTGCAAATATGGTTGAAATACTGAAGAAGTTGTATTATCAGAACACATTTTGTCTAAATTGTGGCATTGAGGAAGTATCAAGGGCAGTCGCACAAGAAAGAGGGCTTAAATTAAGTCCCATTCTGTTTAATTTGCTTACTGATGATATTTTGGACTGTTTGTTTCATGCTTACACACATACGAGGGGGGACCCAAAAAAAACCGGATTGTAATAAAAACTTTATTGATGAACCTTTTTACAAAATTACTTCAGTCACCTTCAAAATACTCTCCATTACATGCAATGCACTTGTCAAGTCTCTTTTCCCACTAGTGGAAGCATGTTTGGAACTAAATAAATATTAAAAGCAGAAGCATTATTAACAGTGAAGTATTCTTCATATTTGAGTTTGATTTATGAGTCACTATAATTACACTCAAACTTCACTTACTTGTTGTTGTATAATTGAAACGTTTTCAAGATCATTCGATCTCATCCTCAGCTGTTTGGTGACTAAATGAACATTCCTCTTCTTCCACTACTACGGAGCTCCGATCACTCTGCCATCTGGTGTTTGGGGCACTAAGTTTTAATACTTCATTTAATGCCGGGATTTCAAAATTTATAACTTTATCATGGTTTTTGAAAAATGATCTTGAAAACGTTTCAATTATACAACAACAAGTGAAGTTTGAGTGTAAACATAGTGACTCATAAATCAAACTCAAATATGTTTGGAACTCTTCAAGTTTGATATTGTCCAGTGCCCTTTGCGAAGCTGTTTTTACCGCCTCCACATTGTCATAACGCTCCCCTTTTAGCATTTTTTTCATTTGTGGAAATAGGAAAAAGTAGCGTGGGTCTAGGTCCAGTGAACCCGGAGCGTGGGGAACGACAGAACACCTCTGAGATGCCAAATAGTGGGTCACTCGTAAGGTCGTGTGTGCTGGAGCGTTGTTGTGATGCAGAAACCAGTCACCTCATCCCCAAAGTTCCGGGCGTTTCTTCCTCACATCCTCTCGCAGACGCCTTAAAACATCCAAGTAAATGTGCTGGTTAACAGTCTGGCCAGGGGGTACGAATTCCTGATGCACAATTCCACGAACATCAAAAAAGACAATGATCGTCTTCACATTTGACCTCACTTGCCTTGCACTTTTTGGTCTGCGCGAGTTGGGAGTCCTCCACTGGCTGGACACTTGCTTGGTTTCTGGGTCATACCCATAACACCAACTCTCATCCCCTGTAATGACTTTGTTCAAAAAAATCGAGATTTAACTGTATTGGAACACCACAGTGAAGCGAAAAATACGACTCATCTAAAATTTAATAATTTGTTCAAAAAGTTTGGATCACGTGCAATCTCTGTTTTCAAGTCCTAACACACATTCATGCAGATGGTTTTGTGCTCCTGTGTGAGAAGGCACAGAACAAATTTAGCAGCAACAGGTCTCATGTGCAAATCCTTCATCAAAATCCGCTGGCACGAGCTCCAACTTCCTGTCGCTGCTGAAATTTGGTCTATCGTTTGGCGATGATTCCCGCTGATCTTTTCGCGGACCTTTTCAATGTTCTCATTTCGCGATGTTGAAGGGCGTCCAGAACGAGCTTGGTCTTCAATGCACATCTCACGTTTAAAGCGCCCAAACCACTCAAAAACCTGTGTGCGACTCATAGCGTCCTTCTGGAAAGCTTCCTGAAGCATTTGGTGTGTCTCCGTTGCAGTTTTTTTAAAGCAGGAAACAAAATTTCACACACACTCTTTGTTCTTTTAAAGTTGCCATAACGACTTCGCAGAGGTAACCCGCCAACAGTCAAGAGAAACACAATACCACATTCGCACGTTCAGCTCTACACTGACGCCATCTGCACAACTGTTTCATGAAGGTTTCTACTCACACCATCTAGCGTGAGAACGATGCACTACGTCTACGAGTGGCAGCGCCCTCGAGTCCGGTTTCTCTTGGGTACCCCCTTGTATGCCATCAATTAAGAACTGTGATATCCCCGGGTTTGTTTATGCAGTCAACTTGGTGGTGTGCTCAATATCCGCAACAGTGCTAAAGTTAAGCTATAGGTGAGATTGTTAGATATTGCAAGGAATGGAGTTTGAAAATAAATCAGAGTAGAACTAAAATAATAGTTTTTAAGAAAGGCAATAAGCTTCTTAAGAATGAAACATGGGTAATGGGAGGAAAAGAGTTAAGAGAATTTTCATATTTGCACATTAAGTTGAATAGTAAGGGAGGATGAGCGAAACAGCAAGATCAGCAATCGTAAAAAGGAAAAATGGACTTGACTGCAATATGAAAATGCTTGTGTCTGATTCCAGGCATGAGCATTAACTTTGGCCCAAACTAGTTCTATAGGACTATATTGACAGTGGTATGGGGATAGCCTGATAACTTCGTGACCCATTTCGTTAGCTATCCTATCTGATTTGCATGTTTTTACTTGTGTTCTAAATTGCGTAACTAACTCAAGTAGCTCAGGAATAGTGAGTGTAGGATTGTATTGAATACTGTGTTTATCTGACCATTCCATTACATCCTTTCTCCTAGTACTTCTGTTTGGAATTTTGTGTTCTATGATGGAATGATAACTCGCATTGTCCATATGGAGCCCTCCTCTAAAGAGTACTGTAATTTATTAATGAACTAGACTTTGAATATGTCTGCGTTCATTTTAGAACGGTTAATCTGTATTAAAATTCTTGTGGCATGAACGGAATATCAGTTTACAATTTGGAATGAAACCAGTACTTTCTGACCCTGCATGGCACACTATCAACCTACCTCCCTTTCCCTCAGGTACTTTCATACCAGAATTTCCTTTAGTCTTGCCAAATATATGTTTTGCAGTAATTCTGGTTCACCCAAGTTTCGTCTAAATATATTTGCGGACGAACATCTCCTGAGACTTTTAGGTTATGCACTTCTCTCAAAAACTTAATTTGGGCAGCAACAATAGCTCCCCTTTCCGTTAGGAACTTCCTATCATCATTACCTTTTCTGTACTTAAAACCAATGTGCTTCATTATGCTATATATAGCACGCACTGAGCCTATGTAATTTATTTTTTCCCTCACTGCTATTGTTACCATTTTTGCAATTGGATATTGCCCTTGATCATAGAAACTGAGAATTGTTCTGCGCAAAACATATTTTTCAAAATCGTCCAATCCAGTAGCTCGCTTTCCAACTTTGTGGGGTCTTTCCCGGAGATTGAAATACAGCCACGTTCCCTTTATCTAAGAGTGAAGTTGCTTCACTACAAATTCGTGACACTGTGTGTACACTACCTACACCACAAGCTTCCACCATTAATTGCTGGGTTTTTGAAAACTCTACAGTTGCCCTATATTCTGGATTGGAGAGCTTTCGTAAAAACTTGTTCGCATTAAATATAATTTTTCTGCCCTGAGAATGAATCATTTAATTACATTTAAAGGGAGTCGATTAATGACACTAATCAACACTTTTAAATTTTTCTGGAACATGTTTCAGAGACTTTGCCTCCATCCTCAACCGGCCATCGACTCAACCGGTTGAATATGGAGGCAAAGTCTCTGAAACATGTTCTGGAAAAATTTAAAAGTAAGTGTTGTTTATTGTCATTAATTGACAACCTTTAAATGTAATTTATTATAACAACACTGTTTTCAACACCTCCAAGAAAGGAATTGGAATCATTTCATGTTTGTTGATGGAAAAATCACTTGTCCCAGCTTCGAGAGACATGTTCACGCACTCGGATCGCACACTGGAGAAAAGATGTGTATAATAACAATTTAATGCAATATTAATAATATTTCAGTTCGAGTTCGTTACACAACTTAACGATGCCGTTCACTTTAATAACATATCACATCACTTCTCTGATAACGAACTGAGCATTGACTTCGTCAGTTTCAAACTGCCTGATTTCTATTTTCATAGCAGGTGCAGTTTAATTATGTCTAAGATTGCAGAAAGAAGAGTTGGGTTCCGTTGTTTTTTGGGTTATCTGAGTTGAATAGATAAATATTGGGTAACAACAACACGTGAAAGATAAAATGTGTATTGCTCTGGTTCTGAACATCGTAGAGAGAGGATTGTTGTACGTTCATGATCAGAAAGTAAAATTATTTGTTGTTAAAAGATTGGCATCTGTAATTTTCTCATATTTATCGGTAACATTTAACCATAACATGTGAAGATAAAACGTGCATCGCTCATGTTCTAAGTATCGTAGAGACAGGATTTTCGTACGGTCATGATCAGAATATAAAGTTATTTCTTATTATAAGTTTGGCATCTATAATATTCAAATATTTATCCTAACATTTAACCATAATCATGTGAAAGATAAAATGTGCATCACTCGTGTTCTAAGTATTGCAGAGACAGGATTTTTGTACGGTCATGATCAGAAAATAATGTTTTCTTATTATAAGATTGGTATCTGCCATTTTTCAAATATTTATCCCAGTGTAATTAATTAACATAATCAAAGTATAAACTTGAAAGAAGCGTAGGGACAGTGAAGCACAAACTAGTACAAAATTGAATCGAGAATATATTGACACATTGCTTCACTCACACTGTTTATTCACAGGACATGTTTCAAGAGCTCTTGCTCCTATCCTCAGCTGATACTCGACTAGTGCAAGTTGTAGTGGTTTCTTCTTTCTCCGTATTGTCAATAGATGGCGTGATGTATTTGTCAAAGATGTCCGGTGGTGGAGTTTCAAAATTCATGACTCTATGACGATTTTTGTTAATGAAGATTTTTTCCCATACGGAAAGGTCTATGGGGTGAGTAACGTATTTTATTAGAGATGTTTCCAAATTGATGTCATGTCTAGTATTCAAAAAATGAAAAGCCACTGCTGATTTTTCTGTTTCACCATTTTTAATGTTTCTCATATGTTCTTTAGTTCTGATGTAAATATTTCTTTTTGTTTTTCCTATATAAATTTTAGGGCAAGTTTCACATTTGATCTCATAGATTCCTGGTTTTTCTTTGGTATTGATTGAATTTTTGGGAGGGCCTTTTAACAAATTTCTGATATTAAACCTGTTTTGAGGTGCAAGAGTTATGTTGTGTCAGCCTATAACAAATTCCAAAAAATCTTCTCAAAACACATATGAGGGAAGGCTTTAGTAATATGTGTTTCGAAAAAGCTCATGTATAGATTGGCCAAAAATGGTGATAGCGGGCTTCCCATAGCTAGTCGTGAAATTTGTTTATAATATTTTCCATCGAAGACAAAATAATTTTGATGTATACATAATTCAGTCATTGCCACATATTCTTCTATTGCATTGGCATCCAGGTTTATAGAATTTAGCCATTTTTTCAGTTGAATCAAAAGTTTGTCTAATGGAATGCTAGGGAAGAGGGAGCGGACATCAAAGCATACTAAAGTGTCATGAGGTTTTAGTTTAAGATTTTGAATTTTTTCTACCAGGTCTAAAGAGTTTTTTATACTCAGAGTATGGAATTGTGGAAAGGACTGAAATTTTTTGGTTAGCCATTTTGCCAGAAGGTAAGTAGGAGTGTTTATATTATTTACAATGGGTCTCATGGGTATGTTGGGTTTGTGTATTTTAGGCAAACCATATATTCTTGCAAGGGTAGGGTTGTCTGGTTTGATAGTTTTTTGTTCTGTAGTTGTTAAAATTTTACTATTAATGATGGTTTTTTGTACATCTTTTATGCATCGGTTGAGTGGATTAGAATCTATTTCCTGGAATTCTTTTTTTGTAGTAACTCTAACATTTTTTCTTTGTATGTAGCTGTATCTAAGATTACTATTTTGTTCCCTTTATCAGCCCTTGAGAAGATTACATCCTTTTTCCTTAAAGATTTAATTATCTGAATTTGTTTCAAATGTTTTATTGGCTTTTTATTTATTAAGTTTTCCAATATAGGAGCTGATTTTTTCCTAATTATATTTTTGTCCATGGTTTCCAAGCCTTCTACTGCTAATTCTATGTCTGCAATGAATTCATCCGGGTTGCTGGAGTATGTTATACATGTTTTTAGGCCTTGGTTAAGTACATCTATTTCTTCATTGTTAAAATTTTGCTTTGAGAGATTAATTACACTATCTAGGGATGTGTTCTTTGCTGAAATCTTGTTATGTTTTGGTTGCCAATGATTATGATTACGTTTTAGTTTCTTCTTTTGGCGATAAACTTTCTCTTTGACTTTATAATTGATATGTTCAAATGATTTGGCTTCTAAGTGGTCCCATGCTGTGTTTCCTAGTAATTTTACAAGTTTCAGATGTAGGTTATACAAAGAGAGGTCTATATTAGTTATTTTTCTGTAGTGATTTGTTTTTTCGGATTTTAACACGGCTTTTTCAGCCGTTATCAGTTCAGGTGCGCGAGATGCGTGTACCACATTCGGCAGTGCTGCTGGACGGGGCAAGCTTAGGATTGGCTGGAGTCAGCAGTATGGCCCGCCTCCATGCGCTTTTAACTTTTGCGAAGATTATAGTGCTGGCAATACCATGTTTGGTCCTTTCACTGACAAAGAAACAGCTTGTCTGTATTTGATGTCTTCTTCTGTTGTTATAAGAACAAAGTTATTTATTAATTTTATTTCTCCTCCCTGCTTCAGCTTTCTGTGTAGAATGGCATGTGGTCGGGAAATGTCAATCACCAACTAAAGATGAACCAACTGTACACAATGACTCTTGACTTAAAATTGCTCGATGAAAGTAGCAAGAATTTACTTAGATTAAAGTGAATATCAAGTTTATTCCAGTCTATATATAAGGTGCGTTCAAAAAGAAACGAGCCGGAGACATTACAGAAATCAGTACCTGTATGTTAGAAGTATTGGCCCTGACTGTTGAGACACTTGTCCCACTGTGACACAAGGTGGTGAATGGCTGTCTCATACAAGTCTCGGGACTGCGATGTGAGCCAGTTCTGCATGTACAGCTGGACGTTATCGTCCAAGGTGAATTATTTTCCCTCAGAGCCATCTTAAGGGGACAAAAAATGACGTAATCACAGGGAGAGGTCTGGACTGTATGGAGGGTGGCTGAAAACCTCTCATTTGAATTTCTGCAGGACTGTGTTGGCCGTATGACGCTTTGCATTGTCGTGGAGCAGAATGACCCCACGGGAGAGATTTCCTGGTCGTTTTGATTTGATCGCTTGGCAAAGACTGGTCAAGGTTTGCGAGTAACGCTGGCCATTCACTGTTGTCCCGTGCTGCAGGAAGTGTATCAGAAGGGGGCCATCTTGGTCAAAGAAGAGCGTCAGCATAACCTTTCCTGCACTAATGTGGATGACTTTGGCTTGTTGTCCCGTGCTGCAGGAAGTGTGTCAGAAGGTGGCCATCTTGGTCAAAGAAGAGCATCAGCATAACCTTTCCTGCACTAATGTGGATGACCTTGTGACTCATTTCGAGCCACCGCTCGTGCCAGGAACTCATTCCCTTCCCTAGTACAGCGTTGCAGATGACCAAGACAGTGGACCATTCGACATGCTTCCTGGTGTGGTTGAACACTGTGGGGCACCCATTGGGCATATACTTCACGAAAGAGCAGTCATCCTTCATGATGGATGAACACTTCCGACGCTCAATCCGACCTCAGTGTCTATGGCTTTCACTCTCACTCAGCGGTCCTGGGTGTTGAGTGCTTCAACCAGCTGGACGATGTCATTGATAATCCAGTGTGGTGCTCCAGACCGTGCCTCATCGGCTAACGACACCTGTCCTCCTCTGAAGCGTGACCCTTGCAAGCGACATGCAGTGTTCGCTGTACACTTGTGGCATTTGTCGATGAATGTCCATTCCCCCTACTCCTTCCGCTGTCAGAAAATGAACATCACCTCTTTGCTCTTCTTTTGACGCCTCCATTTCACTATTTGCAATGCGACTGGCAGCGTTGGACGATTGATGCATGCTGCTGCTAGCTTTGTATAGTCACGTGACGTGCACGCCTGCCTTCTAGCGATGGGCTGTGAACTTCCATGCTCTGGTCGGAACACACTTTGTTATACACGCCACGATATTACCATCCAGACTCTGGCTTGTTTCTTTCTGAGCGCCCCTTATATTTGCATTTTCTTATTAATCATAATTCATCACAGTTCTGCATTTCCTATGTTAACTATTATTTTGACACTGAAAATCTATCTTGTCCAGTTTTTGAGCTTTGCTAAACAAAAGACAGACAACACCTCTATAATAATGCCACATTATTATGATAAAAGTAGTGCTGCATGACTTAATCGATTACCCAAAATGATTAATCAATTAATTTATATTTTTATTAATGATTAAAAAAATGTAATTGAATAATCGAGTCAATTAAAATTAATCGATTACTATAAATATTATACAAAACTCTTTTAGCCAAATTTGGCCCTCTTTGTTTTGATGTATTGCTTCCAACCTAAACAGCCTTTCCAACGCATAAGGTTTCACTAGACACATAATGTTCTTTGAACTTTGAGATGATATAACTCCTGATAGCTAAAAGAAATCACTCTGAACCCTGAGGAGTCTAAATAACACTTCTGCTGTGAAATATTCTAAGAGGTACATAACTACATACAGATACTGACAGAGGTTTCTTTCCTTACAGCTTGTGACAACATATCGTATACAACTGATTATTTATTGCTTGCTAGCATAAACTGAATTGTACAACCTTGAATGAACACTTCGCTTACGCAGCTATGGAAACAATAGCTGATCCCTCTTCTAGGGCTGGTGGTGGTGTAACTTTGCTGTAAAGTGCAGTAAGCCAGTAACGTTTCTGAGTTTGTGACTGAGTGAAAGTTTTGTGTTAAAAAAGTTAAAATAAGGAAAAACGTTTTGTGCTGAGTGGAATTAATATTATTGCATACAAAAATTTGTGAGGGAAACTGAGTGTACATTTTGGGTTTCAGCTAAATGAATCTGGTATAGTTTCTAACAGAGAAAAAATATTTTAAAATATTTGTGAGAAATCATTTAGTTACATCACTACCACAATAACACAAACTTTAAAAGCACAATGCACACAGTGCACAGAGTCACAGTGCATCATTCACTACTCTTTGGCATTTGAATTTGAAAGATTTCTGCTCTCGGTAGCTTCCTGCTTGACATTGTATTGTTTGTCTTTACATTATCTGGCATTATTGGGGTTACATGTGTTGAAAAATTCAGCATTGACATCCAGGAGGACATGTGATAGAACTTATTTTTTCTTTCTACAATATGGAAACATGTCAATTGCATGATCTACGCATGCATGCTGCTTTTAATTCATGCATATTTGCTTTACAAGTCAGTCCATCATCAAATGTCATTCCCCATATTTTAATGCAAAAGGATTTTTCTATCGGTTCTGATCCTAGGGACAGTGATATTGTATCATTAGTTTTGCTTAACTTGCTGAATACAACATATTTAGATGTAGATGGAGAAACTTTCCATGACTGATTGTGTCGTGAACCTTTTTCACCATTTCTTCCATTGTGACTTCAACCGGCCATCCTGTACGCTTGGATTTCTGTGTACCATGCCAGGTGAAGGGAATCCTCATAATGCTTTTTCACCTTTTCTTTCGTTTCCCTCAACGCCCTACATTTACACGATCTTCCACAAAACAATACGAAGCTAGAGCTACTATAGACTCCCAATAATGCTTTAAGAAACCGATGATGAACTTCGGCGACTATACACACATGTAGGACTTTGAAACTAACAAAAAACCATGTGATTTGTGCATGTAATTTCTGCGTGATCTCTCGCCAAGTCATAGTTATCAAACCTTCCTTGAATTATAAGAAATATGTAGATAATCAACAACATTGTAGCAACCTTATTTTGAAATTTTGAATGATACAAAGTGCAATGTCACAGGAATTAACTTTTTTCTCTGCTAATGGGTACAGGAGATATCGCTAATTGGAAAAGGAGATAAGCAGATACGGTGTACCTCGAATGCGAGAGCCCCTAGTGGTATACCGAGGAAATATACGAGTCAAATGGAGAATTTAATGTCGTGACGGCAAGTTGGTCACAGTAGCTCAATGGATTAGAGCGACTGGATGGAAACAAGGAGATCCATGGTTCAAATCTCGGCCATGGCATTGAATTTTTCATGTTGACTCTATCAAAAACCTTAGCCTATATACGGCTAGTGTGAAAAAATGATTAATTTCCATCAATTTAATTTCAGCAATTTATGATGATAGGTTCCAAAATCTCGTTATGTGATATTTCTTTCCATCGTATTCATGTAGTTTATCTGATGTCTCACGCAGTTTTCCCAGTCTTGTTGTGTTCCTTGTCAATTTCTTCGTGAGTAAGTTGTTCAACGTCAGTCAGTTTAAAAATATTATTTCGGTTTGCAACATAATTTGAGCCCACATTAACTCAATTGGACTGTTCTGGCAGTAGTAAGGGGAAGGTGCATCGCGTCTCATTGATCCAGCTGATACACTTTTTCATGGAAGAGTAATTGAGAAATACTGCTCTGAACTCTCTATAGTAAATAGAGATAATGAAACTATTGATAAACAAAGATATAATGTGACCAGACACGTTCTGCCAAACCAGCAAGAAGTGTATTGTTTCCTCTCATCAAATTTAACAAACACCTTGGCTAATTCAAGTTCTTTTATCACGTCATGTCCAATGTTTACGTTTCAGTTCTGAATAATTTCAAATATACGTTCATGCATACATGCCAACCAATAATGGTGTTCATTACAGTGCTTATGTCGCAATGCATTGGTATAATATAATGGTATCTACTTCATTTGTATTAGGAAAACTATTTGAGCTAAAAATATGTGGTTTTTACAGTTATGTTAATTACATTACTCTCTCCTTCCTCATGGATAAGTTTTTGCAAAATCTGAATTTTTGTCTTAGTATGAATAGTATTTATTAGAGATTGATCAGTTTGGCACTCGTCACACAACGCATAGGGGGAATCCAATACGACAACACCACAGGACTCTAATTGGTTGCTCACCTAGCAGCGCTCAAGGACAAACATCATCCCATTTAAAAGACATAATAGATTATATATTTATACTACTAGCCCTATCTAACTCACAGATAAATAGAGATCCAGATTTTGGGATTGGTAATCATTGAACTAAATCATGGATGACCCTTTAACGATTTAAATTTAATATAAAACCTCTTAAAATTTTACAGCAATATAGGCCTAACAGCGATGGAATAAATAAATGGCAATCAAATACAGTACGTATTCCTATAAATAAAACACATGAAATATCGGAGGTACATGAGCATCACATTCACTAAATCCAGAATAAATTTATGAATTACAGGAATTATTTACATGAATCCCGGAAGTAAACAGTAAGTAAACAAATAATCTTAATTTGAAACCGAAAATTTACAGGTCCCCCATTTAGCATCAAGTATATATATATATAATGATACTAGCTAGCAACCATGTGGCAAATACACTCAATTTGAATAGCAAAAGGTCACCCATTATTCCATAAATAACACCTTAGTAAATCCAGAAACAAACTGCAAAATGAGTTACATATATCTCTCTAAAGAAGCATTCTAAGTGCAGCAAACAATTAAAGGTACCCCATTTACCGACATAAATATGGTAAGACTAGGTAGCAGACATCGAGCAAACCCACTGAATTAAAAATGACAATCTAAGCCGACTCCTGCTTTCCAAAGCAGGAAAAGTCATGTGCTGAGACAAACAGCATACAGTTCAAATCTTTTATAGAAGATATGA
Source organism: Mantis religiosa (assembly GCA_030765055.1). Classification (NCBI taxonomy): domain Eukaryota; kingdom Metazoa; phylum Arthropoda; class Insecta; order Mantodea; family Mantidae; genus Mantis; species Mantis religiosa. The sequence continues at coordinate 1,575,770 of JAUKNK010000182.1, forward strand.
AGAATGATGAGCTTCCTGGTGATGTAACTTGGTAATGCTAAGTGAGAAAGCTATCTGTAAACAATGTTCTTGGCAGATTTTTTTGAATTACTTGATCTAATCAGTTTATGGAAGAAAAAGGAAAATCTTTCCCTGAACTTAATGATCATCAGGCATATTTCAAAACACTAACAGCAAAAATGAACACTTGAAAAAGCACTTCTCAAAAGTAAAATCACATTCCTGCAAGTATACCTGAACAATAATATTCTGTGTAGAGCAAAAAGTAAATGTTCTGCATTGGTTATAAAATAAAAAATGTGTCTCCATTTTATAAACATCCCTTAGAACGTGGCTTTCATTTTATAAACATTGCTTGGAATGTGGCTTACGAATTACCTTCATAAATTTGCGGCTCCCAAAATTAAGGTTAGTGGCCACCCCTGTTATAGTATTTATATGAATTGTCATTGGTAGATAAGTCATATAAATGTATCACATCAGAACTTTTTCTGCCTATTAACATGCTTTTCTCAAACCGTACAACTGTTTTATAAGAATGGATTAACTCAATACAATGACAATTTTGTAAATCTTTTATTTTATATAGAAATTTGAAAACTGATTATTTGATCAGTTTGGTTTAATTGGTTTAATTAATCCCTTTAAGCACTTAGGGTATTTTTATATATTTACATTTTGTGTGAATAACACTACTTTTGGCTTGTTTTTGTTGGACATGATATTATATTGTGACGAACTCCTAAGGGTTGTCACGATTAAATAAAGGTTCTTTCTACTCGCTTGCATTATTATTTATTTAAGCTTATGCCATACAGAATAATCTCTGGCACGTCCCCTACCTTAGTTTTGATGATGCGGGCGTAGCTTTACTGGTGATCACTCGGGCTGGGTCGAAGACAGTCTCAAGATGAGTGAAAGCATACTAATCCCGTTTCCGGCCAAAGCCGAACTTATATACTATTCAATTTCCTGTCACAGCGGGTATTGGGACTTTACTTCAAAGTTTCCTGAAAATAGGTGAATCGTGCATGCTGCAAAACGAGTCATGCTGTATCCACGTAGCCGGAAATATGATAAGATAAACGGCTTAAGAAAAAGCCCAACGGACGTCTTAATAACGTGCATAACAGGAAGTCTACACTCATGCATCCTGAGGTTGCACTTCCTGTCGTACATTAGATTTAAGATTCTAATAACTTGGTCCAATAAAGAATTCTGGCCTTAAGAGAATAATTTAAAAGTATGCATGTTACTGAAATGTGTAGTGCTTAACGCCCGCTTTTACTACATATGGCACCGCAGGCGATGACACTGATGATACATGAGATGAAGATGGAGCACCGGTGGAATGAGATGGCGGGGGAAACCGGAGATCCCGGAGAAAACCCGCCCCAGCGCCGTGTTGTCCACCACAAATCTCACTTTGCGGTCGCCTGGGATTGAACCCGGGCCGCCTTGGTGAGAGCCAAGCGGTCTAACCACTGAGCCACGGCGTGGCCTTATGCATGTTACAACCCAATACTTTAATTACAAATCAACTTATAGTATACGTTACAACATCCCCCGGGATTCTGAACATCGCGCACTCATGATGAAAGAAAATAAGAACAAGAAAAAGAAAGAAAAAAAACACTAAAAACTGTGAAGAGGTAGGTCCCAACATCGTCTGGCCGGAAGTAATATACACAAGTAACATCAGAGAAGCTAAATGGGGGTGCCAGAGAAGGATACATACAATACAAACAATACAAAACTACAAAGAACACATAACAAAACAGAATACAAAAAAAAAACAACACAATATCCAAAGGAATAGATATACATGTATAACACAACTACTGAAATTGTTAAAGAATGGTACGTATAAGTATAAGCAACAATAGTTATAATGTTGGGAACTAATTAATCATACCCGATAGCTGAATTTGTTTGTCTCTCAGGGTGCAAATATAGATTTAGTTGAATATTTCAAAGGGGCGGGCAACGCCCGTTCCTACGTACTGTAGTAAGTACCGAGTAGCTAAGGGAAATAAAATAGAATAGTGAACGAGAGAATTGCCGAATATAAACACAGCAAAACCCTGAGCACAAACAAATTCAGGGTCTACTAAGAAGAAGAAAATAAAATTAAATAAATATTTAATAAAAATAAAAAGAACGTTCTGCAAAAGTGCAAAGCCTGAGTACAATGCATTACTAGCGTTCACACGGGTTGCACAAAACCCAGAAGCATAACTAATGGAGAAAGAAATATATATAAATGAGGAAAAAAACAAATAAAAATCTAAAATAAAATATTGTACAAATTACATAAATGTAGGCGACAGCTTATATAAGAAAGCGATAAGTCTAGTTACAATAAAACAGGTGTGGTGAAACTCATAACGTATACATCACAATAAATACCACACCAAAACAAAGAGGGGGGATATCCTACATCACAACTGGGACGGCTCAAAACCTGAGAATTGTGCTACCGCAGAACGTTGGGAGTTCCAAATTATACAATTTCGGTGTTAATATAATTTATTTTTCCTAATTCTTGGGCCACTCCCGATCTGTAGAAATGAGGTAGAGGGCGAAAAGAGACAAAGGTAGACAGGGCGAAGGAAGAGGGAATATTGAAAAGGAGAAACTGCTTTACCATTTAAAATCTTCATGATAGCCGTAGTAGGTCAAGTGCAGTTCTCAGATGATCCATGCTTGATACGCTGTAGCAGCACTCAGAGCGCCGTATCACCGGAATTCCGGAAAAGATAGCAGACACCGGAATAACTGTGCATTTGTATGAGAAAAGTGATGATCTAGTTAATGAACGTTGCAGTACTTTATAAATATACACCATAGGTCACCCAATTAGTGAAATGGGACCCAAACTTCACAATTTTCAGTGGGTTATGTTGCATTTTCTTGACGAGGCGAGGTTTGCTGTATTTTATCCCATCTCGAGGAGTGAAGTGACGTCTCTGTCTATACCTCTGTAGTGGAAGTGTTCACATAACTAAATCCAGCTGGTGTTGATGGAGCCATTGGCAGTTCTATTGCATGTACAGGGGATTGTGGGGGTGAAGTTGAGTGTACAGAAGGGACCTTAGGAATGATATAGGTATATTCGTGCTCCGGAGGGGAGTGAGATCCCTGCGGAAAGTGTGGGTGGGATGGAGCTAATGGAGCCCGTTTTAATGTGGAACTCATCGGGGTCATCAGGGGAGGTGGAGAAAGAGAGGAAATAAAGGAAGGAGTGCTTCTCCAACAGGTAGGGTGTAGCCCAAATGCCGTTATCATATAAACTAGATAGATCATGACCACAAAGATACAGGTAAGTGATACAATATGTAAAATTAAGTATAGCTTATCCCAATCAAACTGAGTGTACACAGCCGCATTATAACATTGATCAAGTGATGTATAAGTAGGATATCCCATAGAGTAATATGGTGGTAATATTGTTGTCTCAATGGAGGACCAGGCGGTGGGCAGTAAACGCATCAAACAAACATTGAACGTTTTTCTAGGCAAACAATGGCTTGGAGCTTGCAGAAAAAACTTATCTAAAGACATGTTGCAAAGACACGGTAAATGAATTCTAAAAGCACCAATATCGTGTTGAAGTGTTAATGTTTGATGAAATCCAGGGCAAGTGACCACTGCCCGGCTGATGTGGGTAGTTATACAATTTTGTGCATCTAACTGTGTAACAATAGCTTTACGAGATTCCATACAAGAAAAAGGGCAAGTTTTTGACATATTAAATACAGAGCCTCCCGTCAAGATGGCATGTGCACATGACGCGGTAAAAATAACAGAGCCAAAGGGGGGTGTTACCAAACATAGAGAAGACTGAAAAACGTCACATCTGGGAATAAAAATTTGGAAATCAATTTCTAAATTTAATACCAATAGGTGGGTAGTTGGCAGGTCAATTTTGCATGTTTTATCGAAATGAGCAAATGGTGTCGGCATAAAGGAGCGACCTGTGGCGCTCTTTACAGATTGTGATATTAATGGAATTTGGAGACCTATTAAAAGTGATTGTGTTGACATCAGGCAGTTGGCAATTCGTGAACTGTAATATTTGCCTATGTCCTGCATTGGCCATACTAACCGGTACTGGCTATTGTTTGCCTCAACTTGTTTCAGAATTTTTATAAGAATTTCAGGACTTGCTAACCTCGGATTCAATTGCCTAGACATACAAGTACGATAGATTTGATAGAAAAATTCAAATAAAGGTCCAGCGCCTGTTCATCCAGAAATTGAGCTTTCTTCCATATGAAATGCCTTATCACATATAGAAATATTCGTTAGAGATATATAATGGGAGTATTGCTTAGCCATAACCAATAACTTCTTCATGGTAGCATCAGAAATAAAGTTATTGTCCACATGTTGCTTATCAGCTAAATCAAATTGAGCACCAAAAATTGACCCATCACCCCTCAGCGGGTTTTCCTGTGATTTAAACAGGGACTGATATTGGTCTTGAATTGCTTGAATTTTGGTGGTCACCCAATTACAAAACGCACTGTTAGCAGTCGTCGAAGAACAGTAATCGGAAACTGGTGGATATATCCAGCATTGTGCAGCCATAAACAATAGGGGTACTGAGGTCTCGTAGAATGTGACATTTGGAAGGGTGTGGAAATCTGCTCCTGTGGTTACCATAATGGGGGTACTTCCAGGAACTCCTTGTGCCCAGCTCGGCACGAACAAAACCGTACAGTAGTATAGAATTGAGAGAATCAGCACAGTGTAGATAAGATGTTGAACTCTCCTCTGTGTTAATATATGAGTGATGTAGAATGCTCATTGATTTAGAACTCTCCTATATGAAAATCGAGTTGTAAAAGAAGGGGAGTGTTGGCGTAGTGCCGTTCTCCCCTGTGCAGTGAGATGTTTTTGAGGGTTGGGATGATGATGATGATGATGATGATGATGATTGTGTGTGTGTGTTTGTGTGTGTGTGTGTGTGTGATGTGTAATGTGTGATGGGTGGGATGGGTAACGGGGGGGTTCCGGGGATGTTTGAATTAAATGTGAATTCTTTTCGATGTGTGTGTGTGTGTGCTTGAACTCTCATGTATGAATATCGAAGTCTAGGGTTCGATATTGTGATGGGGCGGTGTGGGTAACGGGGGTTCCGGGGATGTTTGAATTAAATGTATTGATAGTAATTCTTCGATGACTGTGCTTGAACTCTCATGTATGAATATCGAGTCTAGGGTTTGATATCTATTACGTTCAGTGCTTCGATGTCTGTGCTTGAACTCTCATGTATGAATATCGAGTGTAGGGTTTGATATCTATTACGTTTAGTGTATGATATATGATGTAGTATCGTTATTCTTTAGATAAAAGAATATCGAGAGAATGATTAGGTATGTTTACTGGGAGAGATTTATGAAAATAAATGTAATAAGACATTCTGGTAAGGGGTGTTCCCTATGCAGAATCTCTCCTTGAGCTATTGTATCCAAGAGCGATGTAAAGGTTAAGAAAAGGTTAAATTCCATTCCCACATCGAGGTACGAGAAAATATAAATCTATTCCACATTGATGAAGTATAAGAATGGAAATGTAAATCTATGTGAGAGGGTCGCATGACAAAGAAATGTCCCCTCTAAGCATGATAAAAGTGGTACATAGCAAATGCAAATAAAAATAAAAGCACTACCCATCTCTTTAAGAATGATAAAAAAATATTGAGAGAAAAGTATAAGAATGCAAATGTAAAGCTGTTTGAAAGGGGTTTCATGATAAAGGAACGCACCCTCTAAGCACGATAACTTAAAAAGAATATTCCCTCTAAGCATGATAAAAGTGGAACATAACATCGAAAATAAAATAAAAGCACTAACCATCTATTTAAAAATGATTAAGATAACGAGAGAAAAGTATCTCATCTTTAAGTAGATATGAGTAATACAAAACTGATCAATCAATACGATAATATATATACGCAAGTAGGGGTCTATAGTGTAGATATCCTAACTATTCATGGCAAGGTATCACCCTCCATATAAAAAAATTGTCTAGAAAATCTCCCCTCAGTATTACGAATACTCCACTGAACGTCATCCCCCTTGGTATGTAGGTCAGAGAAAAAAAGAGTTAATCTCTCCAGACTGGTGACAGGGGTGATCAAAACATTCCTATTGCTGTAGCGAAGTCTAAATTTGTCAAATAACGTTAGGAAAAAAAAAAGAATATATTTTAAAATTAAACGAATGAATCTATATATTTGTATGAATGATGAAACAATACTATGAATGTGTTAGTATACCAAATGTAAAAAAATCAAATGTTCAGAAAAATATATTTTGTACAAGTATGTGTGTAAAGAAATGTGTAATTATATCCCCCCCTCCAAGATGTAGGGAACGAATCACAGTTAGTGTGCGCACGCAACATGGTGTTTGGGAAGGAGAGATACGGTTGGAGGGGGTGTAAAAAATGATGAACCTATATAAAGTTTAAACTATGATAATAAAGTTACTAGTAATATGTTTTAACTCATAACGTAGTCACAACAACTTTAAAGTCATAGTGTAATATGTAGACAGTAACAGCTATCCCGGAAGGAGGAGGCGGAGCCTCTCTCAATAAATACCCCGGCACGGATGTGTTAGGAGGCAGTCGATTCTCTGGAAATATGGATCCTACAGGTAAGATAGAAAAGTTGTATATTGTATTTCATTTTTTATCTCTGTTTACGAAGAGTGTTGAAGTAATAGTGATTCGTTTGTGCTTATATGTTTGTTTCAGATCATGAGATGCTCCAGCTAAATCAACTAGCTGAAGGTGGAACACATCTTCCCACAAAGAAACTACGTGAATTAGACCAGTCCGTTCAACACATCATTCGATCCGTCAAAACCGTGAAGACCAGATATGGTGAACGGGTTGTCGTCGAAACATCAGAATTCCAAGTCTTCCTCCCGGAGAGATTCAAACACATGACCGCAGCGCAGAAAGATCTACTAAATCGTGGTGACTGCATACTCCAATACCATGGCGAGGAAACACTAGAAAGTGGTTTCAAACGACATAAATTGTCTTTTTTAAGCAGCCCGTAATGTCGTCAAAAGGTGAGTACAATTATTGAATAAAATTTCATAAAAAAAAGTGATAATGTAGTTACTTGCATGTAAATGTGAAATCGTACATGTTGTATTAGAACTTAAAGTGTTAATTATCGCACGTCATGTAGTATTAGTAATTGAATGTAGTTACTTGCATGTACGTACATGTTGTATTAGAACTTAAAGTGTTAATTATCGCACGTCATGTAGTAGTAGTAATTGAGAGTGAACGTTGTAGGGTTAATTTTCATGTGTAATAATTACGTACATGTGAATATCGTAGTTCAGTTACGTTATTTCACATGCATGTTAGTTACGTTTGTTTGTTACACGTAAAAGTAACGTTGTAGGTGAAAAAAGAACGTTAATTTATATGTGTAAAACGTACATGTGAATATCGTAGTTCAGTTACGGTATTTTACATCTATATGGTTTACGTTGTGTGTTTTTATCATTTATGTAAGGGAGAGAGCATTACGTAAAACAGTTACATACTATCTGAATATTGTAGTTACGTGATGATAGCAATAATTGTAAAAATACATAATCATTATGTAACTATTTTCATATGTAAAAGTTACATGCATGTTACGTTCTACGTAAAGTATAGAGTTTACGTAAAATTGAGATTCATACATGTAAAAGTTATTAACATGTATGTTATTTCTGTTACCACCTTACATACATGTAAATCAATGTTCCCGTATGTAAAGTTAATCGAATGTTGTAATTGCATTTTTCAGAAACGGCGACAAGATGCTCCGATACTGCCACTGGACAACCCTCGATTCAGCAAGAGGAAACCTGTTCGAACGTGACCCAGGCTGAACGATTACGATGTAATCACAGTGAGTCAGCATTCAAAAACAGATTATGTACCTATGAAATTCACAACTGTGTTAATATACTTGATCCCGTTATATTCTTAGCAGAATGCAAACCTTTAATTTTGAATGAAATTGATAAGGGCTTAAACATGTATAAATCAGGTCTTAAGATAGGATCCTGTTTATCCTGTCAATATGTCATAATATCACAAGAGAGCGATAATATTCATACATTTAACTTTAACAGTAAACTTGAGGTGATATTGCAATCTACAGATAAATCTATATGGTATGAAGAGAAGATTGTACAACCTATACTAGATCATATGGATAATTTTGAATCGCGTACCAGTTCAAAAGCTTTATACAGTATTGAGAAATTAACAATATATGTGACACAATACGATTCATTGAATGCAGGGATGTATACTGAATTACCCGACTTTATAAAATCGAAGAGAGCTGTTATTAACATTCGTAATACTGATAAATATTGCTTTGCATACTGTCTGTTAGCATCCAAATACCCAGTAGAACGTAACAAGAATCGACCCACCTCCTATAAAAGATATGATTTTCGTAACGAATTTAACTTTGAGAATATAACATTCCCCGTATCATTGAAAGATGTAGAAAAATTCGAGAATCAAAATTCAAATATTTCAATAACGATATACGGTGCTGAAAATAAATCGATTATTCTCTTATATCAACCAAGAGAGATAAAATCACATCATGTTAATCTTTTAATGTATAAAAGACATTATTGTCTGATAACAGACTTGTCACGTTTGCTAGGAAAGCAGCTAGCGAAACATAATGGGCGAAAATGGTTATGTAACAATTGTAACTTGTATTTCACATCAGAATCACGTTTAAATAGCCATAAAAAGAGGTGTATGATGAATCAAATTATCAGAATGCCCGAGGCTGGTAAAACTGATCTCGTTGAATTTAACGCATATTCGAAATGTCTAAAAGTTCCATTCGTGGTTTATGCAGACATAGAATGTACCTTACGTAAGGTAGATTCGTGTCAAGATGTATCGAGTAAAAGCTGGACACGTAGCATTCATAAACATGAAGCGTATGCAATTGCATTACATTTGGTCTGTAGTTATGATAAAAATTTAACACGTTTCAAATCATTTGAAGGTCCATATGCAATTGAAAATTTTCTTAAAGAATTAACGTTAATTGCAAATCAGGTCATTAATATATATGCTAATAAAATTGAAATAAGTATGAGAGATGTGGATGAGCTAGAATATCAAAATGCAACACGATGTCACATATGCAAACGTGAATTTCTTAACTCGTGTATAAAGGTTCGTGATCATTGTCATTTGACTGGAAGTTACGTTGGCCCAGCTCATAAGTACTGCAATTTAAATAGGAAAATGCCAGGATTCATACCAATATTCTTTCATTGCTTGTCAAAATACGATGCTCATTTCATAGTAAAGAAACTAGGTTACGATACGGAACCTATCACCTGTATTGCACAAACTTCTGAAAATTACTTATCCTTTAGCAAAAGATATACAAATTCGAATGGAATGAGTATATATCTAAGATTTCTGGATAGCTATCGTTTTTTGGATTCAAAACTTAGTAACCTTTCGGATATGTTAGAAGCAGATGATTTTCATTATACCAATAATATGTACACGAATCCTTTGCATAGACAACTGATGAAACGTAAAGGTGTCTTCCCGTACACGTATGTGGATTCTATAGAAAAATTATACGAGAATAGTCTACCATCCAAACATCAGTTTGATCATGTAAGCGATGAGGATTATAGTCATGCTAGAACGGTATGGAATGAATTCAATGTTAAAAATCTGGGTGAATATTTAAATATATATCTTAAGTGCGATACATTAATACTAACGGACGTGTTTGAACGCTTCCGTGAATTAAGTATCGGTTTGTACGGACTCGACCCGTGTCAGTATTACACACTTCCCGGGTTAGCCTATGATGCAATGTTAAGAACGACTGGTGTACAGATTTCATTATTAACAGATAAGACTATGCTAGATTTCTTCGAAAAAGGAATACGAGGTGGAATTTGCACTGTGTCCAAACGGTATGCAAAGGCGAATAACAGATACATGACTAGCTATGATAACACTCAACCAACTAATTATTTAATGTACGTTGACTGCAATTCTCTATATAGTTATACAATGGAAAATAATAGCTTACCATACACTGATATAAGGTGGCTAACTGATGCTGAAATTAAATCAATAGATTTTATGTCTATTACAAGTGATTCTGACGTGGGATATGTGTTGGATGTAGACTTTAAATATCCACAGGAACTTCATGATATACAAAATGATTTGCCATTATGCCCTTTGAATGAAATCGCGCCAGGTGATAAGTATACAAAATTGCTAACAACATTGAATGATAAAAATAAATACGTATTACATTATCTCAATTTTCAACAATGTGTTAAACTTGGTTTGATTCCATCGCGTATACATAGAGTAATAGGTTACAAACAATCTAACTGGATAAATCCTTACATTGAACTCAACGTTCGTAAACGTATTGAAGATAAGACGAAATTTGGTCAAAATCTATGGAAGTTAATGAATAATTGTGTTTATGGAAAATTTATAGAGAATGTAAAACGTTATAATTCATTTCATTTAGCTACCAGCTGGAAACGAGCGCGTAAATTGTTAGCTCGACAGACATGTATAAGGTACGTGATTTTTGATGAAAATTTAATAGGTATAGAATTGGTCAGAGATGAAATATTGATGAATAAGCCAATATACATAGGACAAGCAATCCTGGATCTATCCAAACATAAAATGTATGATTTTTATTATGAAATTCTGAAGAAAAAATTGAAAGATGTAACTTTAATCTATACGGACACGGATGCTTTTCTCTTTGAATCTAGCTGCGATATATATGAATTTATTAAAACCAATATACATTTATTCGATACATCTAATTATCCAATGGATAATGTGTATGGTATTCCGTTAGCAAATAAGAAAATTTCAGGATTATTCAAGGATGAGCTAGCCGGTAGAGTGATGACTGAATATGTAGGGCTGAAATCGAAATTATATAGTTATCGATATGATACTGAAGTGATTAAAAAATCAAAAGGTGTAACAAAAGATTCGATGAGATTCATAACCTTTGAACAATATCTCTCATGTATTACACATCCTGACACTATACATCGAAGCATGCAGACATGTTTCAGAAGTTATAAACATGATGTTCATACTATTGAATCTAATAAGATAGCTTTAAGTGGTATCGATACAAAACGATACATTCCCAATAATTCATTTTCAACATTAGCATGGGGACATTATGCTATAGAAAATTGTCAAGTGTAAATTTCTTTTTCTTTTCTCAATAAAGCATAGATTTAACTGAGTTAAAAGGTATTACTAGGCCACGATAATAACATATTACTGTATTTCAAAAAATAAAATAATTGAGTTTCAAGTATAATTGTAAAGTGTGTTACAACTGAGTTAAAAGGTATTACTAGGCACATGATAATAACATATTACTGTATTTCAAAAAACGAAATAATTGAGTTTCAAGTATATTTGTAAAGTGTGTTACTAATTACATGATAATAACATATTTACTTCATTTGAAAGATAACGTGTTGCTTTTTTTATGTTTATGTTAGGGTGAAGGAATATTTTTTTTTCCTATTCATGTCGTTTTGAAATGTTAGATAGCAGAAATCAATGAAATGTTAATTCAACTATAATCATGTATGATTTTTTATTAAAATATATTTACTAATTATATCAAAATGTTATTATCATGTCTCCGTTAAGGGGTGAGGGGAGATTTATATATATCAATGTGAACTAGCATGTACAAAGGCTCTTATTTCAGCTATAATCATGTATGATGTTTGTTTAACGTATATTACTGATAACTTCAAATTGTAATTATCATGTTTACGTTAAGGGTAGGTGAATTTATATATACTCAATGTGAACTAGCATGTACGTTATGTTAAAATCTCTACAATTAAATGTTAATTCAACTATAATCATGTATGATTTTTTTTTTAAAGTATAAAAATGTTATTATCATGTTTAAGTTAAGGAGATGTGAATTAGCAGTTACAGAAGATTTTTAAAAAAGTATAAAAATGTTATTATCATGTTTAAGTTAAGGAGATGTGAATTAGCAGTTACAGAACATGTCAGGAATCAATGTGAACAAAAAAAAATCAAACACAATATATCATTAAAATTATATTTCTTTATTGAGTTGTGTGTTTTTTTATTTATACCATGTCCACCTCATTAATTCATTCACGGGTAGGAAATCCTAACCATTTCACCAGAATCATATCACCACGACGTCTGATGATCCTTTCAACTAAATACGTGTCTGGATATTGAGTTTTCTGTAATTCATAACCGTAGAATGCTCCTTCAATCAGTTTACCCTCCAGATCCTCGATGAGATAGGTCAATGGATGTGTCCTTTGCACTGTACGTATCCTAAAGACTTCAACACTCCAATTTGGTAGATAACCTTTCTCCATAACACCTTTATGCTTAGAAATCCTCACGTAGTCACCAACAATATGAAGCCTAGATCTTCGCTTCTCACGCAGACTTCTATCATATTTGTAGACGCTGAGCAGGAGAGAATTATCACGAACTTCTACAGGCTTCATACGAATCGTTCGATGGTAAGTATTATTGTAGGTATGAATAATTCTAGGTAGTATGTTTATCCATTGATATGAGCCTTGAACAATAAATTCCTTATGCAAAATCAGTTTGATCGTTCTTATTAAACGTTCCACTGCAGCAGCCTTAACGTGTGTGAATGTACTGTAATGATTAATATTATTACGATTCATTAGTTCGCGGAAATGTTTATTGTAAAACTCCCTTCCTTTATCAGATTGAACATTCTTCGGAAACGATTCCATTTCATTCAATATCTCCTCCATAGCAGTCGAAACGTTAATACCACTTTTATCACGTAATGGTCGTGCATAAGCCATCTTGGAATAAAAATTGCATGCAAGAAGAATATACTTATAATTCCTATTGTCTCTTGCATAATTAGACATGTCCATAAGATCTATTTGTACTAAATCGTTCATTCCTTTGCTTATGATCTTACGACGTAAAAATCGTCTTCTAGCTGGTGCATGTAACTCGGTTGCAATGCGACGTTTTATCATGCTATAATTTTTGATGTTTTAAGTTCTGTAATAATTTCTTCTATCTCGGGTGAGTGATTCAAATTACCTGCATCCCTCGACGCAACCAATAATCTTAATCTGTTTATTATTTCATTCGGATCGTTCCAGTAGACGTAATCTAATTTTCTCTGCGGTACATGTTCTTTCCAACGTAAACCAAATCCAGTTCGATTACTAACAAGGTCACGAATGATATGACGATACTTGAACCCTCGATTTGCTCTTAAACGTCCATCTCTTGAATAACCGTGTCTGTAAACTTGAGTATGCTGTAAGATTTGCGAATACACGTCTAAATCATCATCTGTGTACGATGTCTTGCGAGGTAAACGTTTAAATAATAATTCATATAAGCCTGCTGTGGGTTCATACGTTTCTGTTCCTATCTGAACACCATCAGATTTAAACACAACTGTCTTGTTACCCAATTTATACTCATTATCCTCGTAACGTATGCCGTAAGTATTGTCGATGTCACTCGAACTGGCAGTTCGAACCTTGTGTAGATACTTTGACACGAGATCAGATCCGTTAGCATCATCTGTAGTTTCGTCGTCGTTGTTGTCTTGGTGTGCTTTCGCTATTACTTTCAATGGTTCGGTTACAGGTTGAAGAACTTCAGACATGACTCGTTGCGTTTCGAATTTCATTCCTTTGAGAGAACGTAACTTTTCTCTTATTGCCCTACTGTGACGGGCAATGGATTCCTTAAGTCTTATAGCTTCAGCATCCATATCGAAATGAATGTATAATTAATCAGCTACTGCTAATTTATATGAAACTATCAGTTCTATACTTAATATATGACCATCTTTAGCACGTCCGACTGGCGCTGTAAACGATAGAATATCGCCAGTTTCAACTCTTACAGGATATCTTTCAACTAATCTTCCGTTTATTGCAAACAATGTATCATTTACAGCATGCGGATGTACCGATGATACGATGGAACACGAGAGTACACTTCCATTTCCAGGAACTTTATAGTATTCGAGTCCCGATGTTAACGTATACCTTAAAGAGGGACCTCGAAACGGACGTGTTTGCAATGAAATTATGAGTTGTGCTTTCAATTGTTGTAACATAGTGTTTACAACATTTCTCATTCGTGTTTTCATAGTATGAATATCATTATTTATAGTGATTAGTTTATTATCAAGTTCCGTTTGTCGTGCGGTTAGTTCTTTCACTTCTTTTTCTACAGCTGTAGTAATAGTTTCGCTAGCGGAGGTGATTGTTCTAGTTAACTGACTTTGTAATTCATTCTGTTTCCGTGTAATAGTATCGACAATGTTTGTTATAGTCTCAGTTAAACCCGTTTGCAATTCATTATGTTTCTGTATAAAGAAATGATTAACATAACTCATGGTGACTGCATCCCTATCATCTATCGGGTCGGCTAAATCCTTCAATCTCTTCATTCGAAATGATAGAGTTTCATTAGAGTCGTGAATTGGAATCCTATCATCTACATATTTTTTATTAGGAACGTCGTGTTCGTGAAGGGGGTCCAACAGCGTTTTCATTCTTATACCATCTATAATGACATTATTTTCGGAATCACGTTTAAATGCATATTTACTTAAGTACTCCATTAAATTGTTGTATTGGATGTCGAGCGATTTTTGTATGTGATCCCTAAGCATAGCTTCAAACTCGCCCATACGCTGATACGAGGTCTGCTCGCTGAAGATTTGCAATTCGATTCTCGACGTCAGCCGTATGCGTATCCACATAACGTTTAGTCGATGCATCGTCACCTTCTTCAGGGTCGTGAATATTGCACAACCGCTTTCCCTTGAATCGATAGTTTCCCGATCCATCTCTAGTTATGATATATCGATTGAACACACCCCTAGAGGGTATGATTCTTCGGGATCCGAACCTGTCGATACTCATTGCTTAAGTGATGGATTATTCTATTTATTCATTCTGATAAAGCGATCAAAACCGTGACGGTAGCGTCCCTCGTTCAGTGGATATTCTGGTACTATAACAACAAAGGATCGTTCATCACTCTCCCATATATGTTTACACATATTCTTAAATTCATCATAGGACATATCGGTATTTACATAATCTTCGTATATATGTTTTAAATTGAGATTATCCTGTCTAAAGAATATAATCATATTTGCATTATCTCTAATTAAATGTTTAGGTACTTTAGCATATGATTGTGCTAAATATATAGCATCGACATTACGATGTCTACCCATACTGTAATATGAAGCTATCTTACCCTGTTTTTCATTTATCACATCATCAAATACGAATATCGAATTTTCTCTAGCATCCGACGTTTGAATTACTTTATCACCATCATCGAACGTAAATACACCTATATCGGGTATAGTTTTCAGTAACCTGAGTAAATATCGATATTTAGGTTGTTGCAACGATTTCGAGTATATGTAGAGGTTTTCGAATCTCAGACCATTCTCGTGAATAAGCAGGTTGAGTAAAACGTTCGTTTTTCCAGCATTTGAACTGCCAAGTATGAGCGCTCTAACGTTACTCGGAAACAACGTACCGTGTCGTCCTTTGCGAATGTCGTCCTCGAAATCTAACACCTGTATGGGTAGCGTACACTTTTGCTTTACTATCTCCATATCGCGACTAATACTTATAAAGCATAAGTTTTGTCTTTTATTTCGTTCGTGATAAGGACAATCTATGTCTTTACTGGATTTAGCCAATCGTCATAGGAATCGTATACTTATAAAGCGCACGTTTTGCCTTTTTTATTTCATAGTGAGACATGCGCTCTACACGTGCACGCAAAGGTTCGGGAATTCTTAATTCCTTGATTAATTCATTACCATTTGAGGCACATTTACCGGGTTATCGTTTCTGCGGTCCCGGAACGAAACTACATAAACGCTTGCAGAGAGGTGACTTACCGGTGAACGGGTTAGATTCGGCGTGTCTCGATCACGATCGGGCTTACGCAGAGAGTACTGATACAGAATCTCGTCGTCTAGCCGATAAGGTGTTGGTAGAGAAAGCTTGGAGACGTGTAAAGTCTGCCGACGCTTCTTTGGGCGAACGACTTGCAGCTCGACTTGTGACTACACTTATGAAGGGTAAATTGGCAGCGGGCGCTGGCATGCGTAAACGTCGCAACAAGAGAGGTGGTTTCTTACCTTTGCTACCACTTTTAGCAGCTCTAGGTGCAGCAGGTGGTCTAGCTGGAGGTGCTGCTCAGATTGCTACGGCTGTCAATAAGAAACGTTCGGATGCAAAACAACTTGCGGAATTAACACGTCACAACGAGCGCATGGAATCTTTGGCTCAGGGCAAAGGTCTTCGCCGTAAGAGACGTCGTAAGGGTAGAGGATTATATCTTCGATCAAAAAACTCGGGGCGAGGCCTATATTTATCCCGGAAAAAGCCCTGAGTGCTAACGAGATCGATTCGTATGCACGACGTCTACGCATTCCACATTTTAGAGGTGTCTACATGATCGATAAACTACCTCCACATCCTCGATACTATGAGAGAATAGTAGTGAATCTGGATACATCAAATAACCCTGGTACACATTGGGTTGCTGTACGTAAGGATGGTGACGTTGCCTACTACTTTGACAGTTTCGGCGATCTGAGACCTCCGGAAGAGATAGAAACGTACCTTTCGGGTGTCAAGCTCCTATATAATACGACGAGATTTCAAGAATTCGATTCTGTGATTTGCGGTCACTTGTGCCTTCAGTTTCTCCTCGATGAGTTACACGATCACCGTGAGTGGTAGTGATACCAGCTTCTCTACATTTCTAAATCCACCATTACATCTGGATCCTAACGGACATTACGAGATAGCTCTATTGAATTTTGAGACTTTTTACTCAATTCCGAATGTGGACGAGAGTAATAATCTATTCCATTACGTTCGCGATGGAAAAGTCGAACGTATAGTAATTCCACCGGGTACTTATGAATTGGATGATATCGCCAGATTGATCAAGGATGCTCTCGACATCGGTGACGACTTTATTCTACGTGCTAATAATAACACCGTGAAATCAGAAATTCAATCTCCCTATATTATCGACTTTAGTCGTGAGAGATCTATTGCTTCACTTCTCGGTTTCACCTCTAAACAGAGGGTACCGGCAAACGTGCTGACCGAGTCTAATGATTTGGTTAACATATTCAAAGTCAGCATCATACGTATCGAGTGTAGTCTTGCAACGGGATCTTTCATCAATGGTAAAAGTGGTCATTCTCTGTATGAATTTTTCCCATCGGTACCTCCAGGTTATCATATTTCGCAGGAACCATCAAGTCCTATATATTTACCAATCATCGATACGAATCTCATTGATCATCTCGACATTAGAGTGGTAGACCAGAACGGCGATAAGTTAGATTTCAGGAACGAAACCATCACTGTACGATTGCACATACGTCGTAATGGGTATAAGTTTTAAGAGACAATGCTATATTAAAAAACATCTCTCGAGATTGATCTCTACTCGATCATCGACCCGCAAGCTAATCACATCGTCTAATCGAAGATTTCTCGCTAACTTAGGCTTCAAGGTTCTATGATGGATGTGTTGGACGTGACCGGGATTCCGACCTTTGATGATAAGATCAGTAAGGAGGAAGAACACGTATTCCTACCGTACAATACGTCAGCTCTCGATGTGAACGATGAAATTAGAATTCCATGTCAAGCTGAAGATTTGTACACGCTTCCTAGTAGAAGTTATCTCTACATTGAGGGGACTCTCACTAAACCCGACGGCACCGTTGCCACATCGAAATTGAGTAACAATGCTATGGCATTCCTATTCGATGAGATTCGTCTGGATATGAATGGAACGACTATTGATAGAACTAGGAATCCGGGCATTTCATCAACGATGCGTAACTATGCTGCACTGAATGAACTGGAATCGAATCGTTTACTAAATGCTGGATGGATCTATCCTGGAGGTGTGGTAGACATCGTGAATACATCGAATGGTATCTTCAATGCTATCGTTCCTCTTTCGATGTTGCTGGGTTTCGCCGACGATCACAAGGAGGTCATACTTAATAGCAAGTTTGAACTTATTCTCATTAGATCTAAGGATTCTAATAATTGTATCATTGGAAACGATCCTACAACCATACAACTAACTAGACTCGAATGGAGGATGCCTGTACTTCGACTTTCAGATTCTGAACGAGTTGATAAACTTAAACTCGTCAAATCGGATAAACCTCTACACGTCGCATTTCGAACCTTGGACCTTCACACTCAACCTGCTGTACCTCAAACTAAAGCGTTCACATGGAACATTGCAACCACGACTAAACTTGAAAAACCACGTTTCGTCATAGTCGGTGCACAAGTGGATAGATTGAATCATCTCGCTAAGGATGCTTCTCTATTTGATAATTGTAATATCACCAATCTGAAACTTTATCTCAACAGTGAATCTTACCCCTATCACGATATGAATTTGGATTTCGCCAATTCGAAATTTGCATCTCTGTATGATCAATATTCCAAATTTCAATCATCCTACTATGGAAAGGAGAATTATCCTCTTTTGAAAAGGAACGACTTTCTGAAATATGCACCGCTATTCGTCATCGATTGCTCTCATCAACCTGAGGATACTGTGACGGGGGCAGTGAATGTCAGATTGGAAGTTCAAGCATCGTCAAATTTTCCTGCACAAACTTCATTATTCTGTTTAATTATTCATGATAAATTATTCACTTATAAACCACTAACTCATGTTGTACAATCTATCATATAGGTGTAATAAATAAAACATTACAAATTCAAATTATCTTTTTATTGACTTTCACATACATCTCCAATATCCTCTTCCTTGCACTCCTGCTTTTTGCATCATATGAACATAATGATTTATGAATATCATACAACTGATATAAATTTCTTTCAATATATGGAATTAGTCTTTTAAGTCCATTGAATGCAGTACTATTCAGATTTATACTGCCCACATTTAAACATGTATTCACAAACGTTATTTCTTGCATCTTATTCATGCATAACATTATATTAAATGCATATATTATATTTTCACTGTACGGTGCACATGGATGCTTACCATCTTTCAGATACGTATCCAAAACACACAAATTTGACATTATTACCTCCCAATCCTCTTTTGCAATATACACAAACGTATCGTCATGTGTGTCTTTAATGTAAAGTGATGGGAGTTCATTGTATAATCCTATGTTCACACGAAAGTCAATGCTGATGGAGATGTCGTTATCGTTCATGCACACACTATTTACCATCACTCGCAACTTCCTCCTCTACTTCTTCTGCGAAGGGTGTGAAGGGTTCGAACATCATTATGATGAAACTGTCTTGATCGAACGTCTTCTTGGCTTTGACGATTCTCGGTTTGCAGTTCGTCTTCTTCTTTTTCTTGTCTCCTTTCTTACTGGATCTGCGGACATACACGAACTGTCTCAACATCGTGAATATTTAATACACTTGTTAACGTAAAACTCTTATTATTTTATACTCACTTTTCTATGACTTCCTCCTCGGGTTTCGATGTACCGATATCCTTAAACGGACGATCATTGTACGGACCGCACACATCTTCACCTTGATCCTGTTCGGACTGGCATGCCACATCTTCACTTTGGGCTTTACTGAAATAAACATATTTATCATTAGTTATCTAACACATAACAACACTTTCACGTTAACACACAATTATAATTCTACTTACCCGAGGTACACTTTACAATTCTTTCCGCATTGAGCATAAGATGTGATCGAATCATGATGGGAAGGATTCTTGCAAATCACTTGATGCATCTTTCCATCACACGTTTCATCGTGGTGCTCAACCCAATGCTTTTGCAAATCTTCGAAATTGCGTAGATTCTCCCAGAATCTGGTATCACTTTCAATGATAGGTGTTGTTGTTCCACTCATCTTGACGTTGCGATGTGAAGTGAGAATGCATTCGTTCCCGAGTGAGCAGATGGGTGATGAAACGTGATCATACCTGTCTCCCCCCTCCCCATCCTATCGTCGATTGTACTTAACGGACGGAGGGTTTGTGTGAAGTGAGGACACGTTCGTTCCCGAGCTGGCGGGACAGGGTGAGACCTGTTAATTCGGATTTACTCACATATGCACAAATCTTGAGGAATGACAACACGTCATCACCCTTATACTTCAATGTGGAATAGATTTATATTTTCCCGTACCTCGATGTGGGAATGGAATTTAACCTTTTCTTAACCTTTACATCGCTCTTGGATATAATAGCTCAAGGAGAGATTCTGCATAGGGAACACCCCTTACCAGAATGTCTTATTACATTTATTTTCATAAATCTCTCCCAGTAAACATACCTAATCATTCTCTCGATATTCTTTTATCTAAAGAATAACGATACTACATCATATATCATACACTAAACGTAATAGATATCAAACCCTACACTCGATATTCATACATGAGAGTTCAAGCACAGACATCGAAGCACTGAACGTAATAGATATCAAACCCTAGACTCGATATTCATACATGAGAGTTCAAGCACAGTCATCGAAGAATTACTATCAATACATTTAATTCAAACATCCCCGGAACCCCCGTTACCCACACCGCCCCATCACAATATCGAACCCTAGACTTCGATATTCATACATGAGAGTTCAAGCACACACACACACATCGAAAAGAATTCACATTTAATTCAAACATCCCCGGAACACCCCGTTACCCATCCCACCCATCACACATTACACATCACACACACACACACACACACACACACACACACACACACACACACAATCATCATCATCATCATCATCATCATCATCATCATCATCATCATCATCATCATCATCATCCCAACCCTCAAAAACATCTCACTGCACAGGGGAGAACGGCACTACGCCAACACTCCCCTTCTTTTACAACTCGATTTTCATATAGGAGAGTTCTAAATCAATGAGCATTCTACATCACTCATATATTAACACAGAGGAGAGTTCAACATCTTATCTACACTGTGCTGATTCTCTCAATTCTATACTACTCCGTACCCATCATCAAAATCAAAATTGTCATCATAGTACTCTAAAAAAAAAAATAACAAGACACCAAATTACTCCTTCTCACCCCTCCTGAGTGCTACTAGCTAGTAGGACAACTATCACCGCCTCCCTCGGCGGAGACTTAAGTATCATTTTAAACTTTCCAAGCAGGGAGGCCACGTAGGAGGCCCTGGCTGTAACTAAATCCAAATACTAATACCTACCTAGAGAGGCCACGACGGGAACACCCTCTAGATAGCTATTGATAAAAAAAATATATATATATATTTATTTATTTATTTTTCCTCTCAATTACTTCCAAACAGAGTCAAGGAGGCCACGTAGGGACACTCTCTGACTTATTCCTCCCTCCTTATTTATATATATATTTTCTTGCTTCCTTTTTTTTTATACTATATCCTGGATTCACTACTACCCCCTGGTAAACGTTACTACCGAAAAGTTTCCATTAAACCCTATTTTGTTACTTTCTCATCATTAATTTACAAAATCTAAAAGAAAAAGGGGGAAAAATCAGAAGGGAAGAAAAAAAAAGAAAAAAAAATTCCACCTATTCAGAATATGGAGATAGGTCACACTTCCTGTTTATTCCTGAAGTGGCGTCGGTTCTGCCAACCCCCTGCGAGCAGGTACGGGTGCCAAAGGCGTTGTAACCACCCTATTACCCCCGGGAGTCGTAATGATGATCACTGCGTTTCGTCTAAGCCTAAATACCTGTAAACACAACTGAATGGTTCGCTTAGAAACAGCAATAAAGAGACAAAAAAGACAAACACTTAATAAAATAATCAACACTTCTAGGGTGCCTTCAGTTAGCAGTCCCGCCGCCTGTGCACGAAGCAGGCGGGTAGCTATCATTGTTCCGGCCTCCGGAATAACATCACAGCTATAATAATGGAAATTAAAGTGCTCCACAGGAAAAGAAGGGTAGAGGATTCTGGTGACGTTAGCACTGGTAATTGGAAGGTATGGACATTGTCATAGATAGGTGCATGTGATAGGTTAAGGTGAGGAACTGCAAAAGACCAGTTAAAGTTAAGGCACTGTGAAAGATTAGTGAAAGTCAATTGTTCGGAATTAGCAAAAGGGTGAATTTTTAGAGTGGTAAGGGTAGACCATCCAGCCGGAATAATATGTAAGAGTTTTGGGGAGGGGGTGGTTATATCTGTACAGGGAAACCTGGTGGGTATTTGAACCATATGACCCATGTGTAGCTCACATGAACATGGGAGCATAATCATCAAGGCGCCCGGAGACCCAGCGTTGGGAGGAGGTATCAAATGCTGGGTACCATTACAGCACAAATCAATGGATTCCAAGGGGTGCATAAGCACGTACTGATCCCTAGCGACTTCTGTAATAATCATCTTTGTCGCTGCATGACGCTGGAACAGGCAGTAATCGTTTAACCCCACCGCCGTCATACCCTTAAACATTTTCGTAGCACAGAGAGGTCCAAACACTAAGTCATTACTGAAACGGGGAATATAACACAATCCCGACTTAAAGGGGTTACATTCCCTTAAATCAGAACCTGTAATAGGGCGAATAAGATCGCCAGTTACTGCAATCAAGGCAGTATCGTGCAAAATAGTACACGTGGAGTTTTCCCATTGAAAAGGGGTGCTAATAAACTCATAAATATCCCAGTTGGTCCCCTTTTGTTTGACTGGAATTTTAATTGTTACCAAAATATAACTGGAACTAAAGGAACAGCTGGTAATTTCGAGATCGAAGTACCTATGGGCTTGGGATGAATCTATCACCAGCTCATACGTGGTGTTAGTTAATGCTTGCTCTGTGTTAATTCATGTAAAAACACATGATAGGGAATTAAGGAAAGAGGAAAAAGATGGGCACGACATGGAGACATGGCATCCAATTGTTTTAATAACAAAATACTATGTACAGAGCACTGTGTATTTTGCAGTATTTCCCACAAGGTTACATATTCATGTGAAGAGATCTTTTCCATACGAGTTTGCAATCGATTATACGTAGCATCAGCGGAAGTTAGAACTTGTTTCAAACGGGAATCAATTTTTTCAAAAGATTTAGCAACTTGTTCCGAATATTCTGTCATCTTTTGCATGTTAGAAGCTAACCAAGAATGATCTTTGGAAACAATGGCTTGTAGGTCTTGAAAATGAGTCAATAGTTCTCGATCTATTAGGGCCAGGGCATTAAGCTGGGTGCTGGTGGCGACCTCACAACAAAAATTCAGTATATCACCAAAAAAAGCAATACCTCGCTTCTGACGGGGTGGTATTCTCTGAGTGAAACTAAAAACTGCATTGTAAAACTTACAAATCTCTGTGTCCAAAATACTACGTATATAATCAATATGATCTCCCCGTTCTTCCAAGGCATCTCCAGGTGTAACGCCTGGATACAGGTAGTGTAATGGACAGATGTTGCAGGTCTGGACGTTCCCTTTCTACCCTAAATGTTAAGGGAATCGAGGCCTGATATGCTATCGTCTCAGGTAAACGTTTCCATGCTGCTCCCGTTACCACCTGAATGGGATAATGCGCTGTAACCTGACTGTGTTGTGTCCCGAAAGGGGCAATGCTTATTAGGAGTAGTATAAATAGCATCTGTAAAAGAAAGAAATGTACCTCATGGGGGGACTTATATTAAGCGCCCAAGCACTTATTTTTTTGGTAAGGAATAAGAATTTTAAGTCACAAATAGCTCAAAAATATGCATAAAGTAAATAACACAATAGAAAGAAATGTGAGCGAGCTAGCAGGATGCGGTTTACAGGATTTTTATAGGGAGCAGCTTCCGGCTGACGTCTACATTTCTGCCGGAAAGTCATATTTCATGTTTGTATTGCATTTCTCTAAGGCTACAGTTTCTTAAAATGGATCGTCGGAACCACATCATATCGCAGCTGCGTCAGTGGGTGGTGCAAGCTAACCAACTGCTAAGGCAGCTCTGCCCCCATGTTGCGTGCGCCAAGAGGACGTTAGACCTTCGGCGGATGCATTCCTTAATTCTAATGTATGTAACCCTTTTGGAAAGCTTCCCCCTAGAGGAAGAATTCCTTGCTTTCTGTGAGGGGCCTCTCATGGGATTCCTCGGGACTGTGCTTGGTCACCATTTGGTAAGTACATAAAAGATTCTAAGGAAATGATATTTTTTTTAAAATTGTGATAAAATAAATAAATAAATAAATAAATAAATAAATAATAATAATAATAATAATAATAATAATAATAATAATAATAATAATAATAATAATAATAATAATAATAATAATAATAATAATAATAATAATAATAATAATAATAATAATAATAATAATAATAATAATAATAATAATAATAATAATAATAATAATAATAATAATAATAATAATAATAATAATAATAATAATAATAATAATAATAATAATAATAATAATAATAATAATAATAATAATAATAATAATAATAATAATAATAATAATAATAATAATAATAATAATAATAATAATAATAATAATAATAATAATAATAATAATAATAATAATAATAATAATAATAATAATAATAATAATAATAATAATAATAATAATAATAATAATAATAATAATAATAATAATAATAATAATAATAATAATAATAATAATAATAATAATAATAATAATAATAATAATAATAATAATAATAATAATAATAATAATAATAATAATAATAATAATAATAATAATAATAATAATAATAATAATAATAATAATAATAATAATAATAATAATAATAATAATAATAATAATAATAATAATAATAATAATAATAATAATAATAATAATAATAATAATAATAATAATAATAATAATAATAATAATAATAATAATAATAATAATAATAATAATAATAATAATAATAATAATAATAATAATAATAATAATAATAATAATAATAATAATAATAATAATAATAATAATAATAATAATAATAATAATAATAATAATAATAACAATAATAAAGTACTACAATGTGACTGAGAAAGGGTTTAGCTGAATTAAAGGCGTCCCCCAAAGGGAGAGTGATAAAGAGATAATTTACAACATAAAATTTTGAAATTATATGCTTACTTTTGGAGTTTCATTTTTCAAGTTTCTAATGTCCCCCTATATTTCCTATAACAGATGATATGTACTCAGTCTCTGGTGAGGCCAAATACCGTCATGTCTGCTACTACCCCAGCTTCCCAGCTGGCCGTAACCGGGGAAGAGGCCGTTGGTGATGCCGCCCCCCAGCTATCGATTCAGCGGCCGCAGCCGTACCCGTTGAAGTAGTGTCGCCGATACTTCGGGACACCCGGCAACAGAGTCTTCTCCCCATGGGACGAGGCCGGGCCATTCTGGAGGCCCTTCTATGGACTCCCGGAGGAGGCGGAAACTCATCCCACGTGGGGGCGGCAGAAACCCCCGAGCAGTAAAGGGAAGAGGGGGGGGGGGGGGTTCTATTTGTGTGTGAGCAAAAGTGTGAAAGAAGACATAAATGCTTTAGAGCACCCATCTTCTGCACCAGTCAAAATTCAAGGCCAGGCAGCCACTTACCTTTTAAAGTCAGGCACTCTGTACGTGAAAAATGCAGGATCATCAGGTGCACTCTATCTGTTAGTCATTCCTGAGGCACTCAAGTCTGAAATCCTACAGGCCGGTCACAAGGATCCACTGGAGGTTCATTTGGGTTTCACCAAGACTTTTTATAAAGTACACTCTCGATATTACTGGATTCGAATGCGTAAGTAAATAGAAAGATTTGTAAAATCATGTGCTAGTTGTCAATCAAGGAAAGCTCTCAAAAACTTGAAACCCGCAGGGTTACTGCAGCCTATCAAAGTAGGGAAAGTAGGGGCTCACTGGGGAATAGATCTTGTTGGCCCATTAGTAAAATCACGAGATGGGAAGAAGATAATAGTGGTGGCCACAGAATATGCTACGAGATGGGTGGAAGCAAAAGCGTTACCAAATGGCTCCATTGAGCACCTAGCAAAATTCATACTGGAACATATTCTGTGTAGGCATGGGGCACCAGCCACCCTGTTGATCGACAGGGGTGCAGTATTTTTGAGTGAGGTAACCCAACAACTTTTAAAGTGTATGGGGGTGCAACCCCTATTTACAACAGCCTATCACCCCCAGTGTAATGGATTGACGGAATCTTGCAATAAAACTATCATTAATATGTTGAGCACTTACTGTTCAGCAAATCAGAAAGATTGGCCAAACGCCCTCCCACATGTTATTTTTGCATATAATACTTCTCGGCAGGAATCCACTAGACACACCTCACTTTTCCTAATTTACGGTAGAGAGGCTACACTACCGGAAGAGGTTAGTTTAAAACACACCACCGATAACCTATTTGTACAGCAAACTTTGGAAAATATGCAAAAGGCCCGCCATTTAGCTAGAAGTAATTTACTTCAGCAACAAGGGAGGCAAAAACATTTGTTTGATCGTAAAAGAAGGACAGTTAATTTCGCAGTTGGGGATCTGGTAAAACTCTATACACCCTTTAGGAAGAAGGGTAAAAATACCAAATTGCTTCATAGATATTTTGGACCATTTGAAGTTATAAAGCGTACATCACCAGTGAATTATGTCGTCCGATCGATGCGCGGGAACCAACAGAGGGACCAACTGGTACATGTCTCCTGCTTGTACCCATTTTACTTAAAGTAATGGCGTCACTTATAGTTTAGACAAGAGAAAAAGAAGATACTGACAAGTTCCTTATTATGTATGGCGGATAGTTAAAGGTGTACATATAACATTCGGAATTAAGCTAGCTAAGAATGTATTGTTATAACTTATTATCGTATGGTACTCACCTGCAGGAACAACAGCTATAGGGATAACTTATTGAAGACACATATAATCACCATTCTTGTACACTGAGGGATATTTTATATCTAATTGACAGGTAAGGCATACTCAATATCTGAAGCAACCACTGAAACATAATCTGGGCATTTCAATACCAATTCATTAATGCCTTTCTTACTTTGCAGCAAATTACAGGGCACACTGTAGACTCTAGGCAGTTTCCTGAAACAGTATTACACATTATAATCACTTGATTTCATACATTTATATTCTAAGTATAGAATAATTAAGAATCGCATCTAAAATACCAAAACTCTTACAGAGATAACGTCAACTGAACAACTCCAAGAACAATGTGAAGAGATAAAATGGAATTAACATTGTCATGTAATGTAATAATTAAAATAATACTATGAGTCGACTGAGACACTCAGTACTATATGCACGCGATAAGAAAAGCGATTGGGCTCCAAGTCCTCATTCGATAAGTTTCGTTTAACTCTGTAAACATAGATGACAACTTTGAAATTTGAAATGCGCTATACACTGACATCTAGTGGCTAATACGCTAAACCTTATCATGTCCGCCATATTTCATTTTGATCAATTTCAAGGCTAATTAGCTAACCAGTCTACAACAACTGTATGTTAGAATTAGAATTTTAGTTTGTCCTTGGCAACATATACATGTTATGAGACACATCAAAATGTATAAATACAGTATATACATATAGTCAAATTGATTACATACAATATACACAGTAAGCAGCTTTTCTATGGTTTCACGTGGTATTTGCATAGACTAATTTACTACGAGAAATGTCATAATATGAATATTACAGGTTTGTGAATGTACTATGCTCCCAGCACTCATTTACATGCTTATAGTTCTAAAAATGCATTAACCGAATAAAAAAATGTGCATGCAAAAATTTCTTAACCTTATTCTTAAAGTGTTTTAATGTGTTTGTTCTTAAAGCGTTTCACACACAACACCAGGTCATTAAATCACATACATACCACATTCTGTCGCACCAATAAGTCACAGTAGCATTACTCACCATGGGACTAGCCTATACAATACATTACCTGGACATTTCAAAGATCAGGTCTATAGCAAATTTAAATGTTCACTAACAAAAGCACTCTTAAAACACGTACCTTTTGGCATCCAGGAATTTAAAGACATAAATTTGTAATAGCTCTGTAAATATTACTTCTTGTATAATCTACTTCATATTGTACATACTGTTGTATATAGTATTATGTTATATAATTATGTAGTATTACTGACGAAGCCATGATTTATGTATAAATCAAAAGGTGAATAAAGTATCTTATCTTATCTTAAATAATGATGCAGCTTGTTTAAATGAATTTGGAAGTTTATTGTATTACATTATCCCTTTGTAGTTAAATCTTCCTTCACAAAGGCTCGTTTGGTGCACTCGAATTGCCAGTTTATCCTTGTTACAAATGTGGTGGTAATGTACATTAGCATTTACTTGAAAATGATTTATATTTGTATGAACATTTGTGGATGTTATGGCTCTCTAAAGGGGACACATTATTATTTGTCTACCTCAGTACAACTGTGATCTGAATGCAATTGAGCTGGTGTGGGCAAAACTAAGGAATGTTTTCAGAGGATGCAACGTTACTTCTGATATCTTCGCTTATCTTACACGCTATTTTGCTGAACCATGTTTTTCAAGGTTGACCAAACTGCAGAAACAAAAGAGCATTTGCTCTCACTTCTTCACCTCTGCCCGCACCACATGAAGCAGCTTCATCCTTAGAAAAAGGGAGCGTACCTATGTTTCAAACTTCGGGAAAGATCCATGAACTCAGAAAGCGAGTTACTGGATTGGAAATCATGCTTGCTGTTCCATTGCTGTGACATGTGTCAAGGTATGATCTTAATGTTTTAGGAATATTTAATGTGTTGTTTAATTACAGGAAGAACAGCCAAAACCTTTGCTGATGGGTAAAACTGTTCTTATGTACATGGAACCTCTGCAGTTGCACGGACTACGCTTGGCAACAGCGCTTTGCTTGAGCATTGGCCAGAATTCATATGCCTTTAACTTTTGTGAGCGTATATATTGTATGTATGTATACCAACACTCCCCATATGGCCACTACAGCCTTCGGGGTAACCTCGCCACACATGATGACCCGACCCATTTCTCAGGTGAAGGCACCCAGAGGGCAGTGTCTATTACCTGCAATGGCAGGGTGAGAGGAAAAATGATGGTGAGGCAAGGAGACCTACAGTTTTTACCATGGACTCACAGCCATGTTGGGCATAGGAGACACTTCACATGAGCCAGACAGAAGTGAAGGCATAGATAGGGCTGGCTTAAAATCGACAACCCCAGAGCCAGAATCGAACTTGGGCCCTCAGCACGAGTCACAAACAAAAATACTGTGCTACCCCGGCACCCATGGATTTGTTAATGTTGTTGATCTCACTGAAGAATATGCAATTGATTTGGCTATTGTTGAGAGGTGTGCCTATCTTCATTACACAAAAATACAACAGAAGCCAAATAGGCAAGGGCAACAATGTCATACAGATCAATGAATGTACAATGTGAAGAAAGAAGTATCATCACAGCCACATCATGGAAAGAAACTGATCCTAGGGCTGATCAACATGGTCACTAAAGACATGTAGATGATAGTATGCCCCGATAATGGAAGAGATGGCCACCCTCTGTGTGAATCCGTGAATTCCCCGTAGTGCTATCTGAGTACTGCATAAACACAGAATATTGTAAGGGAAGTCATCAATAAATACTACGATAACACACAAATGGTTAATGTCATAAAACGTATTGGGCATAAACTGTTTATGACATTTGTGTACGACAAATGTTTAAAATTTTGTGTATCTTAATACGAGCCAGTTAAAGAAAACCCTTTCCATGTAAAGTTCAGCTTTAGGGAGTATTAAAAACTTTATTGCTGTAGTTGAAACAACAAATTTAACCAACTTTTCACATATCTTTGTCTAAAAATGCCCTTGTTGGATTTCATGACATCTTTAAGGAAATCCCGATATTTGAACTTATAGCTGGAAGATAATGCTTTTTCTTGTTTCTATAGTAGCTGGGAAACAGAACCAGTTTTTAAATACCATCTTTGCATCCAGTGTTGGATTTGTTTCCTTTTGTTTTCTTCTAAAATTAGTGCTTATGTAAGACATAGGTATTAACCCTAAACATTTGATTATGTCGCTGGAGTATATTTATTAATTCGATTCAGTAAAGCTTTTCCTAATTGACTTTTAAATTTAAATCTACCTCCATATCTGTAGTGCGTTCCTACAGTCTGATTTTTAAAAGAAGATACGTGAAGGTAATCTGTTCCTCCAGGTGGGGTCTGCACTGTTGCCTAGAACTTACGCATACTCCCCTCTCAACACACGAAATATAAACAAGCGTTCGAGGTTATCAAATCTTAACAAAAACATGCATATTTACTCTGTATTAGCCTACTTTAAGAACAAAAGTTAGTTGTTTACACATTCAATGCGTTGTAGCGTCTTCACGTGTGTGCGTTCTTTTAAATAATTTTTGCACTATGTAACTAATATTCCACATTTACCGCTATTGATGCTATGCATTGTAAGTTGAAATTCCCGTACTAGTGCGGTATTTCTCCATAGCCACACATATAGGCGATGCACGTTCTAAAATAATTCATATTTAATTATATTTATTAATATTTCAGCTAATATCTCAAATACTAAAATTCAAATTGAGATAAGGACATATAGTGCAAAAAATAGTATGTAATACACATGAAGTAAGCACATAATGGAATCTCGGAAATTGAAATAACTCGATGCAATCGCCTTGTTTTTTCAAACCTTTCCTCGCTCCGTATAAAGTGCTACCTACATTAGTATCGCAATATACTATTATTAATGATTTTGTTAATTGACATGGTCATATCAACGCCGCCGATATAACGGAATTTTGAACCACAGGATTTTTTTTACATGCAAGCGTATCTACTGACATGGAGCTGTCGCGTATGGTTGAAAGGAATAAGTTGTTCATTGATAAGGAGCAAACTCTCGTCTTCCTGTTCTCGTATTCCCTTAGAGAACAGACAAATTCTCTAACTTGGTAATATGCAAAGTAACACCCCGACCGTAAGCTGATCTTTGTCTCGGCCCATGAATCCTCCGTCTACCTCTAATCCTACCGGCACTACGTCTAGCGTCCATAACAACATACTTTAATTGTGTTTATGGCACGTTGGCCATAGTAGCTCAAATGGTTAGAGCGGCTGGACGGAAACCAGAAGATCCATGGTTCAAATCCCGGCTATGGCATTGACTTTTGCATTCTGGCTTTACCCTTTCATAGTGCGTCCTACACACGGCTAGTTTGAAAGAACAATTAATTTCCAGTTAGTAACCACATGGAATAACGGTCTAAATAAATGGGAGGGGATGAGTATGTCATAACGGTTGTCATAGTAGCGATTAAAATGACCAATTAGAGCCGAGACGTTTCCATGACAACGTTAGACGCTAAACCTTGGTTGCCGATATTCTAACACGTGCTTAGCATGATTTGCGGGCGAGCGAGTTACGCAAACGCTGCAGTAAATACAATACCTTGGTGTTTGTTTCTCTTGCTGATAACGCTGCATAAACAGAATTCCCTCGCGTATACAAAGTTAGAGATTCTATACTGGCAAGTTACTTTGCATTTTATTTGTGGCAATTTGCCTTAGTTTACGTGTGCCTGAGTCCGTGTATCTGAGCGCGTGTTGTGATCATTTGCAGTTGTGTTTAATGAATGTTTAATTATCTCTAAATATAGTGACAAGCGAAAACCTGAACGTGCTCGGGAACCAAATAAAACTATATTTGGTAAAGGCATTCCAATTAAAGAACATACACGGGAAATAATATGCTCTGTGAGAAAATACTTCGAAGAGGAGAAATTGAAAGGGGAGTCTAGTATTCCATTCTCTAAGATGCTTGATAGGACTTCACGTGCATAGGTGTCAGTAAGGGCATTAAGGTTAAGATTGGGAAAGAAAAGTATTTTAAAGGAGAAAGTTAGACATTGGGGTATAGATGAGAAACTCCTGGGAAAAATTATGTAAGCGGCATTTTCCCACTTCAATAAGCATCAAAATGTCATAGGTATGCCTCTTTTGTTATGACGATCTTTACATTGATGTGTTCTTGCATGTTCTAGCGTTTGCAATACTATACACTATTTTGTGTATAGTATTATAAATAATAATAAATAATCACCTTCACACGCGTAGTGCTATCGCGCTCTCCACGTTTCAGCAATAAGCGGCAATGTCGCCTCTATCTCCGTACGAAATGTCAATCACTTTCTAGATTGGCGACCAGTATAGCTTTTTTCCTTGTTCCATTTATACCCCGCCTTTAACTGCTATGGTCATAACGGCGGCTGTTCTCCTTTAGAACATACTGAAGGTGTTAACTCGTTATCTTTGGTTTTTAATCATTAGATCATGCACACATTCACACTCTCATTCATACTTCCAGACTCTGGGGAAGATGGGGAATTATCTTGGTCGGAGAAAAATCCCCAACCCCACCGCCGGGAATCGAACCTGGGACCCCTAGCACGACAGGCAGGTGCTCTACCGACTGAGCTACGGGGCCAGCCAGTATAGTTTTGAGTTACCTGACTTTTATCTTTCACGATAGGGGCAACCTTCAAATCTGAGACTTTGGTACGATAAATGAAATATTGCTGAAATCATTCATGCGTACACTGAGCTTAGATTTCCCAGTTATTCATCTTTTTAAATAAGGGAAAACCTGCAACGTTAAGTCTTATTGGACTATGAGTCAAATGATATCCAGATGAGTCCAGGGTAAATAGAGCTTAAAGTTAAAAGAGAATTATTGTTCTGAATAAGTGTCGGACATTGAGTGAGGTGATGCTCAGATGAGTCCAGTGTTCAAAGAGCTCGGAGTTACGAGATATTTATCTGATATTTATCGTTCAGGATAAGCAAAACCACTAACGTTAAGGTATATTGAACGACTAATGAAATGATATTCAAATGTATCCAGGGTACATAGAGCTTAAAGTTACCAGACATTTATCTTTCAGGATAAGGGAAACCTGCAACGTTAAGTGTTTTCACACGGTGAATGAAATGATGTTCAAATATGTCCAGGGTACGTAGAGCTTAGAGCTACCAGGACTTTATTTTCAATATAAGGGAAAGGTTCCAACCTAAGTCATATGGAAATATACCGAGCGGGATGGCTCAGGCAGTTTCCTCTGTGGCCTGCATTCGGGAGGCCTAGGTTCGATTCCCGTGGCTAACATACCGGACCCTAAACTACCTGACCCATGAGTTTTTTGGGGGGTTTCCCGGGTTGCTATGCGAATGCTGGGTAGGTAAATTACATCCCCCGAATTTCCTGTCCCTACATTTCATCTCCATTATCTCTCCTCCGGTGGTCTCTTTCAGGGTAGAAGTGTCGGCGGGTGTGTCGGCGGTGCGATATACTCTGAGGAAAACTAGTTCCTCCTCCGGTAGGACAGTTGCCGGTCTCCGCTCCTCTGCTGGGAGCATTTCGCGAGCCAGCCAGGGACCGATAGGGCTCGGATCGCCTGCCTTGGGACCATTAGGGTTCGGCTGCTGGGATCGTTGCCGTCCCGCTGTAGGGGAGCGAGTTCGTTGTCCTGGCCTGTCGGGGAGAGTATCTATCCGAGTAAAGTGTATGGACCCTGCCCTCTGTACTGCCGTGACTCCTTGGGTCGGCTGCCCTCTTTCTCCTTCACCTCATCCTTCCTCCCGGGGAAGTCCCCACTTGGGGGCATAGGAACAATGGGCCCAGCATGGTCGCCTACGTACCGAATCCCCTCCGTAATGAAATCCCAATCGAAATGATGAATGAAATGATGTTCCAATGCGTCCGGGGTACATAGAGCTTAGAGTTATCAGACAGTTAGTTTTCAGTATAAGGGAAAAGCTTCGTTTTCATTTGGTGGCTAATGAAAGACCGCTAGAGGATTCAAATCCGCGAATGCAACGCCTCCTACATTAAATACTCAAGTCAATTAATAAAACAAATACTTTGTTGATAATTGTTAGTCAATTATTATGAGCACCGGGATTTTGTAGCGCATGAGTTCTTTACCTGCTACGAAATCTATTTACACGGGAATGACGTTTTTAACATAAAAACTATCGGTGTGTGCCAGGTTTGAATTTATGACCTTGAGAACAGTAGTCCAGCGCTTATCCAGCTAACCACCCAGACGGAGAAATACTGAAGTCATGCAATTATGTATTCCCGTAATGCGAAAAAACTGCAAAACATTTACTTAAATAACTAAGGGACCAAACAAAAGGCAGAAGCATATAACATTTTCCCAGCATTTGGATGGTTCTTTCTGCTAAATAAAGCAGAATTTCCAGATGTTTGAACATTCGGAATAAAGATCTGTACATACCCATATTTCATTCCCATTTCCATGAGTATCAAGAGATTTTGGTCTATTATTGCTAATTTCATATGAGGATAAAATTATGCTTCTGAGCAATAGCGGCTAAAGTATAAGTTGCGGGGGTAGTGCCAGGATCACTTTTCCTTTGAATGATTGGTTAATGTCCTTTAACTGGGCCAGTAGCAATTCAAAACTGCAGTAAAAAATACGTAAACAATTTTACTAACTTCAGCTACTACAAAAGAAGCAAAACTCTTAGTCCTATTTGTAGATGAACGCCTCAAATGGACTAACCAACTACATTATATAGAACAGAAATAAAATATTGGCTGTTTCAACATGTCCTGCCTGGCTCAGATAATAAATTTAGAAACAAGGCAAAATGTATGTTACAGTACTTTCATATGGAATAACCATATGGGGAAATGCAATAGGTTGTCATAGAATCTTCCGAATTCCAAAGAAAATTATACGCATAATGACCCATTCGAGTTATAGAGCTCCTTGCAGATCACTGTTTAAAACATTAAACATTTTGACACATCCCTATCTATATATTTACTAACCCCTTAAAGCAAGCTACCCTCCCGCCCACTAATGACCGTCATACATCTATCTCCACACTTCAGAAATGGAACACTGTCGTTGAGGACCAATAGCAAAACTGATTTTCTCGAAGTGACAGTCACATGTCTACTCCACGTGGAGTCTCAGTTGCCAAAGTTCCAACTTCCAGTTGATCTGTTTCAGTACGCGCAAAAATTCGCTGTGTGTCACGATGCGGAGACCATGGGAGGGAAATGCAGTGGTAAATGCAAATGATGTAGTAGATAACTTTCATTCAAGTGAAAATAATCAAAGTGATGGCAATAGTGTGAATAACTGGGCCGAGTTATATTACTGGAAAAGCCTCAAAAAACAAAGTTATAATGGGAACTGTTTCTAAGCAAATTCAAGCGCTTGTTTTGATGATGATGATGATGATGATGATGATGATGATGATGATGATGATGATGATGATGATGATGATGATGTTGAATATAAGGGCGCTCAACTGCAGAGGTCATCAGCGCCCTTTATAAAACAAACTGGTCATGGCAAAAGCCAGATATAAATTCTTCTAAAACACTATCAATATGTTAATAGACTTACAAAAAATGCATACACGTAAAAAATGATAAAAACAAAAGAAATATAAATCTAAAAAGCCATAAATTCTATTCGCTAAATCCTAAATTCTAAACTAGAAAAAAACCTAAAAACCTTCTACACTACAGCGTTATCGTCCGCTAGCATTTCTGCAAAGCTGGCCGGCAGCTGCAGAGACGTCCTGAGGTGTGCTAGGTGAAAACACTCTAGTAGCACGTGCCGTACAGATAACGCTTCATTGCAAAACGGACACAGTGGAGCAGGCTCCTTTTTAAAAAGAAAACTATGAGTAAAAAAAACCAGTGCCCAATACGTAACCGAGCCAAACTCACCTCCTAGCGACGAGATGACCGGCAAGAGGTAACCCAGGGAATCGGGAGTTCTTTGACAGATCTAAGTTTATTATTGCGGAGAGCGGACCACTCTTCCCGCCAGCAGGTTTGCACAGCTCTCCGCAATACGGCCCTAAAATCTTCCGATGTCACACATGGCACTCTAACCCTGGGCTTTTTGGTAGCCGTCTTGGCTGCCAAATCTCCCATTTCATTCCCCCGCAAGCCTACGTGACCAGGAATCCATGCACACACCACGCTCACGCCGGAAGCGTGTAAAACGTGGAGGACATCCTGTATTCGCTGCACAATAGGGTGGTAGTTGTACAGCTGTACAATAGGCTTTGAAGTGCACTGAGGGAATCACTCAGGATTAAGCAGTCTCCCAAATTTTGTCGACGTACGTGTAAAATGGCCTGATATATTGCATAGAGCTCTGCAGTAAAAATGGAAGTGCTAGTGTGGAATCCGAATGTATAGGGTTCGGTTCCACACACGTAAGTACAACCAACACCATTTGAGTGCTTGGACCCATCAGTATAAATTATAACATGGTCCTGATATCGCGATAAAAATTCTAAAAAAACATGTGGGGATACTAGCCATAGACATGGTAGATTATCATATTTGGTCATGCCCAGATCAACATGGGACGCTCTGCACAACCCAGAAGGGTACGTTCTCTCCCCCCTAGGATACATCTTGGGCATTTCAGTATCTAGATGTCTAAGGAGCTCCCGGAAACGAAAACCAGGTGGCTTTGGTTTAATAGAAGTGTTCCTATAACGCACGTCCATGAAGGTATTAAAGAACGGCGTAAATTTTGGATGTCTGGGCATGCAATTAAGTCCACAGTCATAATTCGCTAATAGTATGTTGCGCCTGTACTGCAGAGGACGTTCTGCAGACTCAGCATACAGGCTTATAACTCGGCTCGTTGGAAATGCCCCAACTGCTATACGTATGCCACAATTATGGACTGTGTCTAATCTCTTCAGCACAGATGGTCGTGCTGAGCCATAAACGATACTACCATAATCTAATTTGGAACGGATGAGTGCGCGATAAAGTCGCTATAACATTGTACGATCCGCTCCCCACGATTTTCCACTTAGTATCCGCAAGATATTTAAAGATCGGTCACATCGTGCTTTCAGTTGTGCTATATGCGACGACCAACTAAGTTTCCTATCAAATATCAATCCAAGGAACCTCGTCTCATCTACAAAAGGTAGTAGATCAGCGCCTAGCCGGAGCCTTGGAGGTAGTCGACTCTGCTGACGCCAGAAGTTAACACAGATTTTCTCCGCGGAGAATCGGACCAACCCTTAAGTTTGTCCAAGGTGGTCTGAAGACGGCGCTCTAAAAATGGAGTGCGCTGAGATGTACAGTAGACGGCAAAGTCGTCTACAAGTTGGCATGACGAAGCCCCCGGAGATACACATTTCGAGATAGAATTAATCGCAGTAGCAAGCAAGCAAGCGCTTATTTTGAACACATAAATATTTGCTGAAAAATAATTTTGGTAAGGGGTCCCGTGCTTTACTGCACTCTAGCGGATAAAGCGTAAGTTATGCGCCAGAGAAAACTCGGCACTACCTTCTCCCATAAGAAGCCGTGTATAAGCAGACATCCTAGCCCTTAACACAAGCGCTTATCAGTGTAGATGGTGCCGTACAGGAATCGGCGCCAAGCCACGGAAAACAATCAGGACAGAGCGCTTGCGTTTAACGCGCCTATTCACACGAGGGAGCAGATACTCAGAAACAATCCTCTCTTTCTTTCGTTTTCATACAGATGTTGCCATGGCACAGAAGCCGTCTCTGTTGTAGCCTTTGTTTCTAGTTTTTTAATCTTAAGGATACCTATGACTGAAAATTTGAAATCCTGAACTAGTAACGCTAGCTTATTTAAGATTTACACCACAGATGTAACTTAGTGCAAATATGATAGAGCCCAATGTTTGTCAAATTCACTTTGATAGTTTGGAAAATATGGTCAAATTTATTTATTTTTGGTTACGTCACCTAAAAAGTCCCCCGTGACAAAATAACTTTTAGTCTAATATTTTAAGAAGATTCCCAATGCATCCATTTTTTGAATTTGCTCTAGGTTTCTCTGTGTCTCAATAACTTTAGGCTCCAGAAATTTTTAAAGCTATGAATATGGTTTTTCCCCTCGAAAATTTATAATTTTTGTGTTTTGAAGTAAATAAAGTGTGATTAAATCCATCTCACAATAAAACCCAGGGCAAGTTCTATTCACTGTGTCACTATGAACGTGTGTAGTAAGTTTCATTAGTCTAACACTAAAACTGAGACGCAAGGAGCATTTTAAATGAAGGAAAATGCTGAGATGTTCAGTAGCAAGAAAGCAAGGACAAAGAATTAGAATTCATATCTACGACTAGCATTGACGTAATTTTCAAACTATATTACAGCATTTAAAAATGGCTTGTAGATGCTGTCTAAGCATTTTTGCATTCAGGAAGGCTTACGCTAGGTTATAGTATAAAAAGGGGAACAGGTGATTTTTTGAAAATGTTCATGAAATTTTAGTCACACATATCCTTAAACTTAACATCTTGACCAGTCACAAACTTATGAGCATTGCTCAATTATGTAAATGTATACTCTACCAACAGAGAGAAAGTCCCTGTGAGGAATGTGGCAGCTTTACACTGTGCGACAAGGACAGCGAATGTGTGACAGAGAATGCATGCTACACAAGCAGTAAAGCCATTCAAAAACATGCACCCTACTGATGTATGAAACTTTCACTGTGGATAACCAAAATAGTAATATAATGTAAATAAGAATTACCTAACAAATTTTGAGCAGGTTCATAATCAGTAAGGTGTTCCTCAGGTTCACTGCTGGAGGAAATGTCATTATTTAGGTTCTCGATGAAACGACTAAATCACTGTTCCAGTACTCCTGTTCAGTTTTCTCAAAATGGTTGCAGAAGCCCTCCCAATCTGTTGTTACTGCTTCGATGTCTTCAAGTCGCGACAGTGACATATCGCCCGACAGACACATTATGTTCCCGAACGTAACTTTTCACTTTAGATCATGCGTACTCGATAGCATTTAAGTCACACATGTAAGGCGGCAATCTGACAACAGTATGACCGTGTGCTTTTAACAGTTCGTCTATCTTAAAGATTTTCTCTCTAGGCTTATTTACACATATGAGGTCATACAGTTCATCTTTTCTCATTGCCATGTTGCATACGATGTTATGTCACGCTAACCACGAAACAATTTCAGACTTTACTGCATATTGAGAAGGAGATTTGTCAAGTTGCACATTATGGTATGGGGCATTGTCAAGTACTGTTACTGCCATTGGTGGCAAATAATTTAACAGTTTATTTGTGACCCAGTTTTCGAAATTTGCACTGTTCATTTGCCCATGATAATCTCCCACTGCAGACCCAGCTTTATAAATCAATTCCGCATTTCTTAAAAATCTAGAACGAGAGCCAACGGTCACAATTATCAGTCTGTTGCCTGAGTTTATATTTGCACAAACACCAAAAACGTCGTCACTCTGTCAACATTTTCGAAAAGTGAGATTACTGTCTACCCACGTTTATTTCCCTCGCTGCGAAGTCGTTTGATGTTTCTCAAATACTGTGCGCGCCAACGTACGATGTCAGGCCTGTCCAAAAGAAGCTTACGCTTACTCCTACATTTTCTCCAATTAAATGTCGTCATATGCAGCAGCCTGCGGACGGTCTCGACGCACCATTTGGCTCTCACCAAGGCGGCCCGGGTTCGATCCCAGGCGACCGCAAAGTGAGAATTGTGGTGGACAACACGGCGCTGGGGCGGGTTTTCTCCGGCTCCTCCGGTTTCCCCCGCCATCTCATTCCACCGGTGCTCCATCTTCATTTCATGTATCATCAGTGTCACCGCCTGCGGTGCCGTATGTAGTAAAAGCGGGCGTTAAACACAACACATTTCGGCGCACCATGGAAAGTCAATTTTTTGACGTAATGCTAACAGTAGCTTCGGACAGGTTGGTACTATTTTTCGAACAGTGTGGAACTCCTGCACAGTTCTTCGTATTACACACATATCGAAATCATCAATATTTACCTTCTGCTCACATGACCTCGGTCGGTGTTTCCTCGGCGTATGGAGAGGCGACGAAGAGCCGGCTTCTTGTTTGACGCCTAATTGTTTTTATCAATGACCTGGACACACCCGTATAATGAGCTGCTCTTTCTGTAGCACGAGCAAGAGGAATACCTATCCGTTTAGATTTCGATTCGTCATCACAAATTTTAAGGTCATTTGCTATTATTTCCCGAGCCTCGCTATGAACTGTGATTGCTTTCTTTCGCACATTAGACATCACGATTACGTACTTTTGCAAACACAGAATCACTCGATGTACACGAAAAGAATTCACTGAGTATACTGAAACCGAGAAGGCATTACATATTTACAAAAGGAGAAATCGTCAGATGTTGACCAGATGTTTTTGAATGGGCTGTAAGTGAAGTTGCTAGAGTGTCATAAACATGCCATAAATACGTCAAGGTCGGGTGGTGGAACCGTCTCCAAGCCCCTTCCGTCTCATCCCTCGGAGCTGTGGCGAACTTCGAGCTGCTGTAAATTTTGCAGATAGATTATGAAGTACCATCATAAGCAAACATGATTTTTCATACATGTCAACTAAATCAAACACACTTTTTTTGATCAGCATCTATCGCAAACAAAATGCATGGAAAAGATAATAAAACATTTTTGACTTAACATCCATTTGTTTTTGTGTAAAAGCTTTGTTGAATTTCTACCAATTAAATTTTGTACTCTTTCATGCTATATTTTTGTAGAATAAAAAGTAGCTCCTTCCAAGGATGTCATCTTTCACCTATCACCCTTACCACTTTAAATCGCCAGCTACTGGAAATGCAGGTAACAGGTCTTAGAAAATAATATTTTTATGTAAGGACAATGAAAAATGAATGATGAA
Source organism: Mantis religiosa (assembly GCA_030765055.1). Classification (NCBI taxonomy): domain Eukaryota; kingdom Metazoa; phylum Arthropoda; class Insecta; order Mantodea; family Mantidae; genus Mantis; species Mantis religiosa. The sequence goes on from JAUKNK010000182.1 coordinate 1,616,759, forward strand.
TGTGATATGAAAACAACAAAATTTTCCACTAACTTTTGAACGGCCGTAAAGTAGTGTAGTTAAAGCGGAAACTTTATACCCTACAGTCTGATTTTTACAATAAGATACGTGAAGGTCATCAAGCAAGGGACGCGATGGTCATTGCTATGGTAACGTAAACAAAGATTGCCACATTGTTACACTGCTGAATCACATACTCTTTAGGCCAGTTATCGCTAATTCTATGCGGGAAACAGAGTTTGCTTGAATATTCAGTTGCTCTGTATATTGTTAGCCTACTTTGTTAAAACACAATTAAAATACACTTTGATGGAAGCAAGACGTAGTGGCGATAGGATTAGAGATGGACCGAGGAATCATGGCCTAAGGCAAAGATCGGCTTACGGTCGCATTGTTACATTGCACAGCCAAGCTAGAAAATTTGTCTGTTCTCTTAGGACATTCTTTGAACAGGAAGACGAGAGCTTGCTCCTTATCAGTGAACAGTTTATTCCGTTTATCCAAAAACGACAGCCCCATGTTACTAGATATGCTTGCTCGTGGGTCAAAATTCCAGCATATCGCCGGCATTGATATGAACATGTCAATTAACAAAGTCGTTAACAATACTACGAGGGTGGGTCAAAAAGTAATGCCTCCTATTTTTTCTCTGTTAATTGCCAAGAAAATTGAATCCAATTTACATAGCTTGAAAACTACAACATTGACGATTAATTTCTCACTATTAAATATAATCTCTATCCATTTCCACAGTTTTGGTCCACCTTTTAACAAGGGCATGTATTCCAGTGTGGTAAAACACACGGTCTTGTTTCCTAAGCCGTTGAGCACGGACGTTTTCACGGCCTCCTCATCTTCAAAATGAACCCAAAGATGAGCTTCCTTTAGTGGTCCGAACAGATGGAAGTCTGATGGTGCCAGGTCAGGGCTGTATGGAGGGTGAGGTAAGGCTTGCCATCCCAATTTCTCAATTTCTGCAGTGGTGTAACGGCTGGTGTGTGGTCTTGCATTGTCATGCAGAAGAAGAACATCTGCCTTAGTTTTTGTTGGGCAAACTCGGCGAAGATGTGCTTTCAGCTTTGTAGAGTTCTGACGTATTGGACAGAATTTATTGTGCATCCCTGCTCCAAAACATCAATCATAAGCACACCCTCTACATCCCAGAACACTGTCGCCATAACTTTCCCTGCCAACCACTGAGTTTTGAATTTTTTTTCTTCGGTGACGTTGTGTCATGCCATTCCATTGACTGCCTCTTTTATTCAGGCTCAAAATAATGAACCCACGTTTCGTGTCCAGTAACAATATTTTCCAGAAACTCCTCTCCCTCCAAATTGAAGCGCTGCAAGTGTTCAGAGGCTATTGTTTTCCTTGTTTCTTTGTTTTGGGCAGTTAGTATTCTTGGTACCCAACCTGAACAAACTTTTGATTAACCCAGTTGTTGAATAATCGTCATCACACTGCCTTTCCTGAGGGAGGTAATCCGATATAAGTCACCTGTTACCCGGTGATCACCACGAATGATGTCATCGACTCGCTGAATGTTGCATGGAGTCATTGCAGTCACCGGCCTGCCGCTTCGTTTTTCATCTGCTAATGGTGTTTGCCCTTCAGCTTCATTAGAGTGACGAACCCATCGTCTAACAGTGCTGACATCCACCGTTGCATCACCATACACATTTTTTAGCCTTTAGTGTATGCGAATTGGCGTTTCACCTACCGCAGTCAAAAATTCAATTACAGAACGCTATCTAATACGAATGTCAATGTCAGTCATTTTGCAAGAGGATGCAGTGCTGCTACCTGTTGACTTAGGAAGTTACTTTTGCAGGGGATTGAAGAAGAAGTTTTGAGGAATTGCGCCAAATTCAAAGTTTTCACATAACTTACTTATTTAAGGAAAGAAAATAGGAGGCATTACTTTTTGACCCACTCTCGTATATTGTGATACTAATGTGGCAAACACTTTATATGGAACGAGAAAAGGTTTGAAAAAACGAGCCGCTTGCACCGAGTTTTTCAATTCTCGAGATTGCGTTATGTGCTTACCACATGTGTGTTGCACACTAATTTTTGCACTATGCGTATTTATATCAATCTGAATTATAGTAGTTAAGATATTAGCTGAAATATTAATAAATATAATTGAAGATAGACGTTGGATTTTAGAACGTGCATCGCCTATGCGTGTTGATATGGAGTAATACTTACCGCACTAGTGCGGAAATGTCAACTTACAATGCATAGCAACAATAAAAACAATAGCAACAATATTAGTTACATAGTGCAAAAATTATTTAAAAGAACTCACACATGTGAAGACGCTACAACGCAGTGAATGTGTGAACAACTTATTTGTTTTTAAAGTAGGCTAATACAAATTAACTGTGCATATTTTTGTTGAGGTGAGATAACTCGAACCCTTGTTTATGTTACGAGTGTTGAGGGGATAAAGAAAGGGGATCTGCGTTTCTTCCTATCTGCTGCTGGGCAACACTGCAGTACTCCACGTGGGGAAACAGATTACCTTCACATATCTTCTTTTAAAAATCAAACTGTAGAAAATAATCAAAATCGCTGTGCAGTGCTTTCATAAGGAATGCCGCAGGAGTGAATGATAAGAAGAAACTGAACTGAAAAGATAGTCGTTTCAATTCACACCAATTCGTCTTTTTTAACGTTATATCAGAGTATAAAGAAGCAAACAAAAAATTTAGCTTTGTAATTGAATATTGTTGTTTTACCTGGATAAACTTGGCGTAGAGCGGCAGACAAGCTCCAGGTGCAGACAGAGATGCCCAGGATTGATAACAGCACAGCTTCCCACATTTCTGCTAGCAATTTGGGTGTGGGCACGACCAGGATGGCTGCACTTTCAACATATGGATAACTGTGACAAACAATACATTTGTTAGCTAACTTTGGATATATGAACGCACATTTAGTTTAGACATTTGAACACAATAAAATACTCAGAAATCTTGTTTCCATAACATTGTAAAGTATTTTGGATATTTAAGAGGCACTGTTCTCTACTAAAATGCATATGGAATGTCCAATCTAGGACGTTCATAAATTAGCTTTCACCATCGTGCCTATATGGAACTTACTACTTCTTCCAATTTCCACTCCCTATTACATTCGAATTTCATCCCTTCTGTTACTTCTCTCTGTGGAACTTACATGTGAAGTTCAGGCAACTTCTATTAAAACCACTCTTTGACTGTTAATAAACTCTAAAATATGAAGAAGAAACAGAAAAATTGACTGACACTTACTTTTCGTCACTTTCGTATTGATTTTATGGTCACCTCGTAAGAATATATAGCTTAATCAGTTTTATGCCAAGCTTATTACGTGGATAGCGTCCATCGACTGACCGGTTGAAGAGATAAGGAGAAACGCTTGCGAAGCAACGAGACACCTAACTTTATTCTGAAAGCTTCTTTCTCTCCTTCTAGAAACTTCCAGAAACACTTGCGGTGATATTTAAGGGAGAGTGAGATTCTTCAGTAATTTAGTGACACAAAGCGTTAGTTACGAAATGAGGTTGTGACGTACAGTGATTGTGCTACTCCGAGCAATTACAGAGATCTTGTGTTCGACGCTTCAGTGAAAAGGATGGAAGAAGGGGCTGCAACTTTGGAGGACGTTAATTTAATATGCATGGAGAAAAGAAAAAGAAAAACTACATACTCGTGTATACAAATACTAGTTGACCACGATATCAGTGCACTTGTAGTAGAAAGCCCTTCTTTTGTTGACAAACTCTAACATTTTCAGAGGGATGTTATGGGCCAGGCAAAAATGGTACTGCATTTGCATATCTCAGCTCACCAGTAAGTGCAACTTGGAACGGCGGATATTTCCTTTACCCAATCATTCCGTATCTGGTTAGTTCCTCTTTCCACCGAACACATTCATGTCGCCAGCGAGTAGTACAGTAGCACAGGAGAATAGACATAACCGTGTAATTTGTGGAGAAATTGTAATATAGAACATCTGACTCCACAGTTTCCTTGGTCAGCCATTACATAGATACTAAAGAAGCACAAAACTCAATGACAGACAAAGGATGGAGCTGGTCAGTGAAATACCCAATAAGAAGCTTTCTCCACCTTGTATCACTCTAAAGTAATACGCTGTGAATTTAAATTTTAGAACCACTGATACAAATGTCATTTGTGTCAAGCGTACTGGTACTTCAAGATAGGGAAAAACCTTTTCATGAATAAAGGCTTCATTTTGGAGTTTTCAGTCCAAAAATGTCAGACACATACATTAACTGCTTCTCAAGATAACAATAATGCTCAGTTTGAACTAATCTTTTATAAAGTTAATGCGACGCAACTCTTGCTATAAAGAGTTTTCTGTTTGGTCTGCGCAAGTTTCGTTATTGTAATCAGGATACGGCTTTCAGGATAATTTCCTTGTTCATTGGAATGCATTCCAAGTTACATTTGCTTGTGTTATACAGTCTTGTTCCTCGTTCTCGCTTTCAACTTGGCTGCACCTTTCAACAGCGCAAATGGAGTTCACAGCTCAGCCGCCATCGAATTCTGTGCCTACTTTAATGAGCGTTATGTTCTGTTTTTGTTTGTAATTTACGTCCTCCAACGTTGTCATATCGGACGATGAATGGAATGGGTGAAATGATGCTCAAATGAGTCCGCGGTCCACGGAGCTTAGAGCTACCCGACATTTTCTATCAGAATAAGGGAAAATCCCGGAAAAAACCTAATCCATATAACACCCTCCCTGGCCGAGTTTCGAACTCCGGACCTCTTGAACGTGAGGCAGACGCGCTGCCATCTACGCTACCGAGGCCTGCTATGTTCTGTTACATTCAGTGGCGAGGCGTGACTTTCAAAACGAGGGAAAATCAAAATAATAATTTTCATTAAAATAAGACAGAATAATAACAAAGAACTAAAGCTATTCTTCAGTACTCTTTCTATTGTACAGTCAGACGAAGGCCCTTCTTGCATCGCAAGACTGATCACACAACAGGAGACATATGCCTGCTTTCCCTCTCCACTCAGATGTTTCAATGTTGCCTAGAGCTGGCCCACATCGCGTGAACTGTTAGACTAAAATGGTGAAACTATGCAATTCCACGCTTTTGCTAATAGCTTAAAACTTCACAAGAATCTCCTATTTGTCGTCACTAAATACCAATTTACGTAAAATACTATTGGTAATATTATTGAAATATACTTACAGTTGAATTTAAAGGCGCTACTTAAACACAAATTAAACTTATTTGCACGATACAGGCTTCACGTAACAAATTATGTCAGTGCTTCCTAACTATCGAAGAGTAGCGATTGCTTCCGGAAACCTACGAAGCATGGTAAACCTACGAAGGCGTAAATGCGCGTATGAAGGTGTGTGAGTGCGAGGGTTACGTAGTTTCGGAAATCTGGTTTGCATTAATTTAGAACAACTTTTGCTACAGTAAAAAGACGTGAAATTGACAATCAGCTGTCTTCAAGGCTGACTGGGTGTTTTGCTGCACGAAAACAACACTGAGGTACACTTCAATCGTCGACTGTCGCAATAACCAACAAACAACTGCCGCTCTAACACCCTGCGGGGTATTTATTTCCCCCAGCCATTGTTTCTAGAATGACGCAGACCTTCCGAGAAATTTCTCGGCAACAACAATGCACCGAATGCTCTGGAACCTCTCTCTCTACTGCCCACGCGCCGGTTAGGGATTGCGGCAGCAGCACAACAATGCCATACGGTGACAGTATTGAATGAGCTCGCGGAACCGGTCACTTGAATCTAGGCAGTTGCCAAACAGTCCGCTGGCCACGAATAAATTTTAAAAATGTATCCAGAGCAAATAAAATATTGTTTGGCATGAATTTTCTTGTTTTTTCTTCTGAAATTCTAGAGGTAGTGGCACTTCCACCGCTTCATTGCACACTTCGCCACTGGTTACAAATTGAATGCTTACGTTAGCGTAAACTTGCAAAGTATTAATTTTTGACGTGATTATCTGAAACGGTTTCAGTCTCGCAATCATTCGAAAATAAAGACTAGATTCTTTTCTCATTCCTCCAGGTCGATTTGCTTTCAGGTTAACTATCAAATTATGCTTACTTAAAAAATGTATAGCTTACGTGAAGCCGGTCCAGAGCCACTCGTAGTACCACTCCAGATACATAGCAGCAAATCCAGCGACTGCCTGTCCAGTCAGGACAGCTCCAACAATCCCATTTCCAGTGCCGTTTTCAAAAATGGCGCCCCAAAAATTATATGGGTCATAGATAACCTCCATTGTGCCATTGAATTTGTTCACCAGCTCTCTGAAAATGAGAAACTCTATCCCATCGTATATCGGGGGGTCATTATAGTGATACATGATGACAAAAGGGTCGTATGGAATGGCGATAGCTATAAGAGGCTTTCCTTGTAAGTCAAGTATCTTATCAGGATAAAGGTTTGCACAGAGAGCAAAGAATGCTTGTGGTCTGAATTGCATCCAGATGTCAAGGAATAGTTCCTCTGAAGGGTTAAGACCAGTGAAACTTTGGGTCACGATTTCTATGGCTAAGACCATGTTGTTGGTGTAATGTTGTTCGAGAAGTTTTGAATGTGAAAGATGCACAATCTCTCTATTTTTCTTCTCTTCGAAGCTCAAAGAGAGATTTTTAATGAATTTTCTTCCTTTCTGTAATGCAGCTCTGTTCTGTCAGATTCTTGATCTTGCAGCTGTAGAGTTGTATCAGCTCAGTACAACTTTCTGAGACTAAGTGCTTCCTCAAGAGGCACTGGTAAAGAAATGCTTGTATGTATTTTCGCTATCAGTATATTAGGCATGAGATCCACCTCTTTAAGACTCAAGACTTCTTCTGCGAACTTATCCATGTCCTTTGTTCTCATACTTGGAAGAAACACGTAGCTTCTTGGAACCCTCTGCACAGTCCTTGCTACAGTTCTTGAGAAACTGTACACAATGGCCCTTGGGTTCGGTATCTGGACGATGTACCCCATACAACGTGCATCTAAAGTTTTCTCCAAAAGGCAGTCAAACGCTTGTGCAGCTTCTCCAATAGTTCGAGTGTCCGTAGTGTTGTTGTCCTCGATATACAGAGCATCTTTTGATTTATCTCCAACAATGATACGCATTACAGAAGGTTTGTCGATTTGCACATCGCTAAAGGGTTCTCACTTTTGTGATATAAACACGATACAAGGATATTCTTTGAAGTAAGTTTGTGTTATTTTTTGTATCATTCCATGGATAGCCAAATCCAATACCGCTTTAGTGTGCACGGTATTTGCAAGAAAACCAGCTAATAACACAGTGAGTATATTGACCAGCGACATGCTCTGTTTAGCACACAATAAGATGACAAGTTCTGGATGAATTGTGACATACTATTCATTTAACAAAGTTCTTTTTACCAGCAGCATTTAATACTAGTTAAATAATGAACTACAAGGACCATGGTTTCTACTATTTGATTACTTAGGTGGAAGTTTGGAAACCATTAATAAGAAACAAGTGAAGTCATTATCTTGCACTGAAAGACGAACTTTCCTACATTCCTTTACCAAAACTTTGTGTTGCATGCCATGCGACATTCAATAATAAATGATGATGCTACATACTTATAGGATATCGGTGTCTGCAGTTGTATTGTGTAATATCGACTCTTACGTGATTGATATGAGATATTATAAGAATATATGTTTTCATTCCGATGTCTTGAAATAAAACAAAAGTTTTTATATCACTTTGCAAAGGAAACAAATATTTGGTGACCCCTAGCTCCGGTAAACTGTGGGTATTAATATTTAACAATAATGAGGGAAGGACGCAAACAAACCCTGACTGACCATTTTTACCTGGTTAAATGTTAGAACGAATTGAAAAAAGATATTTCACTATGAGAAATGTGAGTTATCTCAGCACTTCATAGTAACAATACTGCAGTGGCTGCTCGTGCCGAAAAATAACAGCGTGCTGCGGGAAAAAGTCCATGCAACTCACCTAGTTTCGAAAAATGAAGTCCATGCGCCAATGTTTCTTCATACTATAAACAGAATTTCTAGTTCCTTGCACTTTTTGCTCAATTTTTAAATCGGGTATTGATTGCCCTAACATTTTCATACTAAACCTTTCTTCTCATTATTTATTGGTTAAAGTTTTCGTAATATTAAATTACTAATACACTGAATAAAGCGAATTTAGAACACGTTTCACACTCACATACAAAATAAAGAACTTGATATAGCCACTAAATAACGTTACACAAGGAAATACTTGCGAGCATTCGAACCACATTCACTTGTTATGAGGGATTCTTGTTATGGTCGCGGGAATGGAGTATCGTGCCAACATGATAGGTGCACCACAAAGAATCTGCCCTCCGATTTGATAACCATTAGGTATAGGATCTGTTTACGTAAGAAGAATGGAATTAGTTTCTAGAACTAAAATATAAAGCAATAATCGATTGTTAAATGATTTTCAATGTATATTCAAGTTCTACAGCTATAACTAAGTGGCCCTGCAGCGAATGATCACCGCGCAACACCCAGATGCAGCACGCATTTGTGCGAAAATCTAGGGAACTTAGGAAATCAGGGAGGCAAGAGGGGAATGTTGTACGCATGCGCAATAACAAATTACCGAGCTTGCGCCCGCCTCGGTAGCGTGAATGGTAGCATGTCTGCCTCACGTTCAAGAGGTCCGGAGTTCGAATCTCTGTTAGGGTGAGTTACCTGGATAAGATTTTTCCGAAGTTTTCCCTTATCCTGATAGACGAATGTCGGGTAGCTGTAACCTCCATGGACCCCGGATTCATTTGAGCATCATTTCACCCATTTCACTCATCATCCGATATGACTTAACGTTGGAGGACATAAATTACAATAACAACAACTGAGCTTGCTGGCTCTCAGCACGTTGAACTCAAGGATTAGTTACAGAGGTGTTTTCTATGCATTAAGAGTTCATTATTGGTCATACTCGATTTTCTATAATTATAATAATGTAGTGTTACTTACATGGTCTTTTAAAATTTCTACATAGTGATTAATAAAACAGAAAAGAGCGTGCTGCACGACGTAAGGACGAGTCGCCTCTGCTGTAGACGGTACACTCTACCGCCTCGGTAGCGTGGTGGTAGAGTGTCTGTCTCACGTCCAAGAGGTCCCGAGTTCGAATCTCGGTCAGGGTGAATTACCTCGATAAGGTTTTTCCCGGAGTTTCCTCTTATCCTGAAAGGTGAATGTTGGGTAACTCTAAGCTCTATGGACCCTGGGATCATTTGAGCATCATTTCACACAGTCCATTCATCGTCCGATATGACTTAACGTTGGAGGACATAAAATTACAAAAAAAAAAAAAAAAAAAACACCCTTGCAGTACTGTCACTTGTAAAATACCAAGGAGAAAATGCTGTTGAAAATATTGAATCAAAATCTGCTGTGTGACATACAAGAACTCTTTACCTGTACCCTAACTAATAGTAAGAGAAGTAAGGAGTAGGTGGCGTTGAGGAAACTCACACAACTGTCCATATCATTTACTGTACAATAGAATTGTTTATAAAAGGTGAACTATTGATGCATCAATTGTTTATCTATTATATGCAGTTGACGTACTTCCTTTTGAATCTTACAATCCATATCGGGCTAGGAGAAAGTATTTCATTCCTTTTTGGTGCATTTTAAAAACTGGTTGAAATTTTTTTGTATATAAGTAATCATGTTTTTACTAAAATATCTCAAATTAAGCAATATCAACTTGGTTAAAAACACAACTGTCACATATTGTAATGAAATGATGCGAAAACAACTTAAAGGACGCTCTACTCGTATAGATTCTGAATAACAGTTCAGTCCAGATTAACTTAATATTTTAAAAACAGCCAATCTACAATTATAGGTTATTTAACATTCATTTTATAGTTCAATTAGTTCTGCGTTTTATTAGTAAGTTGTTTTGAAGATAAATTTATTAAATGTCACCTAACAACAATGGTCTTTTAGCGACAACTGTAAGATGGTAAAACAAATGTAGTATACAGTTGGTGAGTACAATTAACATTTTAGGAACGGTACAGTATAAACATATAAGTTTACATAAACTATACATTCGCCCGCCGTGGTAGCGTGGTGGTAGAGTGTCTGCCTCACATTCAAGAGGTCCCGAGTTCGAATCTTGGTCAGGGTGAGTTACCTGGATAAGGTTTTTCCCCGGATTTTCCCTTATCCTGATAGACGAATGTTGGGTAACTCTAAGCTCTATGGACCCTGGGCTCATTTAAGCATCATTTCACCCATTCCATTCAACGTCCGATGTGACTTAACGTTAGAGGACGTAAATTACAACAACAACAAAAAAAAAACTATACATTAAAAAAGAACTGAAGAATCGATATTGCACTATGTTCATACTTCTTACGTATTACTTCTTAATTATAGTTATTCTCACTTCACAGAATACACCGAAATCAGGTAACACTGAATAGATTTTCATATTGAAGAAGTTAATTTACAGTCTTTTATTATTATTATTATTATTATTATTATTATTATTATTATTATTATTATTATTATTATTATTATTATTATTATTATTATTATTATTATTATTATTATTATTATTATTATTATTATTATTATTATTATTATTATTATTATTATTATTATTATTATTATTATTATTATTATCATTTTGTTATTTACGTCCTCCAACATTGTTATATCGGATGATGAATGAAATGGGTGAAATGATGCTTAAATGAGCCCAGGGTCCATAGAGCTTAGAGTTACCCGACATTCGTCTCTTAGGATAAGGGAAAATTCCGGAAAAACCTTATCCAGGTAACTCACCCTGACCGAGATTCGAACTCGGGACCTCTTGAACGTGAAGCAGCTATGCTACCATCTATGCTACCAAGGCGGGCAAATTTACAGTCTTGTAGAAATAAATACAGTTATTGTAGACTCTTCGATTCATCTATCTAGCCACTGATCAGCCATCGCGCTCTGTTAATGTGTTAGGGCGGGGGGAGATATATAGAAGACAAAAGAAATATTGCATGATCGCAACTTAAACATGATACCGCTGTCATCTTCAGTATGGTTTAAAATTATCTGAAATTAGACGATTTGAAATTAGGCGATTTGAAATTTCTATAGTTGTATAAAATAAAAAAGTCGATTTCACGAAAAAATAAAGCTAATAATGGAATATGCGTAATAAATAATTATTATTATGAGCGATGCGTCAGACCAATCACATCAGTCGTAGAGTCGCCACTGAAAATATGCAACAAGCTTAGCTTTTCAAATGTCTGTGTCGATTAACATCACGTATAAGCGTCTTTAAGAATAGTTTGTACGAATGTCGTGTGAGTGTACACATCACACACACACGCACACACACACACACACACACACACACACACACACACACACACACGCACATAGGTTTCGTGTTGAACGGTTGAAGTCTTATTCAAATAAGACTTTCACCTTTTCCTTTAACCAATATATCATACAACTTTTCCAGGCTGACAGTTGGCGGCGTTGTTTCAGTGGCGGCTGCTAAAGAGTACAAAAGCACATATCCTCCCATTGAACGTTTAATACCTTTAAACAATAATTTTGGCATGAGCTGTCATCTCAGAATTTTTGACGCAAGCACACGTAAAACACAATTTTGAAAATTGTCTGAGTAGGTAGCACGTTTTATGACTGCTCGATGTTTCCCTGGAGAACTAAAGATGGAAGCTCTCCTAATTTGGTAAACTGTTTGCCGTTTTTAACGATGTTTGTCACAGAATGAGCACTCACGTGACAATCTTGTTTCATTAATTCTCGACTCTAAGCGAAATTTGTTCTTTCGAAAATATCTTTAATTGGCATCTGTTTGAGAAAGGAATACACATTAACAAGAATATTTCTAGCCTGCTTATGTAAAATCTTATGAGTTGTTTAGCAGTTAAATACAAGGCGCACCAGTACTAGACTTGCTAAGCGGTATAGGTATTTACTAAGTTTGAAAAGCACGCGTGCACTCTTAAAAGATCACCACTTTACTGAATGCAGGTTACAAAATGCAACTGCAGCATAGCACGTGTGTGCTTGTCTTTACTGACAGTTAATGACTTTCTTACGTTCATATCTCCGAAACCAGATGTGCTACAAACATGGAGTTTGGACAGTAATCCTCAAAAAATAGCTCTGTGACATGGAAAATACAAAACATTTCTGTAATTAATATTTTTTGAGCGCGGAAAGAAATCAGTCGTGTGGTTCGGAAAAGTGAGCCAATATGCGTGCTTAACTGTACAACGTTGCATGTACCGCATAGGCTAGTAGCGATAGAACATCCATGCCTAGCCCCACCTTATGTTCATTCCTATTTTGTTCTTATATTATTTCCTCTTTAGTCACTACTATTCAGCATTTGCACTATCTTGTTTAGCCATTACTATTCCATATGTATAATATAATAATAACAACTTATGACGGGACAGCCCTTAGAGGGCCAAGACCTACCAACCCGACTGCCTGCCTCACGCCCACTTACGCATGGCAGAGTTGGGCGATCATCCAACCAATACGGGGAGGAGATGTGGTCAGCATCTCGGCATCCCCCAGCCGGAATGTTGGTTTCCGTGACCAGGGCCACTTACCTAGCGTAAGAGTAGACGAAGGGCTCTGATGTCTGGACCTCCAAATGATGTTCGTACGGTTCTCCACTTTTGATTTGTCCTAGGTAGTAGCCGAAAAAGCCTGCGGTATCTGAGTATTCAGAAGAATTTCCGTTTATTCTGGTAAAAGGTGTTTAATTTCCAATATTGAGCCATTGGGAGGACTCTTATCGAAAGGATAGCTTAATCTTCCTTCATGTAGACAAATCATCACAAGATCCAAAAGTTTATCGCGTGCCGTAATTTCTTCCAAACTTCGTTTAGATGCCACAAATATCCATCGATAGGTCAAAAATATATCATCTTCATTTTCTAAATTTCTTATGTGCTTAAAATTTTCGTTAGGTAGTCGTTAGGAAGTTCTCCACTAGTTTTCTCCATTTCGGAACAATTTTATATAGTTTTTCAATTTGTAGAAAAGTTCAGGAAGTGTGTGTACTGCAAATTTGAGAAGTTTTGACAAAACAATTGTGAAACGAATTTAGTCAAGGCCAGTCGAGGCCACAAATTAATATACGAAGCCAACTTTGATCTATCTTACTGTTCAGAAACTTTTAGTCTGTGTATGTTAACAGAAGGCCTGTAGCGAGATCTTGTTTGGACATAAGGACAATTATCTAATTGAAGAAATTGCAGTACTAGAACATAATAATGGCTTTAGAAAAGTGTAGATATTCAACCTAACGCTTCAGGAGTAAACCTAGAATACTGTTAACAAGTGTTTACATTTATGATATTGCTGCTTTAGGGCTGCTTCGGATTTGTAGTCTTTCAAATTAAATAAAGTTTGACCAGGTTGCTGACATATCCGTAGATAACACAAAAACCAAACAGTAAACTCCTGCGTTTCTCTTCAGACGATTCGTAAACGTGGTAATGTCACATTAATGCAAACCTATATTAAATACAGCAGTTATTTAAAAGCAAGCCTAATAGGAACTTAAGATAAACATTCAATTCAGAGCTCAGAGGTTACAGATACATCCTACTTATGCCTCCTCCAATTGAAAGGAGCGTCAAATCAAGTTAAAACAAGGGGCGTCCAGAAAGTAAGTTCTGTTTCAATTTATCTCCACTGCAACCCTGCGATCACAGATCCGCACATGCGCGGTAGACGCTCTGTATCAAGGAGAAGAAACGTGCGCCATTGTGAGATCGCTGTCAGCCACGTACGCTTTGTTGTGCTTGTTTACAATGTCGGTATTGATTGAAAATCCGGCTGCTTGTGAAATCAGATCTGTGATTCGTTTTCTAAATGCTAAGAAAGAGAAACCAATAGAGATTTATCGGCTGTCAAAAGGTGTTTTGTTTCTTCATGACAGCGCAAGACCACATGCAAATGCGGCGAAAAACATCCTACAGGGATTTGGCTGGGTCGTGTTTGACCAACCCCCGTACAACCCTGACCTCGCTCCTAGCGACTTTCATCTCTTTTTGCATCTCAAATCTTTCCTTGGCGGTCAACACTTCAACAATGACGAAGAGCTGAAAGAAAATGTTTCCAACTGGTTGAAGACATAGGCAGCAAACTTCTATGAAGAAGGTATACAAAAACTTGTGCCTCGCTATGACAAATGCCTGCAAAATTTCAGCAGTTATGTGGGAAAGTAGTTTAAGAGTTGTAGAATTTTGTGCAATAAATAATTTTTCTGTAGCTGTACACAATTTAATTTCATTACCGAACAGAACTTACTTTCTGGACGTACTTCGTACAATTATTATTATTATTATTATTATTATTATTATTATTATTATTATTATTATTATTATTATTATTATTATTATTATTATTATTATTATTATTATTATTATTATTATTATTATTATTATTATTATTATTATTATTATTATTATTATTATTATTATTATTATTATTATTATTATTATTATTATTATTATTATTATTATTATTATTATTATTATTATTATTATTATTATTATTATTATTATTATTATTATTATTATTATTATTATTATTATTATTATTATTATTATTATTATTATTATTATTATTATTATTATTATTATTATTATTATTATTATTATTATTATTATTATTATTATTATTATTATTATTATTATTATTATTATTATTATTATTATTATTATTATCATCATCATCATCATCATCATCATCATCATCATCATTATTATTATTATTATTATTATTATTATTATTATTATTATTATTATTATTATTATTATTATTATTATTATTATTATTAATTAATTAATTAATTAATTAGTTATTTTTGTTTTATCATTGCTATTTTACTGTTTTATCCCCGTCAACGCATTCTATTTCTCCGCTGGAATGCCTTCGCTCTACCTTCCCTCCTGGTATACGTTTCACGAAAGGTTGTATGCTATATCACTATCGACATGTTCTATGGTGCAGTAAAATATAAGCAAACTTTAGAATTAAATATCCTTTCTTTCACTTCACAATCTATATATAAGGGAAACAGTGATTATGCATATATATACGAGGTACGTCCAGAAAGTAAGTTCTGTTTGACAATAACATTAAATTGGGTACAGATACAGAAAAATTATTTATTGCACAAAATTCTACAACTTTTCCACACAACTGCCGACATTTTGCAGGCATTTGTCAGAACGAGGCATACGTTTTTGTAAAGTCTGCTTAGTTAACGCGTGGCACGTCGGCAGCTGCATTTGACGAACCCTTATAATCATTTTAGAACACCGACCCTGCTTCTCCCTGACCTTTCTGCGAGGTTGCCACCTTTCTGGGTACGTCATGGGTATCGTACGAGGTTTCGTGTAAATAAATTATCTTATGTCCATTACTGCAAAACTTCTTAGTTTTGACGTGTGTGTGTGTGTGTGTGTGTGTGTGTGTGTGTGTGTGAGTGTGTGTGTGTGTCCGTGTGTGTGTGTGTGTGCGCGCGCGCGTGTATATATATCGTACTGCGAAACTTCCTGAGTTTTGACAAATAAAAACTATATATAGCCAAGCTGCAATTCTACTGGATTCCATAATGACCCTTAAATTATTCAAAGTGCAGTATTTGAAACCCAGCTCCTTTAGGAGGCTGCGCAAAGTGTAGTGCCTATAAGGAAAATCACAAATTTCTTGCAAATGTGCAACCAATTCGTCTGAGGTGGACGCTCTCCCTTTTGCATAGAATCTATAAATTTCTCGACGAATTAAATAGCATGTGAAATTATCTAATTTAGAGAACGTTTTCTTTTGATTTCACATTTGATCGGCGTCTTTGGTACTCCTTTCGTCACAATATTTCTTGTTGTATTTCTGTGAATACACAGAATTTATTATCAGGTTCATTGCATGATCGGTTACCAAGATTATTTGTCAGCACATATTTATATGTGTTCAAAACAAGCGCTTGAATTTGCTTAGAAACAGTTCCCGTTATAACTTTGTTTTTCGAGGTTTTTACAGTAATATAACTGGGCCCAGTTATTCACACTGTTGCCTTCACTTTGATTATTTTCAATTGACTGAAAGTCTACTACTTCATGTGCATTTACCACTGCATTTCCCTCCTGCGGCCTCCACGTCGTGACACACAACGAATTTCTGCATGAATTTCTCCAGATCAACTGGAAGTTGGAACATTGGCAACTGAGACTCCACGTGGAGTAGACATGCGACTGTGACTTCGAGAAAATCAGGGTTGCTATTGGTCCTCAGCGACAGGGTTCCATTTCTGAAGTGTGGAGATAGATTTATGACGGTCATTAGTGGGTGGGAGGCTCAGGCTCCTTTGAGTCCGAACTGCACACACGTTAACTAAACAGACTCTACGCAGAGCACTCTTAGTTACCCTGTTGGCCGCAAATAAACAAACACAATGCTCTCGGTCCCAGGCCCGCCTTTGTAGAGTGGTGGTAGCATGTCTGCCTCGCGTTCAATAGGTCCCGAGTCCGAATCTCGGTGAGTTACTTGGATAAGGTTTTTTCCGGGGTTTGTCCTTATCCTGAAAGACGAATGTCAGGTAACTCTAAACTCTATGGACTTCGGGCTCATTTGAACATCATTTCACCCATTCCATTCATCGTCCGATATGACTTAGCTTCGGAGGACGTAAACTACAAAAAAAAAAAAAAAAAAAAAAAAAAGTCGGTCCCAGGAGGTACAACCTATTCTTACAGATGCTTGTCCCTCTACTTCCGGTTAATTGAGATATTATCTTAGTGCTCATTTTCTTTTTAGGACAAGAGAAAAATATGAGAATTGACTAGACGTTAAGCAATGCTCAACTCTTTTTAAGAACAGGTCACTACGGAATTTGTTTGAAATTCGTTCTCTTTGCATGGCCCAAATATAAAATAAAGAAATAACATATAAATTGTATAAGAATAACGTATTTTTATTTAAGAAAACTATAAGTATTAGAGAATTTAAATAAGTAGCAAAGAATATTGTGACTGCGAGGGTTACGTAGATTCAGAAATTTGGTTTGCAGAAATTTAGAACAACGTTTGCTGCAGTAAAAAGACGTTAAATTGACAGCCAGCTGTCTTCGAGGCGGACTCAGTGTTTTGCTGCACGAAAACAAATGAAAGAAATCACTGCGGTACACTTCAATCGTCGACTGTCGCAATAACCAACAAAGAAATGCCGCTCCTTACACCTTGTGGGGTATTTATACCTCCCCAGCCATTGTTTCTAGAAAGCCTTTCTCTGTCTTTTTCTATTCTGTCATGTGTCCGACTCCGGGCTGTGGCAGCAGCACAACAATGCCACAGGGTGACAATATCAATGGTTGCTGTACAAAAACGTGCACCTATTACACATAAATTTATTTTTAACAAGATGTACATATTTTATGTAGCGAAATACGGTTCAGCAGTAATGCAGAGATCACCTAAGTTGAAGAGTATTTATGAAGGTTTTCTCCAGAATATTCAAGATAAACATTTCATTTGTCATGAAAATATTTTAAACATTTGGTATTTTAAATA
This sequence comes from Mantis religiosa, assembly GCA_030765055.1. NCBI lineage: Eukaryota > Metazoa > Arthropoda > Insecta > Mantodea > Mantidae > Mantis > Mantis religiosa. The sequence goes on from JAUKNK010000182.1 coordinate 1,634,404, forward strand.
GAATCGTTTAGCTGTTCACAAGCACACACAAACCTATTAGTTAAATTTTTTTTTATTCAGAATCTCAAAACGTGCATTTCCGATGAAATCACGGTACGGAACGTTTGGGTTAAATGTAATACTTCCTCTACCTACTATATGGAGTACAGAAAGTGAAAACAAAATTAACTTAGAGTATGTAAACTGTTTTTTTTTTTTTTTTTTTCATTTAGCTTATATTTAAAACTTTAATCCTGCCTGGGTATTTTATGTGTGGATTCTTGAAGTGCTTTGTGTACATATGTATAAGGAGCTTTGGGCGTATTTTGAAAGCGTTTGAGTTAATTATTATAACAAAAAGAAAGTAATTTTAAAAATTCGTAATACATAGACGAGTGTTTCCGAAGCGAGGCCTCCGCATGTTTATGTCCATAAAATCCGATGTCAATTCAAGAGTATTACGTTGAAAAGTATTTGATAACTAGGAAGCGGATTTATAGGCACTAAAATGTGTGAAATAGGCAGGCAAAAGGGCACTAAAATGGGCAAAATAGGCGCTTAAATAGGCACTAAACATTTTCCTAGTAAACACTTAGAAATACACAATTTTAGTAAAATGACTCTTATAATGCACTATAAATACGCTATTACGAAATGACAATCATCGCAACATATGCTTAAACATATTCGCTAAACACATAGTATTTTGCGGTTACCTAAGCGAAGTAGTTCTACATTTATTCCAAATTTCATAAGTGGCTCCACAGCAAGTTAAAATAACAGATATTGTGGTATAATTAAAATACATATAAATCCACTTCACTAAGTAAGAACCATAATTTACACAAAGGTGTGAAGTAATTAACTATGTCAAAAAACATATGGATTAGGGAGGGTGAAAATTGAAATATCTGAAGCTTTTGTTAGATTTGTTTCAAATTTATACTATTTATTTTTGTGAATGATCAAAAATGGAATAATACCAAGTCTCTGCTTTCTAGTTACAATAGTTTTTTGGGGAACTAACAGTTTATGTTCAAATTATATGTGATTTTCAAAATGTCCCACATATTGTAATTTTAAAAATTAATGCTTGGGGTGTAAGTTTCTGCACCCATTTTAACCTACCAAACAATTTTTATTTTCCTAAGCGTTTTCAGTAAGAAGAAAGCATTACAATCCTTTTCAACACAAATAGCAAAAACACAACATTTGTAAATGGGCACACTTAATAGGCAGTTGCCCTTACAGGCATGTTTAGAATTTCATACATATTAATAGAAAAGTGCATCCTCAGGAATATTTGGAAGCTAGAAAAATGTAGAAAATATGGAATCTGAGAAATCTGAGGTTAAAAATTAGTAATAGTAGCCACGATACAGGTGTAGGGTTATTTAAATAGTCATGTGATATTTACTGTAGAGCCGCTAGAAAAACACGTATATTATTGAAGTATGTCAATATTAATTTTAAGACAAAGAAGCTAAATTTGGGATGGTTGTAAGTTTTTGGCTAATTTGCACAGACGTGTCTCCTTAATAGAAACGATTGTTGGAAAGATAAGAAATTCAGAGGTTCATCACAACAGCTTAATTTCACTTAAAATGATGTCACGATGTGTCAGAAAGATACAAAGCACAAAACAAAAATTAATTAAAAGCTATAGCTACAGAAACCTAGTTTTTATAATAAAAACCCTAAATGCCCCATTATCGACTAAGAACAAATAATAAAGCACAGCTTTTTAGTAAGCGTTTCCCGTTCATTCAAACAGAATTACAGCAATTACGGCATCATGAAAGAATTCTTGTACCTAATTTTATAAAGGCATTTCTGTAAAATTTTACACAAACCATTAAGATTTAATGGTCGGCAGTTTCATTTTCAATGTTGGAAACAACACCGCAAGTCTTCAAGCAATGGATTTCAAGATTCCTTGAGATCGATGTAGAAAAACGTAAGCATGAGAATATCCCAATTTTATCACATATATAATCTTAGTCTGTGTAGCATAGCTAATTAAGCGCTGGCCTTATAAGTTTAAGTTGTAACCTGAACAGAATTCCAGAGTGGTGATTTTGAGATTGGGTAAAATAACAGCTTCGTGTCAGTAGATTTACACACATGTAAAAGAAATCTTACGGGAGTAAATTCCTGCTTTCCAGCAGTACTGATTGTCATCTGATATGATTATTAACAATTGGTACCGCCAATAATTTAATTAAGTATTACTATTAGCTCAAGAAGGAAGCCTTTTCACCAGCACAAAAATATCATGCTAGTGCATTGAAACTGCCAAAAGATAAATCTCGTAACAAAATTGTGAAATCCAGTACACCGAGTTTGCAAAGCTATACCTATAATTTTCAAATAAATAATATTCTAATCAAGATGAAATGCATTAGACGGACTTGTTTAATGATTCAGACATGTTTTAAGCTAAATCTCAATGTAAAGTCGTATCATGTGATGAAGAAAGTTTTCACACTAGCAAATTTGTGTTTTACTTTGGAAAACTGAAAACATCCAGTTTCTCTTCTTTCGGCTCTCCTCAACATACTAATTTGTGTTTGGTATAGTATTGCCAGAGGGGCTGTTTTTAAAAGGTTTTTGAAACTACCATAATATAGTATTAATACAAACATGAATGATTAAACTAACTTGTTTCACACAAGATGACAAAAAATTATTTCCCCATCTGTGCTGAACGATGGATCACCATTTATCTACTGCTTAAGAAGTACACCTCCGTTGCTTCTCTCTTTTGGCCTATTTGCGTACGAAACTGATCTCTGTGTGCACTTGAAACAGTGCTTAGAGAATGGACTTTCCATTCCCCACAAAAAGAGTGGTCATTTGTCAATCTATTGAAATATCATTTAGCTGGTCTTTGCTACTCGTCCTTGAGCGAATTTTAAGAATTTTCCATGACGTCATTAGCGCATTGTGACACGTCTGTAAGACAGATACCTACCAGGCTAAACCCCTTTTGGTATATCCAATGTGCAGCAGCAAGAAATTTATCTTTCCCGAAAACTTCACTTTGAAACCAACAAGTGCAAAAGCTGTTGTCAAAAATTACAAGCAGAAGAAATTGGCTAAAAGGGAAGTTTTAGGCACTAATAAGCAGAATAGGTACAAACGTATGAAATAGGCATTTATAGGCACTATTAAACAAAGAAATTAGGCTAATAATTGTAGGAAACATGCTTATAACTTAAAAGCCTACGTTCCTGAACAAAGGAATAAAATAGGCAAATAGGGCAAAATCCATTCCCTATTAATAACATTGAACAAGACTTGACAATGTCACAAATGTCTAGTTAAGTTATGCCTTTGCCAAACTGTCCCCTTCAGAATGTATTGTCACGGCGGTGGTGAATACCTACCGTAAAGGGATTAAGTGTAAGTCACCCCATTCCACCATCTTTGATATTTGCCGCCGAGAGGAACAAGTAAAATATAACAGTCAAGGACAGCTACAGGTTGACGTCACCGGCCGTAGGTATATCTCTCTGTTGTATGGTGCTGGGGTTCCAGGCTGCTCCATTTCGGGATATCTAGAACAGTCGACTTTTAGGGGTTCCATCAAAACAATTATAGAAATTTTGGTTTCCAGAATATTATTCCACGACTCGTTGGGCATAAAAGGAGGCGTAAAAGCCAGGCTAGCAGTTCAGTTCAGTAGTCGTGAGTGAGTTAGCAATAGTATCAATTATCTCAGAATGGGCAAGTAATATCAATGTCAATCTTCTAGCAAGGTTTAGTGAGCGTCTAAAAGCTACAAGTAGCGCGAGTTGGTGTATACAACAGGGCCATAAGCAACATTAACACTGCCCGCCGTGGTAGCGTAGATGGTAGTGCGTCTGTCTCACGTTCAAGAGGTCCCGAGTTCAAATTTCGTCAGGGTGAGTTACCTGGATCAGAATTTTCTTCGGGGTTTTGCCTTATCCTTCAAGACGAATGTCAGGTAACTCTGAACTCCATGGATCCTGGGCTCATTTGAGCACCATTTCACCCAATTCATTCACCGTCCGATATGACTTAACGTTGGTGGACGTAAATTGCAAAAAAAAAAGCCATTAACACTAGCCTAATTGCCCTTGGTATTTATAGAAGTGAAAAGTAAGTGGTTTTGTGAACAAATAAAGTGAGATTTGCATAATTTCATGTTGTAAGTTTGTCATAATCTTGATAATGTATCACGTGCGAAGTAATTTAATAATCAGCATCACGATACATATAACAATGTGCAATGCAATTTTGTTCTCTAAGTAATTTTGCATTGTAATTTTAGGTAGAGAGTCCTTAGAATGAGATTACGATTAAGAAAATAACACGAATAAGCTATCTACGATATATAACCTGCATTAATGTAAGTACATTATAGTATACTTTGGAAATTTTCATGGCATTTCTTGCCCACGTCTTCTTCATTTGTCATCTCAGTCCACGGAGCCCACAATGTAAGAGTTATTTTTTGTTGTTGTAATTTTACGTCCTCCAACGTTACGTCATATCGTACGGTGAATGAAGTGCGTGAAACGATGCTCAAATGAGCCCAGGTTCCATGGAGCTTAGAGGTAGCCGACATTCGTCTTAAAGGATAAGGGAAAGCCCCGTAATAACCTTATCCAGGTGATGTGAGGCTGAACTTGAGGCAGACACGCTACCATCTGTGCTACCGAGGCGGGCTAAAACAATTTTAATTTAGTGCGCCCTTCTTTTGTTTCTCGTCGGAAAGTGTTAATATTGTACAATAACATTTCAGACTGTCATCTAGATGTGGCAATAACAACATATTGGAAATTGGTGAATCTTTGTGCTCATGAAATGCGGCGGCATAGAGTTATATCTCATTTACAGAACAGCTGTTAAAATAATGAAAAAATGTTGCAAATGAGATTTTTTCACTTAAATGACACGGTCTAATTCGTATTTGGAAACAGTTCTTTGAACCGAGGAAGAAGCAATACAAATCAATTGATGACAGATGACCGCAAATGACCTAAGAGAAATTGGGTTGTCTAAGTCACATATCATTCACAAACAACATGTTTGTGACATTTTAATGTGGCCCTCTAACACGCGCTGACATCCGATGACGTCGGGTTACATTGACGCGTTTTCTGTCATTCTTGATCAAAGTTTGATTAGTAAATTAACGAAACATTAGCAGATATACTTCTCATCCGTAGTTCGTTCCATTTAAACTTCTGCTTTAAATAGAGAGAATAAGTTCAGAGGTCACATATAACTGATTAGAATTTATTGATTGCTTAACCTGACGTTGCGCAGGTGGCTTATAAACCTCAAACTGAGATTAAATTAATTTCTTTTTTCTGCTATTTGCATGTGGATAATCACATTTTGTCGTTTCTAGCAACTAAATACAGTAGGGTCCCCTTAATTGGAAGTAATGCCAGGCGGGAGGGGGTGAATCTTTTTGGGGTTAGAAATCTGTTTGGGTTTAATAAATCTCTGTGGGGCTAGGATAAGCTATTTTATGCTTTTAGTCCGTTTGAAGTAGTGCTATACTATATCTTTATTTAAATAATTAAAACTAAAGACACTTACCTTTCTGTATATTTTTCATTCATCTGAGCTATTTTTAAGGTTTCAAAGGGCTACATAGGCTGTTTCAGACCATAAAACACATACATTTCATTTATTGTCAAAATATATTTAACATAGAATAGTTTAATCAAAATCGTTACAAAATGAACACTTTTGAAATTTTTTCCACTTAAAAATAGTTTGGGGCAGAGAGGTGTTCCCGAAAGCGAGTTAATATTGCATTATCATCCAGTTCTGAGCTAAGTATCCAGATCATCGGGATTTTAGTTTTTAATTACAATTGAAATTTTTGAAAATGTTTTTACGTAAAGAGTAGTACAAGGTAGAGGATTTTCGTGGAAGTAAGTTAATATTGCGTTGTGATCCAGTTCTGAATTTAGTCTCCAACTCGTTTAGAAATTTATTTAATTAAAATAGAATATTTCGAAAATTTTTGTATGTCATGATTGTTTGAGGCGGGGGATTCTCTTGAAAGTGAGTTAATATGACATTAATTCAGTTATGAGCTAAGCCTCTAGCTCATCGACATTTTTATTTAATTAAAATATATATTTTTTGAGAAGTTTTGTTTATAAAGGGCTTTCTGGAGTGGGAGATTTTGTGTAAAGTGAGTTAATATTGCGTTATTATCCAGTTCTGAGCTATGTTTAAATTTTAAAATCTTAAGCTCATCGAGATTTTTTTTTTCAATTAAAATAGCATTTTCGAAAATGCTTCTATGTAAAGATTAATTGAGGGTGGTATATTTTCTGGAAAGTGAGTTAATATTGCATTGCATCCAACTGAGCTAGTTTTAAAGTTTCAAGTTGCTAGCTCATGAAAAGCTCAGTTTAATTAAAATGAAAGTTTTCTAACATTTTTCTAAATAAACTGTTGTTTGAGGTTCTTTATTTAAAGGTCAGTTAATACTTCATTGTAATCCAGCTCTAAGATATGTTTGAAATTTCGAAGTCTCAGTTCGAACGGAAGGTTAATTTAAAATCCACTATGAACTTAATATCGAACAGACAGATGGACAAGGAAGTGAGTTAATTAAAACGTTATAAAATATATAAAACACGTGCAAAAATAAAGAAAAGCTATTATACTTAGGTGCTACCCACTGAGAGATCTATGTAGCAGTAAAATGGTCCTGTTTGCTGTTCTTACACGATAGTTCCCCTATAAACAAATCTACCACAAAGGATAGTCGGGTGGATGGGTACCAGGCTTTCGAAGTAAAAACATGTTTTCACCAGAGCTGTAAGAAAGTATTTACTACATCCTAACTATCTGTTTTACCACTTTAATACATCACCAAGTAGGACTATGCCCGCCTCGGTAGCGTGGTGGTAGTATGTCTGCCTCACGTTCAAGAGATCCCGAGTTCGAATCTCGGTCAGGGTGAGTTAACTGGATAAGGTTTTTCCGGGGTTTTCCCTTGTCCTGAAGAACAAATGTCGGGTAACCCTAAGCTCCATGGACCCTGGGCTTATTTGAGCATCATTTCACCCATTTCATTCATCGTCTGATATGACTTAAGGTTGGAGGACATAAATTTAAAAAAAGTAGAACTATGCCTGAATAAAAATATTGTTCTAGCATTTTACCATGTAAATCCATTTTCTATTATTGGTACTACACTGTAAATATTGCAAACAATTGGTATTTAATCTTTTAAAACAGTTATTACAATTTTTGATTAAAGTGTTGAAAAAGGGTCAGAAAAGATTATTAACATTTTAGATTTTATATGCTTTTATTTATGTATACGCTCAAAAAGTAATTAAATTTAAATTGCTGTTATTCTTCAGCAGAATTATTTAGTTATAGCTGGAAAATAGTATTTACAACAAAATGCAGCACAAGGATGCATGTTTCCGACTGAGCAGTAAGGAGAGCTGGCTACTTAAGGAGTTGAAATGCTGAAAATTAGAACTTATGTTTAATAAGATGAAGGACATGAAGCTATTGTTGTGAAAGTTAGTTACACTTATACAATATTTTTCTAGTGATCTACAGAATAATTAATTACATTTTAAGCTTCTAAGGCTATATTTTTGAAAACTAATTGTTGTTTCACACTAGCCGTGTGTAGGACGCACTATGAAAGGGTAGAGCCAGAATGAAAAATGCAATGCCATAGCCGGGATTTTAACCACGGATCTTCTGGTTTCCGTCCAGCCGCTTTAACCATTTGAGCTACTATGGCCAACGTGCCAACATGACATTAAATTCTCCAAATGACTCGTGTTTCTCCCGGTAAACCACTAGGAGTTCTCACAAACACATGAGACAACTACCTAAATGGCGACTTACTATGCTGTAAGTACTTTAAGGCCCGGGCTTTATAGTTCGGAACACTATTAGGTACAATTAATGTCATGTTGGCACGTTGACAATAGTAGCTCAAATGTTAGAGCGGCTGGACTGAAACCAGAAGATACGTGGTTCAAATCCCCGCTATATTTTTGTTTCTAGAGGAGCAAATAAATCCTGCACTGCCATCTACAGTGACATAATTATTCCAATAGGAAGAGGAACTAACGTATCAGTCATCGATTCATAGAGCAATAATAGAGCTAATTGGAATTTACAGAACACTTACCATGTGAACATCTAGCCGATGTAAAACAATGTATGTTTGAGGGTAGAATGAGTGGTATATCAAATATTGCATTATAAATACAATGCTAAATTATGCAGCTATTTTTTTTAATTTTACGTCCTCCAACGTTGTCATATGGGACAGTGAAAGAAGTGATGACGATGAAATGATGCCCAAATGAGCCCAGAGTCCATAGAGCTTAGAGTCACCCAGCATTTTTCTTTCAGGATAAGGGAAAACTCTGGAAAATAGCCCTATCCAGTTAACTCATCTTGACCGATATTCGAACTCAGGACCTCTTGAACCTGAGGCAGACATGCTACCATCTACGCTACCGAGGCGGGCTAAGATAGGGGTATGTTGCGTCTGTTCTCATTGTGGCCCCAAGAAAATCATTAAAACATAATGGGTGATTTATGCGAACCACATACCCAAATATATAACAAAATGCATCGAGCTTATGCACATTAAATTCTAGTATACTGATGAAGAGACCCCAGGTAAAGCTTGACTCGTATGAAACCTGTATGACACTTCCGATGATAAAGGAATACTTTTGTTTTATAGGGATGAAAATACACGGATTGCAGTTCTTTGTATTTCAAAACGGTAGTCAAATGTTGCTAACTATGCAACTTCTCTAAATAAATCTCTTCCACAAATGAACCATAGTAATGAGAACTGCAACAAGAGTGTTAAATCAAGAGAACGGGCTAAGATGGTCACATACCTATGACTTACATCTATCGAATGCTTATTCAAAGTTCAGATGCCTTTAATTGGGATTGGTGAATAATTTACCTCAGTCATCATCTAGATACAGAATTGAGTATGAAAGTTTTCACGCACAATAATATCGATGTATAGTGCACTCACTTGTGCCTTGGATGTTGAAGTTTCTAGTGAAGGAGCTAGGGGCAGTGATGAATTCCATTCAGTCTGTATACGTTACCTGGAGAGATTGGGCTATAATTAATGATAAGATGATTGTGGGAACTATTATGTTTCAAATGGGAAGTGTTCTGGAGTCCAGCTAACCAGATGCCGTATCACACTCAGCGTTGCCAGCTTGTTACCTCACTCCTTTTATATTGCCCTGACTCTCTCGCACACTCATACAACATGCAGATCTGCTTGGTGCATATTTAAGGATAAGCAAATTATATTTTACAAACTTCTACAATGATGCAGTTGCCAAAATCAAAATTGGAAAATGTATTTTCGCAAATTATGTACATTTTTAAATACTATAATTATAATTTATGAATTAGCAGTTTTTTATTCCAAAGGAACTGCCAGTGGCTCATCCATATCGCTGTCAATGTCACTTCCGTTAAGAGACAATTCGTCATTATCCCTGTCTTCATCGTCTGTCTTGCAAGTTTATGATTATAGGTTCCAAAATCTCGTCACGTGCTCTTTCTTAAAATCGTCTTATTGAGCGTTTTCTGCATGCCTTACGCAGCTTTCCCAGTCCTTTTGTGTTACTTTGTCAATTTCTTCGTGAACAAGTCGTTCAACGTCCGTCAGTTTAAAAGTATAATTTCTGTTTGCAACCTCCCCTTTTTATTTGAGCCCACACCAACTCAGTTGGATTATATAGGCAGTGGTATCGTGGGAGGCGTACTTCCTCGTGTCCCATCTCAATTGCAAGTTGATCCCGCTGATACACTTTTCCCGTGTTCTTAAACGGAAGTACTCGTTGCAATAACTCATTTTTAGTTTCTGTTTCCGAAAATTCAACTCCGCTCCTTTGTAACCATTCAACAATTTTGTTTTTTCTGCTGGCCGAATTTGGCATTTTATTTGCAATAACCGAATGATACGGTGCGTTTTTCATTATCATAACGCTTCCCTCTTCTAAATAATATAAGAATCTGTTAAGAAACCATTCTTTAAATGTATCAGCTGTCATCTGTTCGTGATAGTCTGAGGTATTTTTGGAGAGAACAACCCACTTTCTCTCTGGCAGGAACCCTGTCTTAGCATAACCAATATGACAAATGATGAGCCGACTGCCTTTTCCAAAAGATATCTTTAGGCCACCCTTTTATGAGGAGTCTTGCCAGATTGAGTTTTGAGTGTGGTTTTTATTTACCCATGTCTCATCTAAGTAAAAAATAGGTCTCACATCACTAGAATATCTAATTTCATGCATTTTGCATAAGAATTTTAATTTTACCGTAACAGTGTCACTCCTCTCCATTAAAAATTGACGCCCATCATTTGTCTTTCTGTACCTGAACCCCAATCCCCTCAAAATTCTGAAAGTTGATGTTGTTGACTCAGTGTATGAAATTTTGGTTCTAAGAGTGCACATTGGTCATAAAACTCGAACACAGTTCTACGTACAACGTCCTTGTCAAAGTCACTTAAATTTGTAACCCTCTTCGGAGGACCAACATGTTTCCTGGGCGACACAAACACCTGGGCACCAGTGGGATCAAATTTTCTTGCCCCTCCACAAATGCGGGACACACTTGTTTTACCTACACCACACGCTTCAGCAGTAAGCCGTTGAGCATTTTTGAAATCGAGCTGATTTTTATATTACTTATCGCTCAATTTTTTGAAGAGCGTGTACACCTTAAAATAATACTTCGAGCCTGACTTCGCAATACCTGCCTTTTTGACTCGCCACTAAATTCACTGCAAGAAGCAATCGCACTATTTAACTCTTACTCTACTGTTGTGTAAAGAACTGAATGATATTGATCTGAACTCTCCAGAGTAAATAAACGCTTCTTATCCAACATTCATTCATAAACACAAGCACACAGCTTTCCCCAGGCTAACAGGAAATGAAGTGTTTGCTCTTTCCCGAATTTAACACCTTGACTTATTCACAGTAATTATTTTATCACGTCATGCAGTAGTTTAAATTTCAGTTCTGAGTAATTAAAAGTATATGTATATACATACACACCAACCTCTTTGACCTCTCTAGAGAAAATAGAGAATAGAATCATTCGTAAAGAAAGATATAATGTGACCAGACAGGTTCTACCAGGACAGCAGGAAATTTATTGTTTCCTCTCGCTCGAATTGGCTTATTCAAAGTAATTCTTTTATCACGTCATGTCAAACATTTACGTTTCAGTTCTGAGTAATTACAAATATAAGTACACGCATACGTGCCAACCAGTAATGGTATTCATACAGTGCTTACGTCGCGATTATTGTTATAATAAAGGTAATAGTGGTTTATTTATTTGTATTAGAAAAACTATTTGAGCTAAAACTATGAAGTTTTAATGGTTATTTTAGATATCTTAATCTCTACCTTCCACATGGATCAGTTTTGGCAAAATCTGAAATTTTGTCTTAGCGCGAATAATATTTCATACAGATTGATTAGGCTGGCGCTTCTCAAACACCGCTTAGCGGGAATGCAATATGACAACACAGCCGGCCTCCGATTGGTTGCTCACCTAGTAGCGCTCAAGGACAAACACCTTCCCATTTGAAACACATAATAGAATGACTATGATAATAAAGCTGACAGGAGAAGTATGAGTACCTCTTTCATCCCCCACACATCTTATCTGCAGCCACTGAAATGAACCGGGCCACGTTGGTGAAAGGTGAAAGGGTTAACTATTCCAAGCACATAATACATAAAATGGATGATGTAAGAATATAAGTATACAGCTAACCTTTGCGTGGTACAATACTTAACTTACCAAATCTTCCTCTGACCACACGAGTTTATATTAAATAAGGGGCACTTATACAAAAAGCAGTACTAGTACAGTTTGAAATTTTATTTATTGCACCTGTATTGAATAAACATTACTGCATAAGAGCTAAATAGAGTTCCTATATCCGTGTATTTGTTATTCATAACAAAGCTATTTTCTTTACAGTGACTTTTCTTTTGGTAAATTGCAGTCATTTATATAGTTATTTTTGTACTATTTGTCTTTCAGTTTCAATTTAAATGGATGACTATCTGCTCGAATTCACATGCTTTACATTAACGTATTTTGTAGTGGAACAGTGCTGTGACCTAGTTTGCACTCCCGCACCTCTCTCCTATTTATCTTCTGTATTACTTTTCTTACAAATTGGACACAGAGATGTCCTTCTTGTAGAGCTTTCTGTAGCTCTTGCTAGACACTTTGATATACAGTTAATCCCAGAGTTCTTATTAGTGTCTAGTGTCGTTGCTTCTGTAAAATAAAACGGCTCCCAATGTTGCGTGTGAGATGTAGAAGTTAGACCCTCTATTAGTTTCTGTTCCTCTACAACAGGCAAGTTTTTTTCTGAGAAGGGAGTTGCAGCAGAAAGATCACTGGTGGAAGTGCATATATCTGCTGATGTCTGAGTACCCACACCGTACATATGTTTTGGAGATTCTGTAAAGTCGCTAATGGATGTGGTGGTGTCTTTCACTTCCTTATCCCTTGGCTCCTGTTCCACTGGAGTTGTACAGATGCATGGAATACCAAACAGAGCAGGATTGGATGATGTTACTGGAGAATTGTCATAGGAATGCCCTGGAACTATCCGGAAGGTATATGTGACTGGCCCGCATTGTGGAGAAGCAGGGGAATTCGGAAGCGTCTGTATCATCTGCATCTGTGTGCCGGGTGTTGAGTTGCTAGTGGCATTACATGGTGATCTGAATATTGTTGTTGTAGTATCTCTGCTTACGAGAGCAAAATTTGATGTCTGTACCACGTACTCTGTAAAAGAATTGAAGGAAATTAATTTCAGTTATAGTATTTATTTATAATGTAAAGTTTCTCTGGAAACCAGAATAAAATTTTCAGTAACATACAGTTGTTATGACATATCTTAAAACACAACTTGAAAACACTGAACCTCGATAGGGATGAGGAAACATAAAGAGAACGTAAATTATATTATAAAACTGTCAACACTATTGACATTTTTTTTCTTTGATTTGGAGGAAAGTATTAAAATTGTAGTAGAAAGGGAATGCGATTAAAAAGAACAATCGATGGTAAAATAGTGATTGAAGAGGTGGAAGCAAAGGAAAATAAATATTTTTAATGTGTTAAACGATGATAATATTAGCTACGATCAATGCTTATGTTCAAAACAAATAATTACAACAGATTAAATTTTAGAATATTTTTGTTCCACCACAGTTACAGTGATAATTAGGGCCCAGAAGTTTAGTAAAAAAAGCACAGAAAAAAAAACAATACAGTAGGTTAGTAGTGGCGGGTATATATTGCTCGACAGAGCGTTTAGGCTTGACCTTAAGGTTACCATCGTTCTGTGATCGTTCCGTATCAGGTCTTATCTGGTCGATTACTGGAATTAAATATTAGTAAGTTGATGTACAGTAAGTTACTAAACAAAAATAGGGCGATTGGAAGCTGCGTGTGTCTATATGATATGTTTCCTCGCGCCTGCCGATGTAAGACACATTGCTGTCCAGAATTATATCTGAATAGAGTATACATACACTGGACTCGCCGTGTATGAGCGATAAGCTCAGGTAAACATCTATGTTGTGATTTTTCCGATACGCTTTCTCACTTTGCCATGTCACTACCTGCGTCTCGTAAATATAGGGGGGGGGGTTTGAATGTCATACAGTCGCGCACGTACTCATACAACCAAGGTCATGGGTAACGGTAGTCTATCAAAGGTAGTCACAGGATGGACACAGTGTCATAGAATATGTTGCACATTTATTCGTAAATTATGCAAAACAAAATTTTCTTTTCCAAATATGTGATTGTAAATAAAAGAATCATTCATATATACAAAGTTCACAGTAAATGAAAAGCTAATTCGTGGTGACGATACTCCGTTATGTTTGTGCATGACTTCTTACAATGAACCACAATATATATTTTGAAGGTTTAAAACGAAAACGATTTTCTGTTCTCCATCAGACATGCTGTATGGAGAAAAGCTTCTCCTTAATCGAATGATATGACTGGGACTAGTTTGAACCAAAAGAAAGTGGTACTCTTTCGTTTTTGTGCATTATAATTTACTCTAGAACCTCCTGGTTCATCTCGAATTTTACACAGAGTGGAATATCCTATATTTTTCTGGAGAACGCATTTTAGATCCTGCGCACCTGTAGAAGTACTCCGTCTCAGCTTGGCGTAGCCAATACGCGCGATCTTCCACCAACAGCACGAGATGACTAACTCAGCTGATGATCTATATCTCGTGCTACACTAACTTCTCGAATTTCTGGCTAAACTTCTAGACCCTAGTGATAACAACAGTTTATTCTCCTACTACCCCTCCTTCTGCCACTTCATCCATTCATCGAAGTACTGTAATATGTAGGATTGAACTCTTGCGTAACTCTACTTTAGCATTTGCGGATATTGAAATCTGATATTTTAAATCTAGTATAAAATTTTCACAAACAAGTTCATTGTAATTTTTGAAAGTGCCAAGTAAAAGTTCAGATTTGTTATCATTCTTCCATACAGTTAGGGTATTTCAGCATTTTGTATGCAATTTAAGAGTTTGAACAGTCTTACATTTAATTAATTTCTACATTTAATTATTTGGGACTCTTAATCGCATTTCATTTTGGCTCGACCAACACGTTTATTGGTCCAGAACCTGTCTTTGGTGTTATGCTAGAGGGGCCAGATGTGAGATCCTTGATTGGGTATCACTTCAACATGGCACTTCATGGCGTAATCTTACGACGGCTAGGCAGGCTCGATCTATGATCGAGGGACCTAGCAAGAAGAACAGCAGGATTCTGCTAACCTTCAATCAGGTACAACTTAGAAGTGGTTTTGGCCTGTTGACAGGACACAACACCCTAAAGATGCGCATGCATGTGACGAAGCCTAGTGCAGATTCCACATGCAGGAAGTGTGATGGAGAGGATGAGTCTTATCTACATATTTTGTGTGAATGTGAAGCACTTGCTGCACTTAGGCACTTTATTCTGGGCTCAGACAGACTGAAACCAGATGCTATAAGGACTGCTCATCCAAGCCTTATCCTGTCCTTTTTGGAGGCCACGGGACTTGAATAAGTACTCCAGTAAGAGGGGCACAATGAGCCCAATATGCGGCCTACGTGCAAGGGACCTGAAGGGCTCAACCCATTTATTTTCATTCATTTATTCATTTTTCAATGAAGTGTGATTTTAAAGATATTTCTTGGCCTAACTAAACAGAATGCATAATTTACTCAACCACTAGATCTATTATGCCTGTACCCCAAGTGGTGCATCCGCAGAAAGGTGAGGCGAGGGGAGACAGAAGACGGCCGCTAAAATGAGTGACGACAATGCAGAAGGTATGGCCCCTACAGTTAACCAGTTGGAAACTCCTGCAGCCCAGTACAACCGGCGTTCCACCTACTGTAGTCCTGATTAGGCCCTCTAAGCCGGTCTGAAGACTTGAGTCCATCCTACCAAAGGGGAAAATGTTTACCAAGAACACATTATCTTGTCATGCAGCGCCGATATCCACACAAAAACTTCTACCCTGAAAGAGATTACCAGAGGAGAGATGATGTGAAATGATAATGGAGATGATATGGAGGGACAGGAAACTCGGGGATTGCTTATGTTAAATCTGGGACCGTGTCGTTTCGATTTGAAAGACAGCAGGAAGTAAGGGAGTTTGAGAATTTGTTTCCAACATGGTCAATACTTGTAAAATGTGCACATAGTAAAGGAAAAGACGAATCAAAAGTTAAAATCTGTCGTATTTTACCTCAGTATTTTTTTTGTATTTATTTCTCATCTTTCTTCTATATACAATTTCATTGATACATTGACATTTGTAACATTTCTTTCACACAATAACAAAATGACTTATTCACATCTAACATACCGTTCCTACCTGCCTACCCCAAGTCTCAGTCTAAATACATATTACCTATAATTTTTCGTTTATTAATGACCCTCCTCTCCCTTGTATCCCGCGTTCTAGTTTTCCAGCCCTTAATTGTTACTTATTCTTCCTCAATCTTAACCATTTCTCTCTAACTCTCCGCAGATATTCACCTATATTTCTCACATTCTTTTCTCCTTTTACCAATAACATTTACTTTATTATTAATACCTCCCCCCATCCCTAATACTGTCCTATTTTTGTTGCCAAATTTGTTCCCTCCATATCCTTGTTTGCAATAAAGTAAACTATGCCAATCTGTATCCTCTTCTCCACACATTGGGCATTTATCTATATCCTTTTCATATCTAATAACTTTCAAATTTCTAACTCCTGTCCTTGCCCAGGCAAATCCTTCTGGCCCTGACTTATTACACATATCTATGTACTTCTCCCTCCCCCACTGTCTTTATTTCCCTATATGTCATCAATGATCTTTTCTCCCTTACACTAGTAAATATAACTTGGCTATCTAAATCTTCCAACCTCAATTCTACCTCTTTCCAAAAGCCCCTATAATAATACTCCTCGTTTCTCCAAATATGTCCCATAACTATCTGTTCCATTAGTTCCCTTAATTTTTGCGCCCAGGACTCTCCCCATTTGCTTCTTATCTCAAAAGAAAACATTCCTTGATAATAGTGCTTTCCTCCAAATTGGCAACTCTGTATAGATATTTCAATACCCTTGAGACAATTTTAACTCTTGTTGAATGTCATCCTAACTCTAATTGTGTACCTCAGTAACTAATTCGTAAATTCTGGTACACATTCCAAATATTTAAATAACTAAATATTAATAAATTATCTATTAAATTTATCAATAAACAATTAAATTTATTTACAAACTAAAAATTCAATTTAACACGCTATTTTGCAGATATACAACTAACAAATAAACGCAAAAACAATAAACGCAAGCAACATTTACTATTATATAATTACATTTTAACAACCAATTTAAATACTGAGACAGACGAAAAAAAATTACCTTAAAGCTTCTTTATTCCCACCGGGATGATGATGGTGATGATGATGATGATGGTGATGATGATGATGATGATGATGATGATGATATGTGTATAAGTGCGCTCAACTGCAGTGGTCATCAGCGCCCTTACAAAAAATTAATTGAAAACAGACCAATCAAAACCAAATAACAATAAAACAAATAAGCCCAAATGGGTAAAAACAATTAAAAGCTATAAGTACCAAATAAATACCAAAAAATGCAAAAAAAATTGATACTTTCAATATCAACTTGCCATGACAAAAGCTACCTGCCCAGTGGTGGTCGAACCAATTTGTTCCTTTTCTTTGGGGCAGGGCTAGGGCTTTCAGCAGATTTTTCCTGCCATTTCCTCATTGTCGTTTGGGCAGTGAGCACAGGATCCACCCGTCACAATATACAGCAAGATGTGTATCTAATACTGCACTGTCTAACTACACATGTATCTACTTACAAATTCTGAAGCAAGAAACAAGCTAAACGAACTTCTGTACAAATACATGCCGTATGCATATAAAATCAAGCATAACTATAAGGGAATCATGACTGGAGCAATGTTAACTAATTACCCAACAGCCCTTTCTCATCATTTCTCCATGACATCTATTCCACTCCACATCTCTTCATTGGGTTCTTGATTGTTTTTAACTTGGAGCTATTTTTCTTCGCCTTTCCTTGCGTCATTTGTATCAGTTTTTACGCTTAGTACACGTTTGTCCAAGAAATACAAGGTTATTCATTCCACCAGTATTTTGTCAGCCCGCCTCGGTAGCGTAGATGGTAGCATGTCTGCCTCACGTTCAAGAGGTCCCGAGTTCGTATCTCGGTCAGGGTGAGTTTCCTTTATAAGGTTTTTCCAGGGTTTTCCCTTATCCTTCAAGACGAATTTCGGGTAACGCTGAGCTCCATGGAACCTGGATTAATTTGAGCATCATTTCATCCAATTCATTCACCGTCCGATATGACTTAACGTTGGAGGACTTAAATTACAAAATAAATTGTCGTGTTCATGGTCTGCTTGTTTAAAATATATTGGTCCAGCTGTTACCGTTATAGCTGAGCGTGTTAATGACCAATGGAGTTGTGCGCACTAAAGCCTATCTGCCTAGACGAGCTTTAATTCTACCTCAAAGCTGCACGTAATATATAATGAATATACAAACCTTTAGATGTTTCAACTTTCGATATTTTGTAAAGCTGCTTCTGTTGATCGCTCATGTTGTTTCCACTTAGGCCAGTTATCGTTAAAACAGATCACATCTTTGTGAAGTTCTGAGTATAAATATTTGTTGAATTCGGAGCTCCATATCTCACTTATGAATTTAGTTATATGTCTGAAGAGAGTAGTAATAGACGCCCATTGCCATCTGATGAAATCATAGGCGGAAACTAAAATTTCAGTAAAGCTTATGCAGTCATGCTTAGACTTTTAGCTGTTGTCAAGGCTAGAAAAATAACAACGACGGGCTAACTATATTGAAAATATGAGTCTCTGCCGTCAACAATGGTCATTAATATATTTTCTCTCTGGTCACAACCACATTGCTGTTTCTCTATGTGGGCATAGAGTACTCTTTGCTTCTATTGGAGATATGTGCAGTTTGGTATTTATTATAGGTCTTTATGGTAAAAATTTGATAGATAGAATGCTGTAACTACCCTTAAAAGTATGATACAATGTTCCACAGTTTAAGCTTATAAATTACTAATTACCCGACGTTTCACGTATTATTTTAAATGCGAATGACGAGCTAAATTCACCTCTTCTTCTTACACGTAGTGTTTAATAACACTCTTTAATATACTATGTTTTTATTTAGTGTCTACTTACTAATACTAATTGAAAATTCTCCTTACTGAAGATACTCTTTGTTTTACTGATTATTTTCTTCCCTTACTAAAAATCATCCATTTGCTCTTTCATAATTTATGCCAGCTATTGCTTCAAGGACCCTTATCAACCTAAGAATACTCTATTCTAAAGTTTTAATAATATTGTCAATATTCCCAGTTTTGCAAGATGTATATATGAGTGAATCATCTGTAAAAGCAAAGCTTTGCAACTCTGTTGAGAAAAATCTAGCTAAATTCAATGTGTACATTATATACAAATCTGGACTCAAAGAAGCACCTTGTGGTAACCTCAAGCTTGAAATAGTTTCGTCTGAGCTATTACATCTGGGATATAACTTGTTTTCTCTATCCATCATTAAGTTAGCAACATTTTTTATCTATTTTGAGGACCTTCGATTTTCTGTAATTAGTTAATCAGAATCCTTATCATTGAATCGTAAGTTCTGCTATTGTGCAGACTTTCAACTATCAATGTCTTTTCAAGAAGCTAGCATGCATATCTGCAATTAAAATAGCTAAATGTTGATTTTGCATGAAATTCTTCCTAAAACCATATTGTATATAGGTCATATCCCATACCACCCTAAGAAGAATGCAATTATATTTACTCTCTTTTCAAAAACCTCTTTGAGGACACTAGATAATTATTATTGGCTTATAACCTTTAGGAGTTTTAGATATTTATTTTGCTCTTTACAGACGTTATATGCAAATTATATTCCAAACTGAAGGTATTTTCCTCAGTTAAATGTATTGTTAAATTTTCTCATAAGAGTAATTTAAATTCCATCAGATAGATTTTGCAAGTGAACTAATTCAAATGGTCCAGGAATATTATTCTAAGGTTTAAGGATTATTAGCTCTATCTCATATAACTAACGCACACAGTATTACTCGTGTCTTGATTTACCTATTTTATTATTTACTTACAGTTGAAGTTAGCGGGAACAGAGCTACTGCTTTCAGAAAATTGTAGTTCAGGATATGATCTATTTTTAACCGAAGTCACACATGTTTGAAAAACATCTTATGCTTTGAGAGATTTGATTTGTATCATTTTGGCAGACTGAAAAGTTTTGCATTGTTTTCCAGATTTTCCTTCCCCTCTTTTTATGACTAGGATTCTATAAAATTAAGCAGTCCTGTCTATCTAAGGATTTACCTTATTATATTATTCTCACTCTCTTGCACATTTTTTGTAAATCCATGTACCTCTAATATTATTTCATAATTCCAATCACTAGTAGCTTCTTTTTACATTTCCTCCTCTGTTACTTCCTTCTCTTCTACTATGAAGTTGTACGGTATGATATGAATTAAGATGTTATTTGGAGCCTAATTCAGAATTTAAAAAATGGTTTGTATCTTTGTAGTACTCAAGATATACTTCTTATTTATACACAACCAAAGGAATTATTTCTTTTAATTTGAAAATCTTCCCAAACTACATTATTACAAATTGCATGGAATGAAATTTGTTTACATTATGTTGTTCATTGTTAATAATTACAATATCTACACCACTGTCTTTATAATCTTGATGCATTTTCTGTACTTGTTTAAATTAATTGCATTATCTTTAGTAGTACAGGTATTTTTATACAAAGTTATAACTATGACAGTGGTAAATTTTGCCATATTAGAACCTGCATCTCCATTTTTTTAAAACACCCTTTGGGTGGATTGTACTTCTTTAAACTATTTATTTGATTCTATTAAAATAAGTCGCCAATATATTAATATTAAAAAAACAAAACTAAAACATAGTCTAACTTAAGATTTTAACCAAAATAATACTTAAAATTAAATAAAAAGAGTAGCATTCAACTTCTACTGCTTCTGTCTTACTGGAAATCATGGCCCCTGTCTCAATTACTTTACTTTAACTGGCTCCGTGCGTTATGAAACCAGCAAATCAAATGCCACTACCGGCTACAGAGATTCAGTATTTGTAGGTCTTCCATTGCAGCTCGAATTAACCGTCCAGTCGTTCGATGTTGAGAGCAGTTCAGACAACATATAGTGCAGAAAGCCCATGAGTAAAAAGGTCTCTTATGTTAGGAGTCTGATTTGAAGTACGGGCGTAATCGTTTGATTTTGCAAAGATTCAAAGTGATGGGAAATAATTCGATACTGTTGGATAGATAACAAAGTGATGACATTAGGGTAGCTCTTCCTTTGCAAATGTTGAACGATGGTCTCAAAACTATGCCGTACTGACATTGTGTTCCTTGAGGGTACAGCATCACTGACTCTAATCTGCATCTCTTTGCTACCACTGTTAATTAGTGCACACATTTTAATTTTTAAAATATAATTATAGTAAAGGAATGATTATAAGTTTTCAATGAATTTGTTAATAATTTAACAGCAATAATTCTAGACGGGATATTTTGTCGCATCTGGCAACAGTGTCGGATGTTGGTACATTCTGTAGGAAAAGCTCTAAACCTCCTATGTCACCCTCTGGTGTGCTGTGGTAAGACATTTATACCAATACTTCTAAAGCATTGACTACTCTCTCGAGCCCGCAGGTACAATCCGACCAAGAATTTCAAGGGAATCCTTGAAGCTCTCCCAGACAAGAATCTCTTGTTCTCCACATTCCACATGGATTTCGCAAGAAGCGTTTTGCTCTCAGCGTTCACTACAATCTGAACCAACCTTCCATCGATTCGCTTGCGCCATATTTGAGCTTAAGCACCTTGAGATGTTTGTCATATTCATAAATAGTAATTAAAAGGCGTTCGACACGGAAGAGGTGCTACTCAGTCAGGGTAGCACTTGAGCTCTGTATCATAATTTTTGCACTCTAAAGATACCAATTAAAAATAACTTGCTTTTTCCAATGTTACAGAACTATATTTCTGAGGATTACTGTGCAAACCCCATGTTTGTAGCACATCTGCTTTCGGAGATATGAACGGATAAGGCGTCTGACTACAAACAAACGAATTATGAACTGTCAGTGAAGAAAAGTACACACGTGCTATGTTGCAGTTGCATTTTGTACCCTGCATTCAGTAAAGTGGCGATCTTTTAAGAGTGCACACGTGTTTTTCAAAGTTAGTAAATATAGCGCTTAGCAAGCCTAGTACTGGTGCGTCTAGTAGTAACTGCGAAACAACTCATAAGGTTATACATAAATAGGCTACAAATATTCTTGTTAATGTGCATTTCTTTTTCAAACAGATGTCAAAGACATTTTCCAAAGTAAAAATTTCCTCAGAGTCGAGAATTAATGTTATAAGCTTGTCAAGTGAGTGCTCATTCTGTGACAAACATTGTCACAGGCTTTGCAACTCTGTTGAGAAATTTCTAGCTAAATTCAATGTGTATATTATATACAAATCTGGACTCAAAGAAGCACCTTGTGGTAATCTCAAGCTTGAAATCGTTTCGTCTGAGCTATTACATCTGGGATATAAATTGTTTTCTCTATCCATCATTAAGTTAGCAATGATTTTTATCAGATTTGGGGACTTTAGATTTCCTGTTATCAATTAATCAGAATCCTTATCATTTAATCGTAAGCTGTGCTATTGTACAGACTTTCAACTATCAATGTTTTTCATGAGGCTAGCATGCATTTCTGCGATTAAAATAGCTAAATGTTGATTTTGCATGAAATTCTTCCTAGAACCATATTGTATATAGGTCATATCCCATACCATTCTAAGAAGAATGCAATTATATTTACTGTCTTTTCAAAAACCTCTCTGAGGGCACTATATATTTATTATTGGTTTATAACATTTAGGAGTTTGAGATATTTATTTTGCTCTTTACAGAAGTTATATGCAAATTATATTCCAAAGTGAAGGTATTTCTCCTCAGTTAAATGTATAGTTAAATGTTCTGATAAGAGTAATTAAAACTCCATCAGATAGATTTTGTATGTAAACTAACTTTAAATGGTCCAGGAATATTATTCTAAGGGTTAAGGATTATTTGCTCCATCTCATACAACTAACGCACACATTATTACTCGTGTCTTGATTTACCTATTTTATTATTTACTTACAGTTGATGTTAGCGTGAACAGAGCTACTGCTTTCAGAAAATGGAGAATTTAATGTCGGCACGGCACGTTGGCCATGGTAGCTCAATGGGTTAGACCGACTGGATGGAAGCCAGGAGATCCGTGGTTCAAATCCCGTCCGTGGCATTGAATTTTTCATTTGCAATCCATCAAAAACATTAGCCTATATACAGCTAATGTGAAAAAATTATTAATTTTCATCAATTAACTAATATTACATGAGTTTGTTGGGAGCCCTCTGACTTGGATCCTAAAGACCCTTGGATCCTCTATAAAAGCTAGGTTAAAGCGCATGACAAAACTCCAGCTACGGACCTGCGAGGGGGCTTTAGAGTGCTGGAGATTTGCCTTTGTGCACCTGGAATCTCTGCCTGTAAGTGCTGGCATAATGACTTATTTGGACACACTGCTGCCCTAAGCCTTCTTGCCGCTTCTCGTACGGTTTTTCTTTTGCTCTTTCTTCCATAAGTTCTTATTAGTAGAAGTGGAGCCAACTTTGCTTGTAGTGGGTTAATCACTAAAGTCAAATTTATCCTTGACCCCTTCCTTCAGGCAGTGAATTTTGGCTTATCCGCCATCAGACTGAGGCTTTCCTGTAGAGGTCCCAGAGGGTCCTTCTGAAGCCTTTTCCTGTATTTGTCAAGGAGCTCTTTTTAAGGATCCTTCGGATTCTTTTAAGAGCTGTCCTGTTGGCTGATGTAATTGGCAACATTTATAGCTTATTGTGAAAGCTCTCTCCTTAAGCTAGTCTGCAGATAGGTGATCTACGGAGAGCGTGAGTTGAATTGCTTCCCCTTCGGTAGTCCTTCTAAGCACCTTCCACTCGTTCACCTTTAGGTCTTCACATTTTGTTATAATGAAATTTAACATTTTATTTCTGCAGTGTTCTTAAGGCTGTTGCCAAAGTAGCCAACCAAGACCATAGTACGAGGAATTTACTTTCCTCCAGGGCCTTCAAGTTAGCCCCTTCCCATGGCCTTAGTACTCCCACGATGCCTTGAAGCTATCGAGCCGTGGCTTCCCCATCGTAGGCAAGCACAGGCCAGCCAGGTTTATAACTGGAATTAAGAAACTTGGGTTTCAGACCATCCTTCTTTTGTTCCAGTATTTTATCCAGAATAGAATCCTTGATAGCCTCAAGCTGTTCTTGATTCAGTAGTTTTTGGAGAGCATCTACTAACATTATTCCTACACGAACACAGCTGACAGACAACATGCCTATATGTCCGTGCAGGTGGAGCCCCAGTGGTCAAAGACAGCTCCTTTCTCCCGCTAGGCTGCCCCTCCCCTTTCTTAGCTTTTTTGGGCTCAAGATCCGCAGTACTCCCCTCAGACCTAGCCCTCTTTGTACTGCCTGTTTTTCCTTTAATTGACTTCAAGGCCATGGTACAGGCTTCTTCTGGTTTGCAACCATTTGTTTAATTAGCCACGTGAAGCGTTTCCTAGCCGTTCCACCCAGTTACACAAATGCAGTTTTAATTTGGAGCTTTTTGAGAGACTCCTCTAGATTCGATAACACTTCAGCATCTTGTGTTCCTTCCTCCTATCTGTCAGTTAGGTCTTTGAATGGGCTTTTAAGTAGCTCTTCCTCCATAAATCTTTCCTGTCCAGCAGAAGATTGGGGCACAGATACCTCTTGGTTTGATGCCAAAGAGGGTGCATCTTTGTTTTCATTAATAATAGGCTTTATGCTGACCTGTAAATTTGGGTTACAATGGTTACGTGCAGTTTCCCAAGCTGCAAGGCAGCTTACTTAAAACCGGAGGGCGCCTGGAATCCGGAGTTCGCATATTAACCACCAAGCTTCCCCTTGGCCATGCAGCCGTCGGTATATGCTGTTCCACCTTGGCTTAGGTTTACCAGAGCTTCTTCTGCCGATTTTTCGGAGTTCCTGATAGACCTTCTTCGCAGCCGTAACGGTCACGAGGCACACCTGGTCCCTGCTATATATCACCCTATCAGGCACACCATTACTCACCATTGCCCACCCTTCGTGACTAGGACCATAGAGGTTGGATTTTGAGGAGCGTTGTCCATTGTTATTGAATGAAGCAGTGATTACGCTGCTCCTGTGTTAGGAAAAGTTATTTCAAAAATGCATCTATAGATATATTCATCCATAAGGTGGGAAAATGTAATTAGGGAGATGACAAAACAAAATAAAGCCTAAGACAGGGATGCAAAATGAGTCCAATTTTAATTAACTTACTTAGAGACGAGATAATATACAAGGTTAAATGGGAAATCAGCACTGTCCAGTGATAGCAAACAAAGAAATTCCTGGATTGCTATATGCGGATGACTTATTGGTAGGATCTATAACGGTAGTAGGAAGGCAGAATGCAATAAATGAAATCCAGAAATTCTGTGAATAGTGGGGAATAAAAATAAACATAGATAAGTTGAAAGTTATGGTTTTCAAGAAGGGAGTTAAACTAAGAAAGGATGAAAAGGGGGTACTAAATGGCAAAATGGTAGAAGTGGTCAATGAATTTGAATACTTAGGAGCGAGGTTGAATAACAGTGGAAAGTGGGGAGCACACAGGAGAAAAACTGAAGCAGTAAGAAGGGTGGCAATGAATGGGATAATATGCAAATATAAGCTAGAAATGAAAACCAAGTGGTTAGAAAGAATGTATGAAGTACTAGTGGAATCCTTAATGCTGTATGCAATGGAGATCGGGGGAGGGGGTTGGCGTAGA
This sequence comes from Mantis religiosa, assembly GCA_030765055.1. Taxonomy (NCBI): domain Eukaryota; kingdom Metazoa; phylum Arthropoda; class Insecta; order Mantodea; family Mantidae; genus Mantis; species Mantis religiosa. The sequence continues at coordinate 1,660,018 of JAUKNK010000182.1, forward strand.
CGTAAAGAAAACGGTGGACCAAAGCTACAGAAGGTTTTGTAAAGATCTACTAGGCTTACCAAGATCAGCACCTAGGTAAGTAGCTTTAGTAGAATTAGGAAAGACAAGAAAAAATGGAGTAATAATGGAAAGAATAATACAATTATGGTATAGGTGTTTGGCCAAAGAAGAAGGGGAAATTATGAAATTATGCATGAGAGAGCGAAACAGATTAGAGAACTCAAATAGTAGGTAGGCAGAGATAGGAGGAATTATGGAAAAAATAGGAATGCGAGATATATTTAGATTAGAGGACAGGAGTATAAGTGATGTGGGTAATTTGGTGTCATGCAGAATAGAAGATATAGAAAGACAGGAAATATGCAGAAGTCTAGAAAATATGAAATCATTACAATTTTACAAAGAAATAAAAAGAATTTGGGAACGAGAAACATATTTAGATTACTGCAATAGGCAAGAGAGAGAAGGGCTAACTTGAATGAGAACAGGAATAATATTTCTAAGAGGGATAAGAGGTAGGGAAAAGGGAATTTGTGAATTGTGGGGTGGAAAAGAAAGTATAGAACACTATTTAACAGAATGCGAGGACGTTGAAGTGTGGAGAAAAAAGTTTTGGGAGGAAAAATGGGAGAAAGTAGAGAAGAGGATAGTAGCTATAAGAATGTAAACAGGAAAGGAGGAAAAACAAGGCAAGAAGTATTGGCGAGTTCTTACAGAAAGTAAAAGAAAAAATGGGAAAGAAATGTAAGGAATATAAGAAAGGAAGATGGGGGAGCGGAGAATGGGGCTAATTAAGTAACAAGGAGGCATGAAGGTTAAGAGCTACCTGGCAGAGCAGAAGACCAGGATGTCATGTAAGCCAAGGTAGCAACGAGGTAAAGACAAATACATGTAGCCTTATGTTGTAAGTTGTAAAATTTTGGAATATGCACAGTAAATAGTTCATTCATATAACTTATTACATCATTGACAGTAACCAAGAAAATAAAAAGGTAATTGAAAGTGAAAACAAGAATATCCAACACATGTGAATAAAACCATGGCTTCAAATCAAATGTGATGTGATGGACCGGCCATTTGTGTCCACCCATGTACTTTGGAAACTGTTAATGCCGCAAACAATTTTATTGGATGCATATTTTGCCTTAATAAATTCTACATCTTCAATTATCTCCTATGGTTTACCAGTTAAACAAAATTGTACAAAATACATTTCTATCGTAGAGGTCTTCACTGACTGTTGATAGATAATACATTCAAGATATAGGTTTGATTTATCTTGAAAATGGTACCTTAAAATATTTGTAATCATTTTTGAAAAAAGTAAACAATAAGTATCACTTTATATAGTTAATCTGTGCGAGGAATTCTTTCTAAAATACTCTTGCTGAGCTTAAATGCCATAAGTGAGTGCAAGGGGAGCGGCGGAATTGTGTGTCCGTATTTCTTAGGAACAGCAAAACTCAAAAAAAAAAAAAAAAAAAAAACGTTTGATTTCCAAACGAAATGTCTAATATTTTGGAATAAACAAATCCAATTTTAGGCATAATATTAATAATTATTATAAATATTTTATAGACGTTAATGGTATTGCTATACAGAGTGATCCAAGAAATGTTTACGCTGTTTAACAGTCCATAACTTGCTAACTAATTGGCGGAAACATGAAACATATCATTTTTGGCAGTGTAATAGTTTGTGCTTCCGACAATCGCCACACAAGCGGTGTCTGATGATAGTCGCCAGATAAGCATTCTTTTGTTAGTAGTTCTGTCAATCGCCACACAAGCGGTGTCTGATGATAGTCGCCAGATAAGCATTCTTTTGTTTGTAGTTCTGTCAATCGCCACACAAGCGGTGTCTGAAGACTTGAGGGCGGATTAACGTGACCCGTTCCATGATGTCAAGTTACCGACGCGGGGAGCATAATGTCTTGGCACGAGTACAGACTGTGCGTAAAGAAATATACCGCAGTTGGCCTGAGGGTTCGCTTCGTTAACAGAGTGCGTCTGCTACTGCAAATGCAAAGGTGTTATGGAGAACACGAGGTCTCTAATGCAGTAGGCAAAACAGCAGGCGTGCCGTTAAACAGAGCGCTTTGGAAGAAGCATGTGCTGGCATCTTATACGCTTTAAACATAATGAAAGAAGTGTGTGCAAAAATGAGGGAAATCAAAGCTGGAGAGATTATTAAAAACGTGAAAGATAAACTTCAGGATATGTTAAAAAGAAATACTGGTTTCTCAGTAATGCGTGCTGTACGAGATCTCTTGCTACAGAAACAAATCGAGTCCTCCAGATCAACAGTTGTAAGAAATGTATCAGACAGCATGAAGTGTATTATTTGTATACAACTATTACATCTTGCGATGTGGAAAGGAGTTTCGCACAATACAGTTTAAGTAAGAGAGGGAGAACATGTTCGACATCCTCCGCATGTATGTTATTGTACACTGCAATGAACATGCTATGTAGAATTCAGTTTATATATTTATGTATATACGATAATATTTTATATGGAAATAAAGCATTAACATTCGTCAAATTTTTTGACACAGCCTGTAGAGCACGGCGGACACACGCTGGTTGTTTACATTGTGCTCACCCTTTTTCCTCCAATTTAAACAGACTATAGTACAAGGTCAGTCAACCTCACGAAAACCGGTCATGCTAATCCGCCCTTTACTGATGACAGTCGTCAGAGAAGCATTCTTTTGTTTGTATGTAGTTCTCACAGTCACCACATAAGCAGTTTCTGATGACAATCGCCAGATACTTAAGCATTCTTTTGTTGTTAGTTACTCGAGTAAACATGGCTGGAGCAAGGCTTACATTCGATGAAAGGAAGTCAGTTTTGAAGTGGTACATTAGGTACGAAAATATTAGTGAGGTTCAACGCTAGTGGCAAATGAGTATCAAACAGAGCCACCGACACGTTTAACAATTGCGCGCATTCGAGAAAAGTTTGAAGTCGACGGTTGTGTTACATGTACAGAAAAAACCATCTGGACTACTTGTAACAGCAACAAGTCCAGCGAAGTCCCGTCATGTGTTACAACTCACTCGCTCACCACAGAAGTCTGTGAGACAGTGCGCCCGTGAAACTAAGGTGAGTCGCTCAAGTGTTCGGCACATTTTGAAGACTGCAGAATAGAAGCACTATTTCCCAATATTGCTACGAGCAATGAAAGAGGACGAGCCAGATCTTAGAGTGGAGTACTGCGAGTGGTTCAGTAACATGGTACGCAACGATGAAGTGTCTTCGGAGATGATTGTGTTGTCTAATAAGGCACAGTTTAAACCCAATAGTACAGTAAACCACCACAATTACGTCTACAGGGCCGTCGAAAATTCGAACGTTCATGCAGACAAACCGCGAATTTGCCGGAAGTGAATGTGTGGTGTGAGTTGTTTCACCGCTGCTTGATTAGGCTACTCCTTTGACAGCACCCATAGGGGTGAGATGTACCTTCAGAAGCTTGAGATATCCATTTTACCTGCCATCTGAGACTCGCATGGGGACGAAAGTTTTCACTTTCAATAAGATGGTGCACCAGCCCACTATCATAATCGTGTCAGGCAGTGTGTCAACGAAGATCTACCTGCACGATGGATAGGCCGAAGATGTGCTGTAGAGTATCGACCACGTTCCCCAGACTTAACGCCTCTGGAGTTTTACCTATGGGGAACACTATAGGAAGTCGTTTATGGACAACAGCCACGCACATTGGATGATCTACGAGAATGTACCGTACATTCGTGTGCTGATATCCAACTGAAGACGTTGCAGTCCGTAGTTCGTGCTGCAGTTCGGCGGCATCACCTGTGTATGGATGTTCATGGTGACCATTTCTAACATATACAGTGATATCTGTAATTGACTTTAAATGAAATGTGTAGTGTTTAATGCCCACTTTTACTATATACGGCACCACAGGCGATGACACTGGTGATACATGAGATGAAGATGGAGCACCGGTGGAATGAGATGGCGGGCAAACCGGAGATCCCGGAGAAAAACCGCCCCAGCGCCGTGTTGTTCACCACAAATCTCACCTTGAGTTCGCCTGGGATCGAACCCGGGCCGCCTTGGTGAGGGCCAAGCGGTCTGACCACTGAGCCACGGCACGGCCGATGGACTTTAAGTTACACTTTCACAAAAGATGAGACATTTCCGCCAATTAGTTTGCAAGTTATGACCTGTTAAACAGTGTATGGTTTTTTGGGCCACTCTGTATTAAGATGGGGTACTTGAAGAATGTTTAAGTCTATGCTTGATATTTAAGTTCAGCATTTTTCAGAACTGATGCTCGAAGGTTTAAAAAAATCTCCCTCTCAAAGTACCCTTTACACGGGAAAATTAAAAAAAAAACTTTTACTTTCTCGAAAATGTCTAAAAATTATAATTAAACTATCACATCTGTAAGAGATGCTCATGACAAACGAAATATATAAGTGACTTCTTTGAATTAGCCTCTAATTCCTCTTCATTCTAAAATACTTTTGCAGAACTGGTAAACCTAAGACATCGACAAAATCTTGTTAATCAAAAAATTTGGGTAGATGTCTTTAAGGATCATATTTTGTGTCAAATAAACTTTAGGGGTAGATATTTTTCCGAGATATAATATGATTTACTTTGAATTTTGTAATATTATACTTTTCTCAACTGTGAAACCATTATTCGATTCTTATCCCCCTAGTCATGCAAATATAACGGAATTTCAAAGCCATCAAACAGCGAAAGCTCTTAAAAAGCTTTAACTATCGCTTAAACTTATTGTATACTCCTGTTAGCATTGTACCTACAAAAATTGTTAATAAATGATTCCTTCAAAGTTCTCTTGTGATTAACATGAGGTAAGTAGACGAATAAGCGTTTGTGAGAATAATTTGTACAAAAGCAAACACAGGAAGTTATCAGAGTGCAATATGCATTCGGGAAACTCGAAATGTACAATTCTAGTGAAATCTGAATGTTTAAGTTTTATAATGCACGAGATTTAACTTGGCACTTTTTGCACTATCCTTGTCTAGCACGAGCGCTGGGTTTTTATCCTGGAAATGGTCAGTCTCTTTTAAAGCGCTATTGTATTTCCTAATTACCTGCTGTGAGGGTAAGCACAAACAGGCATCAGTGGTGTTGCAAGTGAAATATCGGTTGTTAACGTGTTGGAAACGTGAATAATATTTTTAGAAGTTGAAAATGTTGTAATTATTTTAAACATAATGCTCGTAACAGTGCTAGTGTCTGCGTTAGTTCTAGGAGGCGTGGAAGAAAGGAAAATCTATAAGATCAGATGGTAAGGAAATTGTGATTAAGGTTCATACATTTTTACTGACGAATGCGAGGCCCTAAGATGCGGGAAGCCAACAATATCTGTGTCGAGCATAATTCAAAGAACTGCTGGAGCTACTGGTGTTTCATCTCGTACTGTGAAAAGAATTATTAAAGAACAAAATGAAGTGCAAATAAGCGGTAATTTTATAGAGACTCCTGGTAAAAACTCCGAATGCAAAACCCAAAAGCAACAATAGACTCTTTCTGTGTCGCTGCAATAAGACAATCTATTCACTCTATCGGACTGATTAATCAAATGAAATGCATCAAATGACATTTAGATTAATAAATCGCTCACGCGGAGAAAAGTTTCTGATGGAACGGCCAGACGTCGTCACAAAAAGATTCGCGTTTCTAAGAAAAATTAAAGAGGCAAGGACTCTCGGTGCTTTTTTTTTTTCAGTTTACGTCATCCAAAATTTAGTCATTTTTTTCATTTACGTCCGCCCCAACGTTAAGTTATATCGGACGGTGAATGAATTGGGTGAAATGATGCTCAAATGAGTCCAGGGTCCATTGAGCTTAGAGTTACCCGACATTCGTCTTGAAGGATAAGGGAAAACCCCGTGAAAAAACCTTATCCAGGTAACTCACCCTGACCGAGATTCGAACTCGGGACCTCTTGAGCGTGAGGTAGACATGCTAGCATCTACGCTACCGAGGCGGGCACTTTCGGTGCTCCTATTATTTACTTAGATGAAACCTGGATCAACATCAATAATACGAAAAACAAAGTATGGAAAAGTGAAGAGGACGATTTTGAATTTCCACTACGCATCCCAATAGGCAAAGGACAGCGTTTTCTTACACGCGGGTAGTTCGACATGTTTCATTCCCAACGTTCTACTGAGTTTTATATCAAAACAAGCAAGGACTATCATGAAGAAAGGGATAGTGAAACATTTAAAAATTGGTTTATTAATCAGTAGTTGCCCAACATTCACGCAATAGTGCTATAGCAATAGACAACGCATCGTATCATTCCACTCAAATCAGCAAGGCTTCGATATCATCACTTAAATCAGTAATGCAATCATGGCTCCGCGACAGTAATATTGAGTTTGATCCGCGTTCCACCAAAGCTATACTTTACAAATTAATAAAGCTGAAAAAGACGGTCTCAAAATTTAGAAATACCTAGATCGCATAGCGCAAATGCACGCCCACGCTGTAATACGGATACCCCTTCGAATCATTGTGATTTAAATGCTATAGAACTTATATGGGCACAGATGAAAAAAAAAGTTGTCGCGAAACACATCATTTAAGCAGAATGAGGTAAAAGTGCTGTTTGTTAGTGCAGTAGGTAAAGTGTTGGAACAAAATTGGCGGGGAACTTGTGAACACGTTGAAAATATAAAACAGTTTTACTGGGAGAAAGATGGGTTAATATATGAAATTAGGGATAGGTTCATAATTAACCTAGAATTTTTAGAAGATTTAGTTATATTAATTTATAAGATTCAGATTGTAAACATGAGGAAAATTTTGAAGTTTCTAACAATGATGAAGGGGAGCAGGAACCAAATTTGGAGGACGAAGAACAGATGAAAAAGCATCATTCGCCACTGATGTGCCTGCCCTGCCTGGCTGGCCATAAAAGAGGGGCGGGTTAGAAAGAGATGGTGAGTACGTATTTCTTTCTCTTTCTACAAACCAGGGCCCAAGTTAAATCTCGTCCATTATATTTGGAATATTACGTTCCCTCTGCATATTGAAGACAAGTAACGGACATTAAATAGGGAAAGAAGGCAATTGATTTTAGAGATAAACCCTGGAAAACTTTAATGCTTGAAGTAACTTTGTACAACCTCGTTGTTTCTTTGCAGTTGTGATACCGGGCCTCCAACAAGATATACGGGTAATCTACCAGGCTGTCGAGGAACAAGAGAGAGAAGAGTTTTGTAGGTAAGTTTCTTTTCTCTAGTTGTGCCTCTATAAATGTCACAGGTTTGAACAGTAGCAGGTTATTTGAAAATCTTGCTTTCAGTTTTCGTGAAACATGCTATATATATAATGATTTCGGTCTATTGTTTTCCCATGGTTCCATTATTTGTTTTAAACCGTTTAGATAGAGTTAACTATTAAATATACATAGATGTATTAGAGAGGTTATTTCATTTTAAATTGTATGTCTATAAATTATAGAGAAACTAAGAAAATACAATAGAAAAAACGCTTGAATACAATTATTCCTAAAGTGTAGGTGTAAAACCCAGTACATTAATACCAGGTGGTCCAACTGCCCCTTCTTTCACGTGAACAGATATTCCTTCGTGTGTTCAAACAGTTGCAACGCTTAAACGGACGGCAGGGGCGTGACCAAGTTTTGTTCTATTCCAGGAGACGAGAGGCAGTTTCCAGGCTTGAACTAGCGTGTGTAGTCCGCGTGAAGAATCGAATAGGCCTTAAGTATTTTTTTCTATTTGTGCTACAAATTCTTTATTTTCGGGAGAATAAACTCAATTTTTATACTGGCAAATGGTTAAGGAATTTGGATTTGACTTGTCCGTGGATAGTAATAGCTATTTTTGCTTTCCCTACTACTAATTACAGTAAGTAGAGAAAGTATTACACTCCACAAAAAATATGAGTTCCGAGATTTCAGTGAAAATACAAGCTTTGTGGTATCTTGATCCAACAAAAGTATTTGTAGAAAAAGATGCTCTCGCGCATGTGTGTATGTTTATATGTGTGAGTGCTTTTTGTGTGTAATTTACGTCCTCCAACGTTTAGTCATATCGGACGATAAATAAAATGGGTGAAATGATGCTCCAGTGAGTCCGTGGTCAATGGAGCTCAGAGCTACCCGACATTCATCTTTCAGGATAAGGGAAAACCCCGTTGAAAACCTTATCCAGATAACTCACCCTGACCGAGATTCGAACTCGGAACCCTTAGAACGTGAGGCAGACACGCTACCATCTGCACTACGGAGGCGGACTTATGTGTGTATGTGTCCGTGAGTCTGCGAATAATGTAACTCGTACACAATCAGTACGTTAAATACCAAACTAGGTATTTTAGCTCAATATCTTCAAGTAGACAAGGAGATTTTCAGGAAACTGTATCCGTTCCAGATTACTCTTTACGTGGATAAGTTTTTGAAAATTGTGACTTTCTCAAAAAGGATTATTTTGATTTTTTAAAAATATAATATATTTTAGCTATTTTCATGACTAATGAAATCTGCATCTTCAATTTTCTGGGAATAGAATTTCTGTATATTCTGAATGACTTCTGCCTAAGTCGGAAACCGTAAGAGACAGACAAAATCTTAGTGTACAAAAAATGGAGATTTTGTTAAAACACACAACTTATATCCGATTTTTTTGAGGAGTAGACAGTTTCGAAAGCATATTCCATATTACAGGTATTTGTCTGAATTTTCCAATACTTACATTTTTGCTCAAATGGGAAGCCGATATTCATTTTCTAAGGCAAAGAGAACGCAGCGGAAACGCCACAAGCGACCAGCTCTAAAGAGTTGACTGTCCCTCACAGCCTATTGCATTCCATATTAACCTGACATCTGCAACAAAACTACTAGTACTGTAACGCTTATCCCGATTGACATGAAGTATACATAGCGCATTTGTAAGAATAGTTTTACAAGAGTAGAGAAAGTCATGTGTGCAACGCATCAGATCTTTCGCACTCTGTTTACGAAGCTAGTTTCTAACGTTACCAACTATACGTAATGCAAAGCTCCATAAGGAAAATCATGCAAAAACGAGGCCACGTTGTGTTTCAGTGGGATTTACTGGCTTTTGTTATTGCGGTAATTTAATGATTTTATATTACTATTGTTGCTATTATTATTATTATTATTATTATTATTATTATTATTATTATTATTATTATTATTATTATTATTATTATTATTATTATTATTATTATTATTATTATTATTATTATTATTATTATTATTATTATTATTATTATTATTATTATTATTATTATTATTATTATTATTATTATTATTATTATTATTATTATTATTATTATTATTATTATTATTATTATTATTATTATTATTATTATTATTATTATTATTATTATTATTATTATTATTATTATTATTATTATTATTATTATTATTATTATTATTATTATTATTATTATTATTATTATTATTATTATTATTATTATTATTATTATTATTATTATTATTATTATTATTATTATTATTATTATTATTATTATTATTATTATTCCTTATAGTTATTATTAAGTCACTCTATTCTTGGTAGAGTAAATCGAAACATTGATGTGACAGATCTGAGCCTTTAGCGCAAGATAAAAAGAACATGCAGCAATCTAGTGCGTCAGTAGTTCTCAGATCTTGTATGTAAATATTATCAAATCTTTGCTTAACCCTGCTGTTTTATTTCATTCAATGTTATTTGAAGGTAATTATAACTGGCTGCATATGTATCTGTGGTTATTTCAAAACTGATCGTTTTGGACAATATCTCTTTTGTCCATTAGAAGCACTTGACATTTACCAGCATAGTGCAGAGAGGAATACGTTTACATAGAACTGACCGATATGGTCAATGGCTAACTGTGTCTTTCTCAAGCATCAGAACTAAACGTCATAAGAGGTTTGAATTCAAATGAAACAAAATAGTCGCTCATTCATTGCTTATAAAGTCCTAGTGATCATATGACATCAAACGACGTGTACACAGATGATCTGCTATATTTCCACTGAAACCTCAGAAGGGAACTATCACTATGCTTATCCTGTATTCGCTTGAGAGTTTGACGGCATCATCTGTGCTCTATGTGGAGCCTGTGTGCTAAAAATCGGGTGTGGAGTATAACAGGGAGTACCCAAAAATGAGTTCAGAATACGTAGGAAACATGAAGGCATGACAGAGCATTGTACAGGAAGCATTGTTTACCCCTGTTTAGCCCGTGTGCTAAAAATCGGGTGTGGAGTATAGCTGGGAGTACCCGAAAGTGAGTCCAGAATACGTAGGAAACATATGGGCATAGCACAGCATTGTGCAGGAAGCATTGTTTACCCCTGATGGGTAGCGATGTACACATGACATACGTAAGAAGCGACGTTCCCTACTTCCCATTCAGAGCTGACGAGGGATATCCAGCGACTACTTGCAAGTGGTAGCAAGTGGCAATTTCCAGTCTTCAGTTTTGGTGTTGCGGTTCTACTCCGCAGCAGGCTTTTGGTGTACAGGGTTTATTCAAAGCAGGCATTATACTATCAAATTTTCAGGGGTGTAGCTGTGTGAGTGCAGTGATAGATCCCCTGTCAGAATTCAATTTTTGGGTGGAATCCAATGCTTTCCCAATATCTATACCAACTGTAAGTACGTAGTGCAGAACGTAAAAATAGCTTTGGGTAATTAAAGACAAGTCAAACAAAATTTTCTCAAATTTCCAATGGAAAGAGTAGGTTTATTCTCTCGAAAATAATGATTCTTTAACATAAACGGTAAACATTCTAAGGCCTTTTTGGTTCTTCACGCTGTGCTTGTCTATTATCACGTAACGCTAGTTCAAGCCCGGCAACTGCCTCTCTTTGCTCACAACAGAACAAAATTCGTTCACAGCACTGCCATCTGTATGACTAGATCTACCCCGTTGCGTTCTGCAACTATTCTGACGCTGAAACTGCTTACCTAAGGGGGAGCTGGACCACCTGGTATAGTGACTCTGTATGCGCGTCTTATTAAAGTTCATATAGCGTTATTTTGAAGTCATGGTATAAGTGAAGTTGTTTTGTTTGTTAAAGACATCCACAAATAAAAGCAGTACGAAATAATAGAGCACGCGTATAAGACTGCAGAGACATTTCAAATATTGAATGATGATGATGAGATGATGATGATGATGATGATGATGATGATGATGATCAAGATGTACTTCTAAGGGGCCCTACTACTGTGTCATCAGTGCCCTCATAAAGGAAATACACCTCTGGTTCTCGAGGTCGCTGTTTCACATCCTGCTTAGCGCGATAGATTTTTTCGGGCGTAAAACTCCCTAGCATGACTTCTTTCGGAATGGAAGTAGAGCTGGTGGTCTCGTGTCGTAGATTTATGGCACATAAAAGAACTTCAAGCTTGATAACTAGGTATCTGAGCAAAATTAAACACTCTTTCATTTCCAATATAGAACAGAACGCTGTGAACTACAACAGTTAAGACTGAGTTACCATAAATAAAAACAAATTTCAAAAGTCCAGAGATAATAGCCAATAAACCACCAAATAAGTTACAAAATCTTGTTCTTTGTTTCACTACTCCTTACTCCTGATTTCATAATAACTGTGATAAAATATTTGGTTGAATGTGAGCATGCCGATTTGTGTAAAATGTGAAAGATACAATTTCAGATGAATGCATACGCATATCCGATATCATGTTGATCACTTAAACATGAATGGATATATACTTATCTTCCTACACTCTTTGAGGATATAGCCTTCTTGGACATGCATTACCGCACTATTTGGTGATCTATCAGCGAGATAAATCGTTCTTGTTGTTTAGTTTAAATTTGGTTCGTTACCCCAAAACTTATCTAAAATTGCTCAGGAAGTCTTCTGCATTTCTTAAAGAGCTTCTGTAGTAATAGGAGAGCGCTCCTAGAAATGAAGACTAAATGGAAGTGACATCTGTTAAGGCATGGTTTTAAATTGCATTTGCAAAATAATATATAAAATGAAGATGAAGGTTATGTGAGACCGGAGGCGTGTGCGTTTTTCTATAACTATACTGTACATGGACTATATGTTATTGCTCGCGATTGTAATCAACTGCAGAGAGGTACAGCCTGACCATGGCAACCGACTCACTGCAACGCAACTTTCAAACATCATCAACTATGCAAACTGGAACTGCGCTTATGCACTTATACATACTGTTATTTATTAACTATAACATCGTCACAGAGTGCATTGCCCGCCTCGGTAGCGTAGATGGTAGCGTGTCAACCTCACGTTCAAGAGGTCCCGAGTTCGAATCTCGGTCAGGGTAAGTTACCTGGATAAGGTCTTTCCGGGGTTTTCCCTTATCCTGAAAGATGAATGTCGGGTAGCTCTAAGCTGTATGGACCCTGGGCTCATTTCAGCATCATTTCACCCATTTCATTCATCGTCCGATATGAATTAACGTTTGAGGACGTAAATTAAAAAAAAAAAAAATAGAGCATTACACTTTGTTCCAAGGTACATTCGTAAATTATTAACTGTGAAATTTCGACGCCTATCACTGAAGAAGTTTTTAAACAGTGAAAAATTTATTTCGACGTCACACTATGGCAGAGGTGCAAATGTAAAGAATTTCACTCTGTTATCTGGCGTGTTTTCCTTCTTACTAATTTACAGACATTCACATATAGTTTGATAATCACTGTTTTTGTTTAGAGAGTTCTGGAATTTAGCGTTCACCACTTCGATACCTGGCACAGGAGGCATACTATTAATTGAATGAGCTAAGTCTTCTATTATACTTATGCTCTTGGGCATTTCCAAATCCGACTTTTATAAGAGACATACGCTCTAACGACCATGGCTACCAGAGCCGGCTTTTCGGTATATTGCAGTCTTTCTCTGTTAACCCACATTCGCATACATACCGCAGGCGGCAGCATGAGCGGCTTAAACCCAACAGATCAGAGAAACCTATGCACAGACACAAACGCCTAAGACAAACAACAATCTGCTATTACCGCCCAGATAAAGCCGCACTAAGCGGCTAGGTGCTGTAGCGAAAACACCCCCCCTTCAGGTTAACCTGAGTGACCTGAATCTTCTACTGGTCTACCCATATTCACTTATCTGTCGTTTATCCTGTATTATGTAGTGAACTATTGTGTAATTATTATACCACGTTATTATATATAAATTTGCGACTGTTCATAATTGTATTAACATGGTTCAAGAAACTTACAAACAAAGCGATAATGACGACGATCAAGCCTCGGATTGGAGTAACAGTGACAAAAATCGACGACAACTATGAAAATTAGGAAAATAATTAAATAGTTCTTGATTCCAATTATACACATTCGAAATATTTTTAGGAATATAGAAAAGGTATAAGCGAAATAAAACTATTTTTTCATTGGATATCTTAGTATCAAAGTAATTGTACCCTCCCATAGCAAACAATAAGTTTTTATAAAATATTAAGATTCAAAATTTCAAAAAAGTTTCAAAATATTATTGATTAATTTATTTGATTTTCTTATATATCTTTATTGACAAGACAATTTGCAAATTTTAATTTTGTAGTTATAATTACATATCATAATTTAGAAATAATTCTATATAATGAAATTTTAACATAAATTCAAAAACACATAACACCGAGTAAATGTAACATGCGAGGAGAAAGATCGCACTCTTTCACTCGCACCCGCATAGACCTCGCGCTTTCACCTACGGTTAACCTTTAATTCTCTGACAAGGTGTAAGAACCATGGAAACTGTCTGACTACTAAGAAAACTTCTTTTGATGGTTCCTCAAGTAACATATTTAAAATTCAGCTTTTATACTATAGCATAAGTATAATTATAATTCAATATAAACAGGGGGTTGCAGCTGTGGAGGACGTCGCTTCTGATATTATTCTACATAAAATATATAACAACTGAACTTTATACCTTGACGAATTTGAGGTGTAATTTTTTACATCTTTGATACCTGTTATCTTTCAAAGCCACCGTGATCCAAACTTCATAGTTGGGGATCCTTTTCATCTGTATTAGGGACATACACAGAAACAGTTCAGATTTTATAAAATAATGAAGTTCTGATTGTCGCGGGCTCTTGAAGTACGAGAAATGGCGGGAAGTTGTTTACGAACCGAACTTCAGTCAAACTTAAAGCAAGTGACACAATTAACGGAGCTATTCCTTTAAGCTGACATGAACTGTTAATATCAAGGTGCAGGTGGGACAATGGGCATTGCTAACTTGATTAGTGTCAATTAATTCTCCGGATCCCTCAAAGACAGGTACTTTGTACAAATAGTGTGACAGTGACGGGTCATTTCTTGACATTTTCTGGGACATTTTCAGAACTTGTTTCACCATGACAAAAAAAAAAAAAAAAAAAAAAAAAAAAAAAAAAAAAAAAATCGGTAGCATTAAAAACAAAACTGATGAAATTTGTTAAAAAATATCTGATTCAACAGGCTGTTAATCACATTTTCCAAAGTCCCTGAAAAATCCCTGAGTCGAATGACAAAAGCAGCTGAACCAAAACTATTCTTGATCTCGTGTGCAACGCCAATGACAGTTCTCACTTAATCTCTGCAAAGCGCTTATTGATACCAATATTCCACCGATATGATCAGGTATGTTGACTCATTAGATGAAGTATAATTTAGAGGTTTGTTTCATTTGCTAACTAAAATATGTCCCGCATATATTGCATTTGCTGGTCCTATAGTGTAAAATATAAGTAATCTTTTAAAATTCACATTGTACTGGATTTAAAAATAAGTACCCATTTTCGTGCTTACACAGGCCCTTCTGCATGCCTATTTTAAATTTTTTATTGCTTGACATATTTCTTTACTAATCACAGCCGTTCAGAACACCGAGTTTAGAATTCACAAGGCATATATCATATTAACACTATCATGTAGGTAAAGAAGCTGTCAACTTGATATCTTTTTATGAAATGTGACATTCTCGTGGTAAGAAGAATCGCCTCTGATAGGCTCACTACTGTGGAGCCAGGTCTGATGTTCCTGAAGAGATACTGGATGGAAAAGGAGTGGCTCTCGATCTTGGAAAAAGGTAGGCCAATAGGAAGGGACATGCTAATCTCGCGCCATCGCCATTTCTATAATTAGACTGACATCGCAAGTAAGGTGCTCACACTAGTAAGTCACTACACGTGGGGAAACATATTTTAAGTTCTCTGATTGGATAAAATTAGCTATGAATGAATTTCTACTGGACGCGATCGCATCCTTTATTCGTTGGAGTAGAGTTTACTGCTACCTCATTTGCATACAGTACGTATTAGTTTGAATAAACATTGTACAGCAACCTTCATTAAACATTTCACTGTAGGTATAAAGGACATAAAGGGAACGGAGACAACATTCTCATGTTTAACAGCGGATTGCTATATGCTGAACTAAAACTATACATTCCTCCCAAGACATTGAATAACTGAATAGCTACAACACAATAAAAATGACAATGTTCTGAAAAATTCTAACCAATAATAAAAAAATGTCTTGCGAAACAGCTGACACGGAAAAGGCTATTTTCAGTGAATGTTGTATATCTATACATGTTTATGTAGCACATTTGTATTTCTCTTGTGGTTTACCCATTATACACAATTATACAAAATTCCTTCCTAATAAAGTGGAGCTCATGAGATGTTCTCATAAAATTCAAGGTATGCATTTTTAACCATATAAATATCATAAATAATGTCGCGAACGCATTGTTGAGGCAAGGTGGCACAAGGAACTAGTTCAAAGAGACGGGCAGTGCAGTGCGGAGATAAAAGCTCGCCGAAACGGTCGGGGGAAGGAGACGGATTTCTGGAGATTTCGTCTTTCTTCTAGCACCATCTTGATTGTTTGAGAACATTCCGGTTAGTGTGTAAGCCACAAATAAGGAAGCCGCAGCTCGTCAAGGGGACAGTTGTTAATTGGAATCGTGTGCGTGAACAGCTGTGTGAGCTTTGTTGTGGTCGATGACCTTGCAAATTGTATTGTGTATGTGATGTATTTCTGCTACTGTCAGGTTGACTAAAGTGTGTTTCTACGGAAATAAAGAGCAGAAAACTGGACTTTTAATTTCACGAACCCAAAAAGTCACAATTAGTGTCAGGAATGGATATATGACATGGAGTCTGCCTTGGAAAAGATTCTACAGAAACTGAAAGAAATGAGAACGGCGAACGATAGCCTGGCAACAGAAATGAAGATGGCTAACGACAACCTCACCGCCGAGATCAAACAAATGACGGCTAACTACACCCTCGCTGAGAAGACGGAAGCTGCAAATAGCAACCTGGCCGCGACGATGACTGCAAAGAAGGCCGAATTAACAACAGAAATGAAAGCGGCGAAGGACAGACTCGCCACGGAAATGAAGGTCGAGTTACCTGAAATGAAGACTGCGAAGAAAGCCCTTGCCGTCAAATTTGAGGATCAGTTGGCCGGCGTAAAGGAGGACGTCGCGGATTTGGGCGAGTACGTCGAATACCTGGCGAGCCGCGTTAATGACCTAGAGGGAAAGGCCGACACCAACACCAAGTCCCTGAGCGCCATGGCGGAGGACATCGTCGGCAGAAAGGTGAACGATTTAAAGGCCGACGCACTGGGACGCGACACAACATCTCCGTACATCAAATCGCCGAAGTACGACGGCACGTCCACGTTCGAAGTCTTGCGGCACCAGTTGTACACAGTGGCCAAGCACAACAAGTGGTCACCAGAGGAGGGGTCGCACAGCTAATAGCCAGCCTCCAGGGACGGACCGCAGAGGTCTTGAACGCGGTCCATACAGCGGCGGCGCCCAAAGACATCTGGGAGGCCCTGGAAAACCGCTTCGGGAACCACCGCTTGGTCGCAGACTAGCGCAGTCGACTGAAGTGAAGGACGCAGCAGGCAGGGGAGACGCTGCAGGAGCTTGCCCTGGCAATTGAACAGCTGGCCAGCAAAGCTTTGCTCGCCCTCCCACCGGAATTTGTATCCCGGGAAGCCGCCTACATATTCGTTGACGGGGTACGAGACGTTGAGATACGTCAGCGACTGATGCTCGGCGACTACAAAACCATCCACGAGACGCTAACGGTAGCACTGAGGATAGAGACGGCCAAGGTTAGGCTACTCCGGCGTCGAGAACAAGAAGTATCCGCTACACTGGAGACTGAAGACCAGACGAGGGACGTGGGCGAATACCAAGAGGCTTGCGGTGGGGGTGTGAACATTTTTTTAATTTTTTAATTTATATATATATATATATATATATATATATATATATATATATATATATATATGTTTTTTGTGGACAGCCGGGATACCTAGAGAGAGACTGGAGACACCAGGAAGAGCAGCCGGAAGAACGAGTAAGGCCCGGCGTGGCAAGGAGCACGTCGGTGTCGTCCACATCATCTGCTCAAGTGACACTTTGCGCCGTCGGCTAACGGGTGTATGACAGCCTCATCGCTAACGGTTGGGTGAGATGGAAGCCGTACCACGTACTGGTGGACATCGGGGCAGCCGTGACCGGCATCAGACCTGACGTAGCCAAGGGTTTGCCGTCCAGGAAACCAGGCCGATCATACCAGCTTATGACGGCACCGTGCGAAGGACGTTCTGCTGAAGTTAACTTTGGGACGGAATGCCGTGCGTCAGTGGGTATTCGTCGCGAAGGTGGCTGAGGAGGTGATACTGGGACTGGATGCCTTCAGAAGCCACGAGGCGACGCTCGACGTCGGCAGGAAGGTCCTGCGGCTCAATGGAGAAGAGGTGATACTCCGGCAACCCGAAGAACGCCTGGGAATCTGCAGGGTCGTATTGAGGGAAGACGTGGTTGTGCTCGGGAGAAGCGAGGTGGTGGCGATGGTGCAAATGGAAGACCAGCAAACAAGGAACTTGATGCTGGACCAAAATTCGCCTGAGCACGGAGTTTGTGTAGCCAGGACACTGTTGCCGTTCCGATAGGAGATGCCGGTGAGGCTGCTCAACCAAATAGACACGACGTCCAAGGCAGGACGGAGTTTGGTACGTGCGATCTTCTGGTCAGCGTAACACCAATCGATAAGACCCAGGAGCCGGTGCCAACGCAACGCCTGGGTCCCCGGCTGAAAGCTTTAGTTGAGAGGGTGGCCGACCACCTGACTGCAGAACAGCTCGAGAAGGTTCGACAACTGCTGAGACGATACCAATGACTCTACAGCCAAGGGAAACGCAAACTACGGCCACACGGTCCGGGTACATAACCGCATCGACACCGGAGACGACAGGCCTATTCACCAACCACCTAGACGCGTTCCACTGGCGAAACAAACGGCGGCACGGGATATGCTGGAGGACATGAAATCCAGGGGAGTGATTAAAGAGACTGAGAGCCCTTGGTGCTTCCCTGTAGTGTTGGTGATGAAGAAGAACGGCGAGCTACGCTTCTGCGTGAACTACAGAAAGCTGAAAGCGGTTACCAGGAAGGACTGTTACCCCTTACCCCGGATTGACGACACCCTGGACAAGCTTGCTGGTGCGTAGTGGTTCTCGACCCTGGACCTGGAGTTGGTTACCGGCAGGTGGCTCTAGACCCGAGAGACAAGGCGAAAACCGCATTCTGGACAGGCCAAGGGCTTTGGAAGTTAACAGTTTTGCCCTTTGGCCGCTACAACGCACTAGCTACCTTCCAACGCCTCATGGGGTCAGTGATGAGGGGATTGATTTATGACCCTGCCTGCTATATCTGGAGGAAATCATCATCGTCAGCAAGACCTTCGAAGACCATCTCGAAAACCTGAGCAAGGGTGCTACAGAGACTGCAGGCGACCAACCTGAAGCTGGACGCGAAGAACTGCCAGCTCTTTCGCAAGGATGTCAACTACTTTGGCCACATAGTCTCACCAACTGGAGTTGCCATGAACCCAGAAAGCCACAATTTGGTAGTAGAGCGTGTACCGCCCTACACGGATCAAGCGACGCTGCCCGAAGAATGGCAAGGTCCGTGCCGGGTGGTAAAGAGGATTAACGACGTGGTCTACCGTATCCAGAAGGTGCCCCGAGGAAAAATGTTGATGGTACACCTGGATCGTCCAGCCCGCTACGATGGTGCTGTTCGGGACGATCAGCCTTGAGGTGGCAGCAGTGTCGCGAACGCATGGTTGAAGCAAGGCCGCGCGAGGGACGAGTTCAAAGAGACGGGCAGTGCGGTGTGGAGATAAAAACTTGCCGAAACGGTGGGGGAACTAGACGGATTTCTGGAGATTTCGTCTTTCTTCTCGCGCCGTCTTGATTGTTTGAAAACATTCCAAATAGTGAGACAGCTATAAATAAGAAGCCGCAGCTCGTCAAGGAGACAGTTGTTAATTGGACTCGTGTGCACGAAGAGCTGGTGAACTTAGTTTGTGGTCAATGACCTTGCAGGTTTTATTGCGTATGTGATAATTCTGCTACTATTAGGTTGACTAAAGTGTGTTTCTACGGAAATAAAGGGCAATTTTTGGTGTTTGTGACCTGGACTTTTAATTTCACGAACCCAGAAAGAAACAATATAGAATATACCTTATTTTACAACTTACTATTTACAATATATTATTCATATTACGTATTTTACTTAACCTAGTTGTATAACTTGGTGCCACCTTTTACACTAGCTGGCTCAACTTGCTTGGAGTTCAGGCCTTCTAGCATTGCTGAGTATCATGGTAAACACTCCGTCATGCAATCTAATCTCCTATCTGTTTCGCCCTGTCGTCCCAGAATTTTTCTATTCATCCACTTTTCTTTAACCTTCCAAAAGAAATTCCCCGTATTCTTATTTCTGCTTTTATTTTTCCTCGTAACCATTCTTATATTTATCAACTCGCTTTGCATCTTTTCCCATTTCTTCTCCCACACTTTCTGTCTCCATGCCGCTGGTTCTCTATACTCTGAAATGATGAACGCTACTTTCTGTTTCTCTACATAATTCACATAGTCCGATTCTGCTACCTCTTGGACTTTTTAGGTACTTTGATCCCCTTCTTATCCAAGCCATTCCCTCCCCTGTCTGTTACATTGGTCTACATATCCTTCTCTTCCCCATTCTCTGTTCATTATCTTATAAAGATTTAAGGATCTCCTATTTTCCACCCCTCCCCATATCTCTCTCGGCTTTGTATATCCTCAATTCTGATTATATTAAAAACTGCCTATACTCCTACTTTATGGTCATCATATACTGCCCCATTTCTATTTCTTCCATAATTGATATTAAATATAGCAAGGGGAGTAAAGTGTAAAACTTAAATGACTATTACATTTTAATTTTTAGGTAGTCGTAACTGCCGAATTGAAATATGTGAGAAATTAAGTAATATAATTTAGTATTATAAGAAACAGTGACACATAAGACACAATTCACGCTTCATATACAGGCTCTTTATTGTATGGTTGAACACAGTGGAATGTGACCAGACGTTTGGGAATAGTTATATAGTCTCGTGGGCTCGTGTTTCAGTACAAGCCTCGAGAGTGTGGTGGCTAGTAATATAGTGTGATAGAAATCAAATCAACCACAACTAGAAACACCATACTAGTGTTCAAGGAAATACCAATCTTGGTAACTCTTCTTTAAAACGAACGATGGCTTAAGTATCAAAAGCGAAAGGAAAGCTGCAGTAAACGGACCTAATTATGAGGGTGATATAGCTATCTTATGCGACAGCAAATAGATAGGTGAAAGAAATAATATTGTAAATCTAATGTTTTAATCTCCTCACCTTTTACATACGTTTTGGCTACCTTTTACTGTTCTTTAGTCACTTTCTGACTAAGAAGTAGTTTCGGTTTTATAGGTCGTGGTCCAGTCGATGAGATAACATCTGACGTTTCGCCCGTTACTCCCGCGGGCATCTTTGGAGATACTAGTTTCCTCAGCCACCCAGCCACACATTGGTGGACGAGCGACAAATAAGAGACAAAGGATTGGTTTCTCCCGTCTTTATATAGTTCGGGCGCTACACTAAACGTCACTCTATTTTTAAGCCATTCAGGAGTAATTTCTCTGAAGATGTCCGACGGAGATACAGGCGAAACGTCAGATGTTATCTCATCGATTGTACCACGGCCTACAAGCCTGGAGACTACTCTCTGCCCACCACAAGAAGGCAAGCGGGGAATGAAGGGGAGAGGAACTTGAACTGTTTATCGGCTCTGTTAGTAGAGCTGTTTACTACGAAATGAGTGTATGAGAGTGCATGTGAGTCACCCATGCTGCCGGATCTAATGCTCGTTTCAGTGTAGGTCTAGCCACCGATATTGGCATATTATGTCCTTAAGGGCTAGCCCATTCAGCGAACCCTTCTAATGTTTAGGCTTCATACCAAATGCCCTACTTGTGTATAAATCAAAGCAAAGCCATGGAGATTTCCACCATGAAATGAATAATCAAAATTACGTTCAGTA
Organism: Mantis religiosa; assembly: GCA_030765055.1. NCBI lineage: Eukaryota > Metazoa > Arthropoda > Insecta > Mantodea > Mantidae > Mantis > Mantis religiosa. The sequence goes on from JAUKNK010000182.1 coordinate 1,681,498, forward strand.
GTTGAAACCATGCACCTTTCTAATCTTCCTTAAAAATTCTGTCCTAATAGTTGGCAACGCGTTCTACCACAATACTCAAGTAGATAAACCATCAAGGTCCAACTATCTAAAAAGTGATATGAAAGCCTGGACGCTGCACGTGTTTATAACTAGATTTATATTGTGTTACATTTTGTTGGTGTAGAATTTGGTTTTGGTGTAAACTAATATATGCAGAGTAAAAGTACACTACTTAAATTTGGTACTCTATTAAAAAATATAAGTTATTAGGAATAGGCTCTCAGTTACTTATATACTTTGCAGGAATTTATTTAACGCCAACGACATGGAGCATTAAGATTTCAGTAAATCTATATATTCAATGTTATATACTCATGGGTGTCTTATAAACTCTAAGTTTCCTTGGGCCGCGCCGTGGCACAGTGGTTAGACCACTTAGCTCTCACCAAGGCGGCCCGGGTTCAATCCCAGGCGACCGCAAAGTGAGATTTGTGGTGGACAACATGGCGCTGGGGCGGGTTTTCTCCCGGATCTCCGGTTTCCCCCGCCATCTCATTCCACCGGTGCTCCATCCTCATCTCATGTATCATCAGTGTCACCGCCTGCGGTGCCGTATGTAGTAAAAGCGGGCGTTAAACACTACTCATTTCATTTCTAAGTTTCCTTACATAATAAATAATTAATGTACAACCTTAAATAATATACGACTATGCACTTCTGACATGCTTGTTTTCTTCATTGTTAAAGCTTTTATTTTTATTTGTAAGCATAGAAACCTTTTTTGCCATTCTATCAGCGTATTCGGATGACTTCTTTAACTGCTTTGTAGATTTAAAAAGATTGTTATAGACTTTTTCGGGATGGTGTTTTTAAGTTTGATTTTCCACCGTGCGTCCTGCGAGGCCAAAGTACCTTCTGCTTCAACCCATGCACGGTTCTTCCTTGGTGCGTTTGAATCGCCAAGACACCTACTTGTTTTTGAATAACTTACATAGTTATGTTTTATGTTCTAAAATTTAATTGTCATTTATAAAAGTTCTCCAAATTATATTTTGTAATGGAGCCGCTCTTTTGGCACCCGCGCGTCGCTAATGCAGCTAGCTTACTTCCCCACTAGTGATTCGTTATTAAAAGGCTAAGATGACCGTAACACATGAGGTTGGAGGAGCAGAATGCATTGCTGGTTACCAATGCTACGGATTCGATTCATAGAAACCGTATATTCCGCACCAACTCATATTGCCAACACAATACAGCACTTTCTTCCTGCTTTATCGTTTATATGAAAATAAATTTGTTGGTAGAAGTGGTAACCCGCTTGTAGCTAGCCCAGCGTGTCATATGATTTTGTTTATTATAAGTTGGCATTCTGTGTAAAAGCGTAATTTTTATGTGATCAGTGATTATTGTGTGATCTGCGAAGTGTTTAATTTTTCATATTTAAGTGATTTACAATGAATGCAACGCACGACTTGGTGTGTTCCATTCTCCAAACACACTTTCTTTATGGAAAAATAATGACAAACATGACGTGGTAAATGTCGGTAGGCCAAAACCAGTGTTATCTTTAGAAAAACCTTGCGGTGGAGCATCTCCAAAATTCACTAGGACATTTAAAACTCTTTGGTATGAGGAACATAATTGTGTCGGATTGAAGGAGCTGGGAGGAAAGAAAATTGCAGACGCTCTTCGGGAAAGCTCACTTCTGTATATTGTAAAATACAATGAGGACGTTAAGCTTAACAGGCTTTTCATGTAATATATCATTAGGGAATTAGACAAGAAATGGTATTTCGTGGACTTAATGAAAGCGAGGACTCCTAAAATAGACGTAATTTTAAGGAACTTTTGGATTCATATACAGAGGTAAGCCCCCTCGAAATTCAAAATTACTATTTAAGTATAAAATCCGGTTTTGTGATGCTGAATTTTCCAATTTACGTCGGCCAATTTTCCGAGGAACCTATTAATTCCCCCAGAGCCGCGCCTGCTTCAACCACAATTTATTTTGATAAATCCAGACCTATATCGTATTGTATTAGTTCCTTATTATATTTAATACGAATCAAGAGATAACGGATTCTGGCCTGGAATTTTATCTAGAAGGTTTAGCCATGGAAGAATAAGAATCATATAGGATAAAAAAATAAAATTTATACTAAATGAGCATCGTGTGTTTGTTTATTCCTTGCTTGTGTTAACAGCAAGGTATCCTGGGTAACTCATGTGTTTGTCTAATCGTCGACGCAAATAAACTGGTGAAAATTTCTTTTTAAACTATTGCAATGGCAGAAGATACACTAAGAATATATTTTACATCGGAAAGGGAAAGACATGGAGACCATTTTCCTCGTATACACTTCCTCTAATTATTTCTTTATGAAGGCAGCCCACATTTTGAACAATCATGGAACAGCAAGGACTTACCTCAAGCAAATCTAAGTGATTTCTAATTTACAGAAATCTAGGACAAGAATCCTTTGGAAGAGTATTAATAGTAAAACATTAACCTTCGAAAGCTTATTGTGCGACGAAAGTGTTCGATAAAGCTAGAATAATTAAAATACGACTGGATCAGGCGTACTATGAAATGAAAATATTGCTCTCCGTTCACTTACCTTACCTTGTCCACCTTCGAGGACTTCTAGGTGATTGCTTTATGAAGTTTTGGCTGAAGTATTAGTACTTAGTGGTGGTAAGTATTGTGGTGGTAGTAATAGTAGCAGTAGTAATAGTAGCAGTAGTAATAGTGGTACTAGTAGTAGTAGTACCAGTATTTATTTTTTCTGTAGTTCATGATACATGATATAGGACACATCCAACATTTTTACAGATTTTGAACTACTCACTCTATTTACAGACATACATACATATATACTATTTACAGATATATACACCTATACATATGTAGAGATAATATATACTAAATGGAATGGATCAGTTAGAGAATCAAGCTTTTTCATAGAAAATATTATATAAATAGCAGGCATTTATTGATAATTATGTTTGAAGGTTTAGAACTCAAGTTATACTGTAAAAGCAATGCTGTAGCAGAACCCCTTTAACAGAAATTCCGAATTTATGCAGTGCAGATATCTTTGTTCGAAGTACCCATTGTGTCAATTACCCAATTTTCAGAATTATAACAATATATTTAAGAATCATCCCATTAGCAATAATCCAAAGCATATTTGAAGTGCCACCTTGGAACTTTTACACAAATTTTCTGTGCCAACTAATGCATTATTTTTGATCAGGAGTCAGTTTATTTGGAATTCATTGACATCAAAGGTTTCTTATGTCTGCCGATGTAAAATGAATTTGACTAATACCGGTGCTCATTGTCATTCAGGTAAAATGTTTTTCAATCTTCTTTGGGAATTGCTTAAACACAGGCAATACTTTGAACAGTAACAGCAGTTCTTGAGGTACTTCAGAAATTCGTCACTAAGAAAAAAATTATCTCTTGAATTCAATTATAAATTGTTAAATAGGGTTCCTTTGCTAAAAGCATTTATAAGTCAATCTTCACATTGTTGAGGTGTTAATGATTATTTAAAACCACAAAGAAACGTATCATAGCCTGGAAATGTTGATAAGTTCATTGTTTGTGAACACAAAAACTTTGAATGATAATTATCAACCAATTGGAGAAAACTGAATAAACTACATGGCAAAACATAAAGTAACTGTCAAATACAAACACATTTCATTTGCTTTTTGGAAGCACTGCATTCTAAAAATGTTCAGTATTATCCTATCTATATTCCAAAGGAATACCTGCCAAAGGATGAAATCAAAATAATTACATGGGTAAAGGACTTTACTAATGCATAGGAAACAGAACAGCCTGTTGAAATTGACTTATCTCTAAAATCTAGGCTTCAATCTGAGTCATTGTTTAAATTTTTGTGGAACAGGTTAGATGAATGTCCAATATTAAACAAGAAGCCACTCTGAAGTAATAACACTCTTACCTTTGTGAGAGAAACCTTTTCTCTGCAGATGCTATTTTGAAATCTAAATATAGATTTAACCTCCATATCAAAACAGAAATTCATATTGTTTTATAAAAAATAAGATACTAAACTGGTCAAAAATCAAACACACATCACTCGCTTACAACAGAAAGTTTAAAACGTTTTTATAAAGTTAGTGTAAAATTCTATTTTTAATTTTTAATTAACTTTCATTTTTCTAACAATTATTTATTTTTGTAATACCCATATTGCTTCTATATGTTCATGTTTTTACTTTTTTCCAGACCATATATTATTTATTCATGAAGTAGTTTTATTAATAACTTATTCTTAAGTTTTAAATTACAGGTTAAACTATTATAAAATAATGAAAATCTGATTCAGACCTTACAGTTTCTGAGTTGGTACTATAAAATTTGTTTTTACAATTTTTGTCACCAACTTCATATTGGTTTGTACCGGGAACATTGCCAGAAATAATCTGCAGACTAAGGAAATCACATTTATATTAAATTTGTAAACTTCTGTTGTATGGGATTAATCGTATTAATTTGCTGCTAAACAAAATTCCTTTATCAGTGATAGAAAGACAAAATTCAGTTGCATATTGAAATTTTGTTTGCCCTTTACAGCTTCGTTTGGTGGTATTGTGCGTCTGTCTTGGAAGCAGCTTGCTGTGTTTCATGAAGCTGTTTTATTATTGCAATCCATCCAGCCTGTAAGAATCTATATCATAAAGAAGAGAAGAACTACTACATTGCAAACAAAATAAATCTGTCAACCACAATTTTTTTAATGTTTACAAAAACTCCATAAATCACTGTCGGCTCAAATTAAGAAAGTATGTAAAGATGTAAATAAAGAATGTGAAGTGATTTAAAACAAAAAGTTATCTGATTCTTATTAATTAAAATAAACATCTGTAAAAATTACTTTTTTTTTATTTATCCAGATTTATGAACCCTATTTGACACAGTGGTATATTAGGGTTACAGTTGATACTAAAAATACACAATTTTAACAAAAATATTTTAAATACTAGAAGGAAGAAAATATGTTATAATCTGATGCATATTAATTTAAACTATTTCAGACGTTTAAACACTGAGTTTATAAACATCATGAAAGCGGTATATTAGTGTTAGAGTTGATACATACAGTTACACAATTTTAACAAAAAAACATTTTAAATACTAGAAGAAAGAAAATATGTTATCTTATGCATATTAATTTAAACTATTTCAGACGTTTAAACACTGAGTTTATAAACATCATGAAGTTGTTATACTGTTGTGGCTTCATTAGCAAAGATGTGAGCGGAGCAGAAAATTCAGTTCCTAGAGAGTCTAGCTTGAATATTAATTCTTGTCTTTCCCTCCAGAAAATGGGACAACAGAAAAGGAGATGAACCACAGTTTGAAATTCTTCACCACACATGCACTTGGGGTTAGATGTTAAGTGAAAACGTGATAAGTATTCAACAAATTTACCATGTCCACTTAAAAATTGTGTCAAAACAAAATTTGGTACAAGAGTTTCACATTTTCCTCTGTCATATACACTAAGGAAAAATAATGTTTTTGTTAAACTTCCATTTGGAGTTGTTAGCCATTGTTGGTTCCATTCTTCAAGAATATGTTGATGTATTATTCTCCTTACAGTAGAAATAGGACATAAAGAGTATGTCACGGGAAGACTGGATTCTGCAGCCTTCTTAGCCAAGCAATCAGCTCTCTCGTTACCTAAAATTCCACTGTGTCCTTTAACCCATCCCATGCAAATATGTCCTGGATGGTTTTGAAGCAAAGTTCTGATTTCATGTGCTAATAAATTTAAGTTGTATTTATCATTAATAGCGAGTAGAGCTGATTGTGAATCACTAAGAATACGGGCACTGTTCCCATTAACAGTACACCATTTTATAGCTTCTTTAATAGCTAAGAGCTCCGACAGGAATACAGAACATTCAGGTGACAATTTAAACATGGAATGAGTTAGTTCCGTTTACACTACTCATTTCTTTGTTACAAAGGGAACAAATGAATGCACTAGGCTTAAATCAAATATTTTAAGAGCTGGTCAGTATGTGATAGCTCTGAAATTCAGTTCTCCTTGTATGTCTGGGAGAGAAAGACAGAAGAAAATAAAGAATGACCTACAATTTGATAAAAGTAGTATTTATTTATTTATTTATTGTTATCTGAAAAGGTTCCCAGAGCCATAGCTCATGCTAGGGAACAGTACAAAAATATATAAAATGATGGCAAACAGCCCTTGACAATACTTATATTACATTTTTAGAGTAGGAATGAATTACCCTACAAGAATAACATATATGAAACATACAAAGATACATTCACTATAACTCAAGAAATAACAGTAACAAAGAACTTAACAGAAAAATAGAAGCTACATATTCTATGGGACATTAATCCATATTAATTTTTAAACAGTTCAGCTTTCAAACCAGCTATAAATGTGTAACACTTTATCAGCTATCAATATATGCCTTCAGTAAATTTTCAGCAACTTTCCTTTTAAAACCTTTTATGTTCCTGCAGCCTTTCAGTTCCAGTGGCAGTGCATTATATAAGTTGATAACGTGTGAGGTTAAGCTGTTCAGGCCATAAGTAGAAGTGTTCACTGTTGGTTTTGTTAAGTTTCCTTTATTTCTTGTATTATATATATGTGAGGAGCTTTCAAATGTTAGATTGGACTTTAGAAGATTATTTTTTATTTTGTGGAGATATATTAGCAAGGACAACTCTATGTTTAGTTTTAATGGTAAAGTGTTAGTTACATGGTAGAGTGTTTTTGTGTTTGCTCTAAAGGGTAGATTGTAGATTATTTTCAAGGCACGATTTTGAAGTACTTCGAGGTCATGAATTAAATATTTAACAGAGTTACCCCATAAGATGTTTAAGTAATCCAAATGAGATTGAATTAAAGCATGGTAGATACTTCGTAAATTATTTACACTGAATCCTTTGAATTTCAGCCTGTGAATTACCGCTAACACAGGTATTAAAAACTTCAAACCAAAACCAATGAACATCCTGGAAATAGTAAACTCCAGAAAACTGTGTTTCACTTATATTATGTCGCTTAATGATATCAACATTTTTGTGTAGTAACATATTGTGCATTTCTTACTTTTTATCCTATCATTCAGACTGAAGAGGACTTTAGAGGTTGTTCCACAAAAGCTCAATATATGTATTTAATTTCATATGAAAATAGCATATATAATTTTAATAAAAATGGTTGAAGCCGTTTTCGAATAAATTATAAATTTTGTAAAACTGTTTCATGTTGTATAGTTTGAGAATTTCTTTGTTTTATTTAATGTTTTTAATCTTTGTTTCCTTGAGATAACCTAAATCTAAATATAAAGTTTGGCATTTAATCGACATCAGTTTTGAGTTGTGCTGTTCACACGCACAACACACTTATCTAAAGACACATTTTATTCAGGAAGTCTTAACAATTTTATTTTCAATGAAACCTTGGTATCAAGTTTTCTGGTGGAATGCAATACCTTCTCTGCCTACGTTGTACATGCTAGAGATAATTTTAATAAGCAAAATAAAACAAAGGGAAGAAAGCTACAAAATTAACATCCATTATTTTCTGGCCCCTCAGTTCTCAATGAGCATATATATTACATTAAGCTTTGTATTCAGAAATTCTAAAAGAAAATAGTTGTTTCAGTTTCCCTGTTTTAGTAATAACAAGGGCTTTTCTTTTTTTGTGGGCAGAGAAGCCCTTTTTAGAATGGAGAAATAAGCTGAAATTTTTTTTGTAGTAATTTCAAAATATCCTTAAGTACCATTTCAGTTAATTATCAGGTAAGTTTGTTTTATCTGGTTCACATACATGTGGACAGACAACCAATATATTTAAAGAAATGCTCATTTTGTGTTCCGGGTCCTATAAATTTAAATTTAAATTCAAATTACTGTAAGTATGTATATGGATGAGATGTATTACTATGTATATGCTAATGCTAACAAAGAGAAATAAACATTCAGACAGAATCTCTTTAGTTTCTGGGAAATAACTTTTGGTGCTATTTGCATAAGCCAAAACAACATTCGTCTACTCACCAGAGTCATATGGACAGCTATTATCCTCTTGGATCAGTGTATTCTGAGCTTCAAATAAGCTACCAGGAAAGGTTTAGGGAAGTTTGACAATCTGTACAAACATTCACAATGGCAAACTGCAAACTTACTGTTGCACTGCCTATGCCACAAGTGCCCTAGCCTCATGTCTCAACAATGGCTCATAGTTACACAAATAAAGGTATTTGTAACAGAATCTGCACTTAACTTAAGAAGTTGATGTTAATAATTTCTTCTTCTTTATCATATCGATTTCGAAGGCATATTGCCTTCGTATTCAGTTTATTAAACAAAATCCGTTGTTAAGGAAATCTCGATTAACATGTTATTTTCTTTTGTTATTTTATGTTTCCAAGATTACCAACATCTGAATGTTATGTCAGTTCAGTGCAGTCGGATGGTACATAATTTCTGAGTGTTAAATTTCTGCACAGAAGGGTTACTTGAGAGGGATTTAATGCATAGTCTGCTTGATATCCTGACTTGAATGCAATCGATTTCTTGGTTTAGAAAAACTTGACATCCCGGTTTATGTGATACCCCTAACATATGTTGATACTAAGAGAGTGTATCCATATTGGATTTGACCATATACAAAGCAACCCAGGAATTTGCAATGCAGTATGCAATGACACAGAATGTAGACTTTGGACAGGTATAGAGGCAGGAGTAAGCCAACTTGAAGAATTTGTCTAGTCTTCAACTTAGCCTTGTACCAGTGGTGGTCGCTAAATTTTATAAGAAGGGAAGCACTTATAAAAACCTACTACTATTATCACTGCAACTGATTTTTTCTGCAACAAATGCTATAGTTACATCCACTACTCCTTCTGCTACTACCACAACAACAAAAACAACAACAATAATACCAATCTAAGGAATCCGCCTCTACTGGTTTGCTTTATGTGCCACTGGAACAAAGAAGAAATAGTCCAAGCCAGAATAACAAAAAGACGAGTATCCACTGAAGATATGGGCTTACCTGGACCCCTCAACTAATTTTCGTCAATAATCACCTGACAGCTCTCTATGATGCATTAGCAAAAAGAACAAGGGATTTAAGGAGAGAAGGGAGGATAATAGGAGCGTGTACCAGGTATGGCAAAATCTTCATACAAGAAAAACAGTTTGGACTTTCAATAAGGATCATGGGGTAGAATCACCCTCTGGCATATGAAAGGAAGATAACCTCAAATAATACAATCACTACAGCAGCAGTGCAGAACGAAGCAAGAGAAGCTCAGTGAACTGCAGTATCTTAGATTTCTATTTGATGATGTAGTGCAATATTTGTACCTTTCATGTGTGATTGTAATAACATTATAGGTGAGCTCAAATATGATTCTCTAGATGATTATTTAAACATTACAAGATCTCAACCGAATCCAAAGATCAGAACTGTGTATCTGAATGCTAGGTCTAATGTAAACAAATTAGATGATATTGAGCTTCTTATGGCAAGAATAACTAAAGTAGATGGGATTGTTATAGCAGAAAACTGGCTCAGGGAAAACATAATTAACTTTTTTAATATAAAATGTGCATCGTATTATAAGGAAAATGATAGGAGGTGGAATTTCAATGTATATTAGAGATGCATGGAAAACGTCAGTACAAGATATATTAAAGTGTCCACAGTATCCTGCACATAAACCTGAAAAGATATCTAATAACACTTGATATCAATTCAGCTTATAATCCAAATGATCAAAATACTGGCAACTTTCTCACTGATATGGAAACTGTACTGTATAGGAAGCTTGCAAAATCAGCCATGATCATAGGCGATGTAAATATTGATTACCTCACTCAGAATAAAAATCTTGAAAACTATAATATACTAATTACAATTTCAATTTTGTACAAGGTAATAAAATATACCCAATCAGAATAGGCAATCCTCAGCTCCACTAATTGACCACGTACTTATCAATAACAACGATATCCAATATCTATATCTAACAATGCATAATATCAGTGACCATAACATACTTATAATTAACATAAAAGAACATCTTTGCAAGGCCCTTCAAGATAAGCATATCAATACCAGAATGTCAATTCAAGAATTTAACACTATACACACTATACATCATGATAGACTTTCCTTATTTATACAAGATACTGGATTTAACTGTGTCACAAATCACCCTAATGAATATTATAACTCATTATTGCAATTTATATAGGGAGGGGTTTCAGTCTGCTCCTTCTGGTGCAGAAAGGTTGTGTCAAATAAACTGACACATAAAGCATGGGTTAATAGTAATTTTTTGGCTCTAATTAAAAAGAAAACCTTACTGTATAGCAAAACAAAATGCAAATATCCCTCTCCGATAGCAATTGAACTGTACAAAAAGTGTGCAAATGAAGTAACTAAAATGAAAAGGGAACTTCAAGACGCATATTACTCAAATAAACTGAATAACTCCTATGATCCAAAATAGGTATGGATGACAATAAATGGAATCTTAAGAAATAAAACCCTAGTACAGTGCAATCAAATAGAAAAAATAATGGTAGATAAACAAAGAATAGTAAATCAGTTAGAAATATGTGAGTCTTTTAACCAATACTTTGTAAATATAGCTGATCAGATAGTGAAGAAATGTATAACTACACAATATACTCCACCACCTTATAGTTCAGTACCAAATAGTCTTTTTCTATATCCAACAGATAATAATCAGGTTCTAAAAATGATAGCACCAATAAAAAGCAAAGGTGATAAAAGAGATAATATTTTATCAAATGAACTGTTAACGAAGTGCAAGTACAGTTTTGTTACACATTGTAACCTTTATTAATTTATCACTCAGTTCAGGTTCAGTACCTGATGCTCGTCAAATCACAAGAGTTGTCCCAATTTATAAGACAGGTGATAGAGTAATAATGGATAATTTAAGACCAATAAGTATTATTCCTGTATTTGCCAAAATTCTGGAAAAGGTAGTAAAAGTTAGGTTATTACAGGATCTAGAAAACCACAACATTTTTTTAACAATCATCAGTATGGATTTATTAACAAATCTAGTAATCTTGCTGCCACTGTAGATATTCTCGTACATATTCAAAGAGCTCTGGATAGAAATAGTTTAGCTGCTGGTTTATTTATTAACCGAAAAATGCTTTTGACACTCTAGATCATACTATATTACTAAAGAAACTTGAGTATGCTGGTGTAAGAGGACTTCCTCTCAACTGGTTTCAGAATTATCTCAGTAATAGGAAACAATTTTTAAATATGAACAACTTTTCCAGTTCTCTATCAACAATTCATCATTGTGTTCCATTAGGTCCTGTATTAGGTCCTATAGTATTCCTAATTTTTATAAATGACATAGGATGTTTAAGACTAAAAGGTAAATTGACTATGTTTGCTGATGATATATGTAAGTTATATATAGACAACTCTGAGCACCAGCTGATATATGATATACAGCAAAACCTGAATGCATTGAATAGCTGGTTTAAGGGCAATAAGCCTGTAAAGCAAAATATATGATATTTCTTAAAGATCATATGTACCAGTAGTAAATAACAAGATACATGTTGATAACGCAGTGATTGAAAGAGTAACAAAAATCAAATATCTAGGTTTGATTCTAGACAGTACCCTTACATGGAAGGATCATATTATGCATGTAAAAAGTAAGATTTTCCCTGTGTTAGCTGTAATTCACAGGCTGACATTCAAAGGATTCAGTGTAAGTCATTTATGAAGTATCTACCATGCTATAATTCAATCTCATTTGGATTACTTAAACATCTTATGGGGTAACTCTGTTAAATATGTAATTCATGACCTCGAAGTACTTCGAAATCATGTCTTGAAAATAATCTACAATCTGCCCTTTAGAACAAACACAAAACCACTCTACCATATAAATAACATTTTACCATTACAAGTAAATATAGAGTTGTCCTTCATAATATATCTGCACAAAATGAAACATAATTTTCTAAAGTCTAATCTAAAATTTGAAAGCTCCTCATATATATAATGTCAACCAATTATCCAAAGGCACGACCGAATGGCAGCTGGGTTGGCAACAGGAGGCATTGAGACCACGCCTACCCATTTATCTTGTAGCGTTCACTGAGGGGATGGCTGGAAAAGCATAACTAGCCATCTCTTTCCCCTCCCCCTGACGTCTGGAACCATTGGGATGATGTTCCGAGCCACGAAGATTACAGAAATGGCAATCTTCCTATATAAAGGCTACAGTGGGCGAGTCAGTTCAGTTCTTGGCGAGCAACCGTGAACAGCGCCGTGCAAGCGAACGTACTGAAAGACTACGTACGTCTACCAGAGGAGTTCTTAGTCAGCTATAGAGAGAGTTGTATGTAATTGTGAGTGTTGAGTAGACCTGTGACAGACGAACTGGTGGATTGAAATTGCGTGCGCAACGTAATTTTATGTAATCGGCAAGTGTTCCAACTGCAATTCGGTGGAAATAAAGAACATTTTGAGTTTGTGCAACTGGACTTTTATTTTCACGAAACCACAAAGTCACAACTGGTGTCAGGAAGCGGGATATTACCACCATGGAGGCTGCATTAGAAAAGATTCTACAGAAAGTGGAAGAAATGAGGACGGCTAACAACATCACCGAGATGATCGAAATGAAGGCCGAACTGACCTCGGAACGAAGACGGCAAATAACAACATCACCGAGAAAATGGAACAGAAGTTGGAGACGGCGAATAACAACTTGACTGCGAAGATGACCGAATTGAAGCAAAGACGGAAACGGCAGACAACAACCTGGCCGTGGAACTGAAGGAAATGAGAACGGCGAACGAAAGCCAGAACGAGTAGATGACCGAATTGACCGCGGAGATGGAAGCGGCAAACGAGGCCCTCGCCGCAAAGATTGAAGAGCAGTTGACCGGCGTGAGAGATGACGTCATGGAGCTGGGCAAGCAGATGGGTCAAGTGGACGAGTGCATCGAAGATCTGGCGAGCCACGTTAGCGACCTGGAAGGAAAGGCCGACAGCAGCGTCAAGTCCTTGAACGCCATTGTGCAGGAATTCGTCGGCAGGAGGTTGAAGGACTTGAAGGCCGACGCCCCGGGAAGCGACACAAAATCGGCGCGCTTCAAACCTCCGAAATATGACGGCGCGTCAACGTTTGGGGTCTTCCGCCGCCAGTTCGACAAGATGGCCAGGCATAACAAGTGGTCACCGGAGGAAGAGACGGCACAGCTAACAGTCAGCCTCCATGGACGGGCCGCGGAAGTCCTAAACGCGGTCCAGACAGTGGCGGCTCCCAATGATATCTGGGAAGCCCTGGAGAACCGGCTAGGGAACCACCACCTAGCCGCAGCCTACCGCAGTCAGCTGAAGACAAGGTCACAACAGCCAGGGGAGACACTGTAGGAGTTCACCCTGGAGATTGAGCAGCTGGCTTGCAAGGCCTTGGCTGACATTCCACCGGAGTTCGTTTCCCGGGAAGCCGCATACGCCTTTGTCGACGGGGTACGAGACACCGAGATACGTCAGCGCCTAATGCTCGGCGACTACATAACCATCCACGAGGCCCTGACGTCAGGATTGAAGATGGAGGCGGAAAAGGTGACGGCTACCCTGACGTCGAGAACGAGATGTTTCCGCTTCACCGGAGACAGAAGAGCAGCCGAGGGACGCAGGCGAAGGCCTAGTGGCCTGTGATGGGGATGTGGACAGCTGGGACACCGTCAACCGGCGGATGTATGATAGCCTCATCGCGGATGGCTAGGTGACAGGAAAGCTGTGTCGCGTGCTTGTGGACACCGGAGCAGCCGTGACGGTCATCAGACCCAATATAGCCAAGGGTTTGCTATCCAGGAAGCCGTGCCGGCCATACCAACTGATGAGGGCGTCGGGCGACACCTTACCTATGGAGAAGGAGGTCCTGCTGAAGCTGACCTTAGGACGGAGTGAGGTGGCTGAGGAGGTGATTCTGGGAATGGATGCCCTCAGGAGCCGAGTGGCGACGGTCGACGTCGGCCGGAGGGTCCTGCGGCTCAACGGAGAACAGGTTATACTCCGTCAACCCGAAGAGCGCCTTGGAATCTGCAGGGTCGTCTTGAACGAAGACGTGGTTGACTCCGCGAGGAGCGAGCTGGTGGTGACGGCGCGACTGGAAGGCCAGAGAACCAGGAACATGATGCTGGACCAAAAGACGCCTGTACACGGACTATGTGTAGCCAGGGCATTGTCGCAGTGCCAAAAGGAGGTGCCAGTGAGACTGCTAAATCCAACGGACATCGATCACGACGTCCAGACCGGGACCGATTTGGGACCGTGCGAGCCCGTGGTAAGAGTAACAGCAATCGACAAGACACAGGTGCCGGTGACGACGCAACAGCTGGGGCCCCGGCTAGAAGGCCTATTGGAGAGGGCGGCTGACCACCTGACCGCATAGCAGCTGGAGAAAGTTAGACAACTGCTGAGACGAGGCCAGCGCGTCGTTAGCCAAGGTAGTCGTGACTACGGCGCACGGACAAAGTGCTTCACCGCATCGACACCGGAGACGCCCGGCCTATTCGGCAACCACCTAGACGCGTTCCGCTGGCGAAGCAAGGGGCGGTACGAGATATGCTGGAGGACATGAGATCCAGGAGAGTGATTGAAGAGTCTGACAGCCCTTGGCGTTCCTCTGTTCTCTTGGTGACGAAGACGAACGGCGAGCTACGCTTTGGCGTGGACTACAGGAAGCTGAACGCTGTCACCCGGAGGGACTGTTTCCCCTTACCCAGGATTGACGGTGCACTGGACACGCTAGCTGGTGCACAATGGTTCTCGACCCTGGACCTGAAGTCGTGCTACTGGCAGGTAGTTCTATACCCGGAGAGACAAGGAGAAGACCGCATTCTCGACAGGCCAAGGGCTCTGGCAGTTCACAGCTATGCCCTTTGGCCTCTGCAACGCACCAGATAACTTCCAAATCCTTATGGATTCAGTGATGAGAGGACTGACTTATGACGCCTGCCTGCTATACCTGGACGACGTCGTCATCGTCGGTAAGACTTTTGAAGACCATCTCGAGAATCTGAGCAGGGTGCTACAGCGACCGCAGGCGAAGAAGTGCCACCTCTTCCCCAAGGAAGTGAACTATTTGGGCCACATAATCTCAGCAACCGGAGTGGCCACAGACCCAGAGAAGACACAGGTTGTGAGAGATTGGCCTCGCCTAAACGATAAGAAAGGGTTGCGCAGTTTCCTGGAGCTGTGCAATTATTACCGATGCTTCATAAAGGGGTTCTCCAACATCGCAAAGCCCCTCACCCACCTGACAGAAGAACATTGACCTAATGTGTGGACGGAGGAGGCTGAGGACGCTTTGCGGCGCCTGAAGAAGACACTGTGCGGTGCTCCCATTCTGGGATTTCCACAACCAGGCGGCCTACTAAAGCAAGACTCTATCCGAGGCAGAGAAGAACTACTGCGTCATCCGGCGAGAATTACTGACATTAGTAAAGACCTTGGAGCACTTCCACAAGTACCTGTACGGTCAACCATTCCACCTGAGCACTTACTATTCCGCCCTAACCTGCATATTGAGCTTTAAGAACCTGGAAGGCCAGAGAGCACGTTGGGTCCAGGGGCTGCCGGAGTACGACTTCACCTCGGGACATCGTAGAGGGAAGAGCCACGGTAACGCAGACGCTATGTTCTGAAGACCCTGTCCAGAAGAGTGCAGCGAGTACACAAGAGTGGAAGCGAATGAGCGTGCCGCATCAGTCCAAGTAGTCACGCCAGTGCCTGCGAACGGCTGGGATAGCGCAGGCCGGAGGAGTGAGCAGCTGGCGGGCGCAGACTTGGGGCCACTCTTGAGGGAAGTGGATGCAGGGACAAGACAGGCCTGGAAGGACATTACACCGAGGAGCGCCACACACAAGTCGTTCTAGGCCTAATGGGATTCACTGAAGACAAGAGAGGGCGTGCTGTTCTGGGTACTGGAATCACCCGATGGGAAGACGCAGAGAGAACAGTTTGTACCTCCCCGGATTAGGGTCCCGGAAGTCTTGGAGGAAGTTCAAGCCAGTGCTTCAGGAGGACACCTTGGAGCGAACTGAACGATTGACAAACTACGACAGCGCTACTACTGGCTGAGGCTCCGAGCAGACGCTGAGAGATGATACCGTCAGTGTCACGTGTGCGCGGCGAGTCGCGGCCCCCAGACTAGGAGCCGGGGTCGCATGTAGCAGTACAACGTCGGTCCGCCATTCGAACGGATCGCCGTTGACATAGCTGGACCGTTCCCAGTGTCCGACCGAGACAACAAGTGCCTCATGGTAGTCTTGGACTACTTCACCAAGTGGCCGGAGGTGTATGCCATCCCGAAACAAGAGGCAAAGACCATCACGGACTGCCCCGTGGAGCAAGTGTTCTGACGATTCGGGGTGCCGTTAGAGCTGCACAGTGACCAGGGTACCAATTTTGAGTCCAACCTAATGAAGGAGGCACTACAAAGGCTTGGGGTGAACAAGATCCGCACGACACCTCTACATCCCCAGTCGGATTGCATGGTCGAAAGGTACATTAAGACCTTAGAGAACCACCTGAGGAATGTCGTGGCCAGTCATCAGCGAGACTGGGACGTCAAAGTGCCACTCTTCTTGCAGACCTACTGCTCGTCAACACACGACACCACGGGGATGACGCCAGCCAGCTTGATGTTCGGCCGAGAGTTACATCTCCCTTGTGAACTGGCTTTTGGCAGCTATCCGGAAGCGAAACAGCCAGTGGCCGAGTATGTGGAGAACCTGGTGGAACACCTCCACGAAATGCACGAGATGGCTCGCCAGAACATCCAGATGGCGAGCGACCGCATGAAGACCCGATACGACAGGCAAGCCAGCAGCCAAGGTTTCCAGCAGGATGATATGGTCTGGTTGTACCGCCCCTCCCGGACCAAGGAACGCTGCCGGAAACTTCAGCAGCCATGGCAAGGACCGTACCGGGTGGTGCAGAGAATTAACGACGTGGTCTAGTGCATGCAGAATGTGCCCCTAGGAAAGATGTTGGTGGTACACATGGAATCTCTGGTCCGCTACGATGGTGCTGTTCGGGACGACGAACATTGAGGAGGGACCAGTGTCACCCAATTATCGAAAGGTACGACAGACTGGCAGCTGGGTTGGCGACAGGAGGCATTTAGGCAACGCCTACCCATTTATCTTGTAGCGTTCGCTGAGGGAATAGTTGGAAAAGCATCACTAACCGTCTCTTTCCCCTCCCCCTGACGTCTGGAAAAATGGGGATGATGTTACGAGCCGCGAAGCTTCCAGAAACGGCGGTCTTCCTATATAAAGGCTGCAAAGGCGAGTCAGTTCAATACTTGGCGAGCAGCCGTGAAGAGCGCCGTGCTAGCGAACGGACTGGAAGACTGCGTACGTGTATCAGAGGAGTTCTTTGTCAGCTCTAGAGAGAGTTGTGCGTAATTGTGAGTGTGGTGTGGCCTGTGACGGACGAACTGGTGGATTGAAATTGTGTGCGCAACGTAATTTTATGCAATCAGTAAGTGTTCCAACTGTAATTCGGTGGAAATAAGGAACATTTTGAGTTTGAACATCTGGACTCTTATTTTCACGAACCCACAAAGTCACAATTTAATACAAGAAATAAAGGAAACTTAACAAAACCAAGAGTGAGCACTGCCTCTTATGGCCTGAACAGCTTAACCTGACACGTTATCAACTTATATCATGTGCTGCCACTGGAACTGAAAGGCTGCAGGAACATAAGTGGTTTAAAAAGGAAATTTGCTGAAAATTTGAAGAAGGCATATTTTGATAGCTGATAAAGTGGCACACATTTATAGCTGGTTTGATAGCTGAACTAGTTAAAAATTAATATGTATTAATGTCCCATGGTACATGTAGTTTTTTCTGTAAAGTTCTTTGTTACTATTATTTCTTGAGTTATAGCGAATGATTGTATCTTTGTATGTATTATACGAGGGCTATCCAGAAAGTAGATTACGTTTTCGTCTGTTTCCACTAGGGGCGGGGCTAGCGCGGCCATCTTGGGGTCAGAGCGTTGCGCAGCTCAGTCGGCATCTAGCCGTGCTAGTGAGAGGTTCGTGCTGTGCTCCGTTCAGATTCTGTGACGGTTTGAAATGTCTGCGTTAATTGGAAATCCCGCGAGCTGCGAGGTGCGTGCAGTAATAAGGTTTCTGACTGCAAAATACTGTAAACCGATAGAAATCTATCGGCAGCTTTGTGAAGTGTATGGGGACAACATTATCACTGAAGGTGGAGTGCGTCAGTGGGTCATCAGATTTAAAAATGGCCGAACCAATGTTCACGACGAAGATCGAAGTGGGAGACCCAGTATAGTGACTGCCGAACTTGTCGAAAAAGTCGATGCTAAAGTCCGTGAAAGTCGAAGGTTCACAATAACGGAACTTTCTTTGAGTTTTCCACAAATTTCGCGAAGTTTGTTGCACGAAATCATCAGCGAAAAGCTTGGTTACCACAAGTTTTGTGCAAGATGGATTCCAAAAATCTTGACAGAGGACCACAAAAATCAGCGAATGGCTGCAGCGTTGAACTTTTTGGACGTTTACCATAAGGATGGTGACTCTTTACTCGATCGCATCGTTACTGGTGACGAAACATGGGTGAAACACGTGAACTGTGAAACGAAATTGCAATCAATGCAGTGGGGGCACACAAGTTCTCCCCCAAAACCCAAGAAATGCATGCAAACAATGTCGGCAAGGAAGATGATGGCGACTGCTTTTTGGGACAGAAAAGGTGTGATTTTGGTGGACTTCCTGGAAAGAGGCACTACAATAAACTCTCAAAGGTATTGCCAAACTCTCCAAAAACTCAGAAGAGCCATTCAAAACAAGCGCAGAGGAATGTTGAGCTCTAAGATCTTGTTGATTCACGACAACGCCCGGCCCCACACGGCAAATGTCACTCGTGAAGTTCTTTTAAGTGGGAGTTGTTTCCTCATCCGCCGTACAGTCCCGACCTGGCACCGAGCGACTTCCACCTATTCCCAGCAATGAAGAAGTGGCTGGCTATGCAGCGTTTTGATGACGACGCACAGCTGCAAGAAGAGGTAACGAAGTGGTTGAAGGCGCAGGCGGCAGAATTTTTCGACGAAGGAATTTCCAAGCTCGTACATCGCTACGATAAATGCCTTAATTTGAATGGTGACTATGTCGAAAAGTAGTATTTGAGTGTGGCTTTCATCTGTATATAATAAAATTTGTTTCCTATACTTTGTTTAATTTTTATTCCAAAACGTAATCTACTTTCTGGATAGCCCTCGTATATGTTATTCTTGTACAGTAATTCATTCCCACTATGAAAATGTAATATAAGTATTGTTAAAGGCTGCTTGTCATCATCTTGTATATTTTTGTACTGCTCCCTAGCATAAGCTATGGCTCTGGGAACCTTTTCAGATAACAATAAATAAATAAACAACAACAATAATAATAATAATAGTAATGATGATGATGACGATGACGACGACGATGATGATGATTATGATGATGACAATAGTAATCTCATAATAAACCACGCTAATTAAATGTTCTTCTTTCACTCGATAAACAATCCAGTCCGTCTCTCCTGTTTGTTAAATACATCTATTACTAGTCTACAGAATATTCTTTATTTTTCGATGATATCAGTGTTAGCTGAATTTTCTGTATAGCCAACACCGACAAATTTGCGAGTGTGTGGTGTTTCTGCAGTAAGTATGAATTCGACAAGCCGTCGTAAAATAACGTTGGGAGTCGCGTTGGACGCTGGGATTTTGGAAATCAGTGCGCACAAGTTGAAGAATTGACAAACAGCGGACCATGACAAACCACTAGATTTCACATAAATCATTAGTTTATGAACTCCCATCCACAGTTACTCATTTGAGGAATAAACTACCCTGAGTTTACTTCTAAGGCGAGTAAAGTCAAAATACTGACCATAACTTTCTTTCAGTGAACAGAATTATTCTTCAGGAAATTTGTATATAATGTATTTTGGTCAATTAATTGTACTTTTTCTAAAGCTAAAAACCTAATTTGAATTTGATTTTGTATATTATAAAATACTTCATAATACAGTCGGCGGTAGCTATCTTTTCGAACAAAGTCGTTGTTTTACCATGGTCTTTCCTTTGGCAGTTCGTAATTCTCATTACATTTATGTCATACATTCGTTTCTATTTTCTTGTAGAGTGCCCTTTGTTTCCCTTACTTGGTAGTGCAATTATTTATATCAAATATTTTTGTCTGCAGAATTTCGGGAAAGGCTTCGGTTAAGCCAAATATTTCACTGAAAATTATGAGAAAAAAGTTGATTTCGAAATCAGAGAGAACACTGTTAAAACCTCAAGCTTCGTGATAAGTTTCACTATCCCATTGGTTTGGATTATCAAGAATGTTCTCAAACAACTGAACCAATTCATCTTTATGTTCCCGAACAGTTTCAACCAGCCTTCCATTACAATCCCATCGTGTTGGACATACCTTGGGAAACGTCCTTTTTTCATCTCCATACCTCGGGTCCAAATGACCTTGTTGTCGACGGGCCCTAAAACACCACGCACTCACTCACTCTCCATACCTAATTCAGCAGTTATTTTTGTAGATTTGGAGAAGAAAGAAGACTAACTACTTAGGGCATTGAAAAAAAATTGAATTATTTTATCTAGGATGTTGTCTGTGAAGAGACAAGATTCAATGTATGGGCAAAGCAATTTCTAAATAAAGCATTAGGATATTTTTCTTTTACTCTTTTCTGTAGACCACTAACTTCCCCTGATATCACTGCAGCTCCATCATAACATTAAACGATCAAATTATAGCCACATTTAAACTCGTCCATCATTTGGAATACGTCTTCTGCTAGTGCCTTAGCACTGCGATCTCTACTTACATCTGTAAAACCCAGAAACCTTTCTTGTATCTCTCCATTGTCAGATATCAGTCTTGTAACAGTCGAGAGTGAGCAGATATATCAGTGGTTTAATCAATAACTACAGTTACAAATGCAGAGTGAAATACTTCTTTTTTTCACTACCTTCAGTAACATTAATGTCATTTTGAATATGGTTTGACAGATTCAGAACACAACAGATTTCTGTAAATGACATGCCAGAGTTACTTGCCGAATGGTACACAATCATTTGCTTACTGGAAGTCTTCAGTGAAGTAAGGAAAGTAAACAAGAACCGTAGGATCCTTCTTCATCAAGAAAATGTGAGCGCGCACACATCTTGTCTAACAACAGAGTATTTGAAGACTCAAAATATCGAATTGATGGGCCATCCTCTATACAGTCCTAATTTGGTAACCTAATGACTTCTTTTTCATTTCAATCATCAGTAATAAATTGCGTGGATAACGATTTTCGTCGGCAGATGAAGCCGTTGACACCTTCAAAAACCATGTATTGCATGTGTCTCAAGAATACTGGAATAAATACTTTACCAAGTGGTTCAAACGGATGCTAAAGTGTATTGATCATAAAGGAGAATACTTTGAAAAATAATAAAGCAGTTTTCAATCAGAAATTACTTTGTTTTAATTATTAGAATCAAAGTAAAACGTTCATATAATGTATAATGTTAGTTTTGTGCTATCACAGGTACTACCTTAATAGCAAAGCAAGAAGGCGTATCGGAAAAAAATAAATCGCAGCAGAGAGAAGTTTAGGTGAAGTTATCGCACATACACAGCGACCCCAGTGTATGTGCACTCACTTCAGATACAACCACAGCAACGTGTCATATCGGCAGGTGCGAGAAATCAAATACAAAGTGATAGAAAATTGTAACAAGGAGCAAGTTGTAATCAAAATACCTTTGTGATTTTTCAGTAGATACTGCTGATCAACAGTCTGGGATTGTATCAATATTACTTTAACCCTACAAGTACAGTGAATCAAAGGCAGTAGAATTGTTGCTTGTCTTTCATTTCCAAGGCATGTTTTGCATTCCTATGTTGGAGGAGGTGGGAGATTTATTTTATATAATTTTAAATTATTTTAATTAAATATCCTATTATCATTATTATTATTATTATTATTATTATTATTATTATTATTATTATTATTATTATTATTATTATTATTATTATTATTATTATTATTATTATTATTATTATTATTATTATTATTATTATTATTATTATTATTATTATTATTATTATTATTATTATTATTATTATTATTATTATTATTATTATTATTATTATTATTATTATTATTATTATTATTATTATTATTATTATTATTATTATTATTATTATTATTATTATTATTATTATTATTATTATTATTATTATTATTATTATTATTATTATTATTATTATTATTATTATTATTATTATTATTATTATTATTATTATTATTATTATTATTATTATTATTATTATTATTATTATTATTATTATTATTATTATTATTATTATTATTATTATTATTATTATTATTATTATTATTATTATTATTATTATTATTATTATTATTATTATTATTATTATTATTATTATTATTATTATTATTATTATTATTATTATTATTATTATTATTATTATTATTATTATTATTATTATTATTATTATTATTATTATTATTATTATTATTATTATTATTATTATTATTATTATTATTATTATTATTATTATTATTATTATTATTATTATTATTATTATTATTATTATTATTATTATTATTATTATTATTATTATTATTATTATTATTATTATTATTATTATTATTATTATTATTATTATTATTATTATTATTATTATTATTATTATTATTATTATTATTATTATTATTATTATTATTATTATTATTATTATTATTATTATTATTATTATTATTATTATTATTATTATTATTATTATTATTATTATTATTATTATTATTATTATTATTATTATTATTATTATTATTATTATTATTATTATTATTATTATTATTATTATTATTATTATTATTATTATTATTATTATTATTATTATTATTATTATTATTATTATTATTATTATTATTATTATTATTATTATTATTATTATTATTATTATTATTATTATTATTATTATTATTAGTATTATTATTATTATTATTATTATTATTATTATTATTATTATTATTATTATTATTATTATTATTATTATTATTATTATTATTATTATTATTATTATTATTATTATTATTATTATTATTATTATTATTATTATTATTATTATTATTATTATTATTATTATTAGTTTTTCTCTCTCTTTTTTCCGTAATGAAAATTGCTGAATTTAGGGCTGTTGACCCCCTATTTTTCAGCATTTGAAAAATATTACACTAATTAATTACGTGGGTATATATTTAATGCATTTATTACCATTAAGATTATTTTTTATTATCATGCAAACGTGTTGTGTAAAATAAATAATTCACTCACCTTACATATCAGACACACAGCTTCTAAGTTATCTATTTGCGGTTCGGATTTACGGCTACGTACTACGATTTCACTCTTATCATCAGATAAGAATACGATGGCAGCGCTGGTCACTGAAGGTCAATACGGCTCAACGCTTTGTCGGGTAGTAAGGCGAGGGGGTGTCATAAAGTTTTAATTATCACCCTTAAAAATGTGATAGAGGGTTTATGTTGATATGTGCTTGTTATTTCTTCTCTACGTAGTCGCCATGCAGATTTACACATTCTTCTCCGTGTTTCTTGACTTCCGAATATGTACCTTAATTGTAGAGGTCTGCAGATTTCGCTTTAAACCACTCTTCCACTTCATTAATGACGTCATTTATGTTGTCAAATCGGCGACCACGCAACGGATTCTTCATTTCCAGGAACAAGAAAAAGTCACTTGGTGCGAGATCGGGGGAATAGGGTGTATGCTGTAAGGTCTCAAAGCCACATTCTCTGGTTTTGTCAACTGCAACTTGAGATGAATAAGCTGGTGCATTGTCAGCCAGAAGACGAACACCTCTGGAGAGTATGCCACGTCGTTTCTTAATCAGAGTTGCTCGTAACTTGTCCAGAAGTTTGCAGTACTACCTGCCAATGATGGCTTGACCCTTGGCAAGATAATCTGTAAGGCTGACTCCACGACAGTCACAGAAAACTGAAAGCATGTCCTTCCCAGCTGACGTTTGCACCTTTGCCTTTTTGGGAGGGGGAAATCGGCATGTTTCCATTCCATGTTCATGGTTTTTGTCTCTGGATCATACTGATAGATTCAGGATTCATCCATCATCTTCATCCTGTGCCAACAGCATCAACATCTGTATTGAAGGGCCACGCCTTGTTTGCTTTTGGAAAGGCGTTACCAAACGTGGAACCTACCGAATAGACACCTTAGTCATGTGCAGTTGGTCATAAATAATTTTCCACACACTACCATAACTTAGATGTGTCTAATTCCTGATCATTTGAATGGTTTCTCGTCTGTCTTCCAGTATTAAACACTCCACTCTCTTCACTGTGATAGCATCGTCCGTCATTGGCGGTCTACGAGATCTTGGCTCATCTGTCAGGGGCGTGTGACCAGCTTCAAAATTCCTTTTCTACCTCACAGTAGTGTCATACGATGGGCAATCATTTCCATAAACAGTTGTCATCTCATCATGTATTTCTCGGGCAGTTTTGTCCTTCAAATGCAGGAACCTGATCTAACTACGAGCCTCAATTTTCTCCATCTTACACCTCAGTCACGTCTGGCAATCTCTATAAAAACAAAAGACCTGAAATTACAGGAACTACCAACGCTATTCCCCGAGGGATCAATGATGAAACTGAAAAATGTTCATCTCTCTAGCATAAGAACTACCGATTCATAATTACAACTTTACGACACCCCCTCGTACAGTGTCGGTGTGTAAAAGTTTCAAAATAAGATATCGTGTGAACTACTGCCACTACAATCCTGTGGAAAACACGATTACCATTCTAATTTACTGTACTTTTGATTTTTTGTTCTAATGAGGCATTGTTAGATTTATAAAGGTGTATGTTTGCTCCAAAAATATCTCAATCTTCTAAGTGTTATTAAACTAGAATTATAGGCTAAACCTACGAGCCCCTAACTACGAAAAATGCTGTGTAAACTACACAACAATAGCGCTTTCCTTTTTGGAATTACAGGAGGTGCAAGTTTTAGGTGATTTGGGTATATCTTGAATGTAAGAATTTAAGCTTTAATTTCGAGCGTTATTAATTCGAACACAATTTCGAAAGCTTTACATAGGACAAGTTGTGAAAAGAGTTGACTATACGTTAAGCTTACTGTATTTCCACGTTTCCATTGTATCTACAAACAATTATGCAATAAAACAATTCGGCAAATGTTGACTGGATTGACATAAAGCAGATACATGTGGAAACTGTTTTATAATAATAATTAATTAATTAGTTGAAGAACAGGCTAAGAAAGGCATATAAATATAACTTATCATAATATTTTACTATCTCTACTACACTTGTCTCAAAGGATAAGATGTTATTATTTATTATTATACATTAATACATAGTATCAATAAATTGCTGCCAATTTTGGAAACAATTAAATTAGGTTAGGTAAAGAAGAAAAAGACACATTTATTGAGATGAACCGTCATAAGTACAATGAAGTTAGTTCATTTTACTCCAATAAACGAAAATATTTATACCTTCAAAGGCTATGCTACCAATCAAAGGATTATCATGGGCAGTGGGCAGGCACCGGATCGTTTTAATATCATTATTTTTAATTCATGAACGACTTTTCCCTGAGTTTACAAGGGAACTGTGCATCGTCAATAAATACTGAAGGTACGCCATATTGTGTAACCAGTTGATGTCAAGGAGGTGACTTGTATTATTGAACTGATTAATTACAAGGAATACAACATTTATAACAACATACTGTGACATTGTGGGTTCGTGAAATGAAAAGTCCAATTACACCACTCAAAAATGTTCTTTATTTCCACCGACTTACAGTTAAACTCTTGCCAATTACACAGAATTACTTAATGTACACAATTACGATTCACCAGTTCGTCCGTTAGAATTCCACTTGCACTCGCAATTACGTAAACTCCTCCGACGCACGTACACAGTCTTCTCGTCCGCTGCTTCGCTGCTCGCCAAGAACTAACTGACTGACTCAATTCACTCACTGCAGCCCTTTTTATAGGAATATCACTGTTTTCTAGAAGTCTCTGGTTTCAGTGAATTACCGCGAAAGTTCCAGAGGACAGGGGAAGGGGAAAGAGGCGGCCAGCGACAAGTGACACTTCCCTTCAACCCCTCAGTTAGTGACTGAGATTAATGGGAGGGTGTGGCTCGGCTGCCTCTGGTCCCTTCTCAGCTGTCGCTGGTCGGGCTTTCCGCTAATTGGGTGACACTGCTCCCTCCTCAAAGCTGGTCGTTCCAAACAGCACCATCGTAGCGGGCTATATGATCCAGGTGTACCACCAACATCTTCCCTCGGGGAACCTTCTGGATGCGAAAGACCAGGTCGCTAATCCCCTTCACTACCCGGTACGGTCCTTGCCATGGCTGCTGGAGCTTCGGGCAGCGTCCCTTGGTCCGGGTAGGACGGCACAACTAGACCAGGTCACCTTGCTGGAAAGCTTGGCTGTTGACTTGCCTGTCATATCTAATCTTCATGCGGTCGCTCGCCTTCTGGATGTTCTGGCGAGCCATCCAGTGCATGTCGTGGAGATGGCCCACCAAGTTCTCCACATACTCGGTCGCTGGCTGTTTCGCTTCCTCAGGGCTTCCAAAAGCCCGATCACAAGGGAGGAGTAACTCTCAGCCGAACATTAAGCTGGCTGGCGTCATCCCAGTTGTGTCGTGTGTAGACGAGCGGTAGGCCAGCAAGAACAGTGGCACCTTGACGTCCCAGTCTCGCTGATGGCTGGCCACGACCTTCCTCAGTTGTTCCTCTAAGGTATTGATGTATCTTTCGACCATGCCATCCGACTGGGTATGTAGAGGCGTCGTGCGGGTCTTGTTCACCCCAAGCCTTTTTAGTGCCTCCTTCATTAGGTTGGACTCAAAATTTGTACCCTGGTCACTGTGTAGCTCTAACGGCACCCCAAATCAACAGAACACTTGCTCAATGAGGCAGTCTGTGATTGTCTTTGCCTCTTGGTTTGGAATGGCATACACCTCCGGCCACTTGGTGAAGTAGTCCACGACCACCATTAGGTACTTCTTGCTTCGGTAGGAAACTGGGAACGGTCCAGCAATGTCAACGGCGATCCGTTCGAATGGCGCTCCGACATTGTACTGCTGCATGCGACCCCGGCTCCTAGTTTGGGGGCCGCGACTTGCCGCGCACACCTGACAGTGACGGCACCATCTCTCAGCATCTGCTCGGAGTCTCAGCCAGTAGTAGCGCTGCCGCAGTTTGTCAATCGTTCGGTTCGCTCCCAGTTGTTCTCCCGAAGTACCGGCGTGCACTTCCTCCAAGACTTCCGGGACCTTACTCCGGGGAAGTACCAACTGTTCTCTCTGCGTCTTCCCATCGGGTGACTACCATACCCAGCAGAGCTGGCCCTCTCTGGTCTTCAACGAGTCCCATTGGGCCCAGTACGACTTGTAGGTGGCGCTCCTCGGTGCGATATCCTCCCAGGTTGGTATCGTCCCTGCCTCCACTTCCCTCAAGATTGGCCCCAAGTCCGCGTCCGCCAAGTGCTCCCTCCTCAGGCCTGCGCTATCTTAGCTATCCGCAGGCACTGCCGTGACTACTCGGACTGCTGCGGCACGCTCCTTCTCCTCCACTCTTGTGCACTGGCCGCACTCTTCTGGACAGGCTGTTTGGGACATGGCGTCAGCGTTACCTTGGCTCCTTCCTCTACGATGTTCCGAGGTGAAGTCGTACTCCTGCAGCCTCTGCACCCAACATGCTGTCTGGCCTTCTGGTCGCGCCGTCACCATCACCTCGCTCCTCGCGGGGACAACCACGTCTTCGTTCAAAACGACATTGCAGATTCCAAGGTGCTCTTCGGGTTGACGGAGGACCGTTGAGCCACAGGACCTTCCTGCCGACGTCGACCGTTGCCTCGTGGCTCCTGAGGGCATCCAGTCCTAGAATCTGCTCCTCAGCTACCTTCGCAACGAACACACACAGACGCACGGCATTCCGCCCCAAGGTCAGCTCCAGCAGGGCTTCTTTCGCCACAGGCAAGGTTTCGCCCGATGACGTGACAAGCTCGTATGGTCGGCTCGGCTTCCTCGTCGGCAAAAACTTTGCCACGTCAGGTCTGATGATGGTCACGGCTGTCCCAGTGTACATCATCACGCGGCACGGCTTCCCTCTCACCGAACCGTCTGCGATGAGGCTGTCATCCATACGCCGGTGGACGGCGCGCAGTGTCACTCGAGGGATAGTGGTAATGGCGCCGGCGTGCCCCTCT
This sequence comes from Mantis religiosa, assembly GCA_030765055.1. Taxonomy (NCBI): domain Eukaryota; kingdom Metazoa; phylum Arthropoda; class Insecta; order Mantodea; family Mantidae; genus Mantis; species Mantis religiosa. The sequence continues at coordinate 1,709,983 of JAUKNK010000182.1, forward strand.
CCACGCCGGGCCTTACTCGCTCTTCCAGCTGCCCTTCCTGGTGTAGGCAGTCTCTCTGCAGGTGTCCGGGTTGTACACACCCCCAATACTAGCCTGCTAAGCTAGTAGAAGGTGTGCTAGATCACCAGGCGGCCCCACCGAGGTTATATCGGTAGTCTTCACCTTGAGTGTTGACGCGCGTAAGTGGCGTATCCACTTCCATCCCGTCTTGTGTCCATAGGGCCAAATGGGGGGGCTTGTTAGGTAACTAGGTCTTGCCCTACGGAAAGCCCCACGGAGGATGCCGAGCACCCTTTGGGACAGCTCGGATACTCCCTGGTTGAAAGAGGCCCGGGTCTTGTTCCTACGGGTTCAAGGCTAATGGGACTAGAACCTCTGGACTCAACTGTCCACACCCCCAACACAGGTCACTAGGTGTTCGCCGGCGTCCCTCATCTGTTCTTCTGTCTCCGGTGTATTGGACACTCCTCGTCCTCGACGTCGGGATAACTGTTACCTTGCCCGCCTCCATCCTTAATGCCGCTGTCAGCGCCTCGTGGATGGTTTTATAATCGCCGTGCATTAGGCGCTGACCTATCTCGGTGTCCCGTACTCCATCGACAAAGTTGTAGGCGGCTTCCCGGAATAGGTACTCCAGTGGTAGGTCAACCAAGGCCTTGCTAGCCAGCTGCTCAATCGCCATGACGAACTCCTGCAGCGTCTCCCCCGGCTGCTGTTACCTTGCCTTTAGCTGGCTGCGGTATGCTGCGGCTAATCGCTGGTTCCCGAAACGATTCTTCAGAGCCTCCCTTATGTCCTTGGCCGCCGCCGTTGTCTGCACCGCGTTTAGGACTTCCGCGGCCCGTCCCTGGATGCTGGCTATTAACTGTGTGGCCTCCTCCTCCGGTGACCATCTGTTGTGCTTGGCCACTGTGTCGGACTGGCGGCGGAAGACCTCAAATGTTGACGCGCCGTCATATTTTGGAGGTTTGACGCGCGCCGATGTTGTGTCGCGTCCCGTTGCGTCGGCCTTCAAATCCTTACACCTCCTGCCGACGACGTCCTCCACCATGGCACTCAGGGACTTGACGCTGCTGTCGGCCTTTCCTTCCAGGTTGTTAACGCGGTTAGCAAGGTCTTCGACGTCTTCCGCCATGGCGTTCAGGGACTTGGCGTTACTGTCGGCCTTTTCCTCTAGGTCATTGAAGCGGTTCGCCAGGTCCTCGACGCGCTCGTCCACTTGGCCCATCCGCTTGCCCAGCTCCGTCAGGTCATCCCTCACGCCGGCCAACTGTTCTTCAAATTTGGCGGCGAGAGCTTCGTTCGCCACCTTCATTTCCGCGGTCATTTCGGGAATCTTTGCGGTCATTATCGTAGCCAAGTTGTTGTTTGCCGTTTCCGTCTTCGCTGTTAATTCGGTCTTCATTTCTTCCGTCTTGTCCGTGATGTTGTCGTTGGCCGTCTTCATTTGCTTCAGTTCCGCTGCCAGGTTGTTATTTGTAGTCTCCAGCTTCGCGGCCAGGCTGTTATTTGCCGCTTCCGTTTTTGTTGTTAACTCGTTCATCTTCGCCAAAAGCATTTCCAATGCCAATTACATGGCTGTAATGTTCGGTGATGTTATCGTCCCGCTTCCTGACACCAGTGTGACTTTGTGGGTTCGTGAAATGAAAAGTCCAATTACACCACTCAAAAATGTTCTTTATTTCCACCGACTTACAGTTAAACACTTGCCAATTACACAGAATTACGTAATGCACACAATTACGATTCACCAGTTCGTCCGTTAGAATTCCACTTGCACTCGCAATTACGTAAACTCCTCCGACGCACGTACACAGTCTTCTCGTCCGCTGCTTCGCTGCTCGCCAAGAACTAACTGACTGACTCAATTCACTCACTGCAGCCCTTTTTATAGGAATATCACTGTTTTCTAGAAGTCTCTGGTTTCAGTGAATTACCGCGAAAGTTCCAGAGGACAGGAGAAGGGGAAAGAGGCGGCCAGCGATAAGTGGCACATCCCTTCAACCCCTCAGTTAGTGACTGAGATTAATGGGAGGGTGTGGCTCGGCTGCCTCTGTTCCCTTCTCAGCTGTCGTTGGTCGGGATTTCCGCTAATTGGGTGACAATACCGAAAACATACGGTCACGGCAACAGGCACAGCAGTTTCGGCACAAATAAGAGGACAGTCGGCGGATATAGTTTCATGGTAATAATGAGCCTTGCTGAGCAGTTAATGATAGCGGTGCTATTACAAGCGGGCACCGGCGGGCAGCGATAACTGAGGTAAAGGCCTCGCCGGCATAGACTAATATACGCTTCTAGAATGTGATGGAATGATTTGGAAATTTCTGGACTGATAGAGACGTTCGGCTTCTGGCTGACTTTAGAACCATCTAGAGTTACGAATTAGGTACTTAACGACGTGACGGCTTGAAAGGAGTAGTTGTTGTGTAACAAGAGTGTTGTTGTTATGAGAGCTAATGTAATCAGCTTTCATGGTTTGTTATTTTCATCGACCTTGGAAGACTGTGAGTATGTGATGTAATGTTGTTACACGAGAATTGAACAGTGTATCTCTACGAAAATAAAGGAGATTTTTAATTTCTGCAACTCGGCCTTCTAATTCTACGAACCCGCAAATACACAATACTTATACCACAGCTTTTCAGTAAAATCCTCATAACTTACCAATTTTGAACCATTATGAGTTAATGCCATTACCTTTACTGAAACTCTTGCACAAATATCATTTTACATGTTAGATTTTTGTAATCTTAACAAGAGATTCAATTCCTTACTCCATCAATGTTAACTTTGCTAGATACATTACCAATTAACTCAGAAATTGTTTAATAAAGTAGTCATATTTTTAAAGAATTAAATTTGAGGTGTATTTATCTAGTTCTATACAACAATGCAGTTTATTAAGAAGAGTAGCATTTGTCTTGATTACAGATGTCACTTTACTTACTAGGTATGCTAAGTATTTTATTCCATTCAAAAATTCAAATTACATGTTCAATAGTAAACACATGTTTAAGGAGTCCCTGAGTCCCAAAGATCAGTTTTAGAAAAAGAGTTAGTGCGTGTGTATATGTGTGTGTGTGTGAGAGAGAGAGAGAGAGAGAGAGAGAGAGAGAGAGAGAGAGAGAGAGAGAGAGAGAGAGAGAGAGAGAGAGAGAGAGAGAGAGAGAGAGAGAGAGAGAGAGAGAGATTAAAATGACGATCATTAGAGCTATTTAGGAATTTGTCTTTGTAATGGGCAATTTTGTATTACTAATTTTATTTTTCTAAAAATTCCTTGTTTTACAAGCATCAACGCACACACACACACAACAACACACACACCCACACACACACACACACACGCACACACACATATATGGTGAAATCATGATGTGAAATTTTTAGTTGGAATAGAGCATTTCTAGGTACTATGGGTAAGCAATATGAAAAGAAAAATTAATTCCTCATAATTCATAATTTGTATTTAAAATATCATGGGGCCACTCATATGCGTGTTTTTATTCTTGAACAAACTCCACTTTCAGATGCTTGTTGCTCTCTCTACTTTATATCAATCAAGATAAGGTTTTGCTGAAATTATTTTATTTATCTTATTCCTAATTTTCTTGTAGGTGCAAAGAGAAAATGGAAATAGAGTAAGCTTTAACGATGATCAAATGTTTCAAGATTTGGTAGCTAAATTGCCTTTGACATTCTATTCTCCTTGCACGCCCAGGGCATATACAAATTAATAACGACTTCCCATTTGAGAAGAGTATAACAATGAGAAAATTAAAACCATGAACATCTCGGAAATGGTTCACTTCGCAAAATGTACATCTTAGCACAGTACAAGTTTGTCCATCCCTCAAGGCTTAAGAGTTGTACAAAGGTCATCCAGAATGAAGACTTCTGAAGATATTCCCAGAAAATTGGAGACCTATATTTCATATACGGTGCACCATGCAATGTCATACACATGTTATATTCTAATCAAAATCGATAGATCAATTTTCCAGAAAATAAAATAAACAAATGTCAAAAAATGATCCATAATGTAAAGGAAATTTTGTTGAAAACTTTTGTGCGAAAATTTCGGAACTTAACTACCATGTTAGGGTATATAAGTGAATTTTTCTTGTTACATTATTCACAGACACACGGTCACACATAAAAACACGCGGAGTTCTTTTTTCTAAAAGTGCCTGTTTTGGCTTCAGTGACGCCAAACATGTATTTGAATCAAATTTCGGTATTTAGTTTTTAGATGGAGTACAATCTACCGTAAAGGATACACAAAATCTTGTTATACCAAAATTATAGAACTCGTCATAGTACACAAAATGTCAGGTGTGTGCAAAAAAGTTTCGGGGCATTCCTTGTTTATGGATTGAATTTTCAATACTCAGGCTTTTTAACCCTTTACTTAATGAACTATTTTGCTATTTATACTGCTGTTGCTGTAATTTTTAAACAGGTTTTCATGCTGCTTTCTACGTTGCTTTAATGCAATCAATTTGAATAGCCATGATCGTTAAAGCGATAACAATGCACTAGCCATCGATTCAAAGCTAAACGCCGTGAGTTCGAATCTCGGTAACTTCAGTCAAATATGCCTGAGGTAAAGGACGGAGAGGACCCAAGTAAAATAAGCGGTATGGTGGCATGCTTGGATATTGACCGTAGTTGCTTGGATCTTGACTTTTTGTAGTAGAAAAAGAACTACAACGTAATTCTAAAAGTAATATATTTACATTTCAAAAGTATCAAAATTTTGTCTGTTTAATTGACAAGTACATTATAATAATAAAAGAACCTACTAAAGCATTATTCAAGAGGAATAAAGCCTAATTTTTCCTCAAAGACCCACAATGCATTAAAGGGTTAATTTGTCTAAATAGAGGAAGTGTTGTACTCCATTCAAAATGAGATATCATTGTAAATGTAGAGGGGAGGAGGGTATTATGGAACAGTTGGAAAATATGGAGCACCAAGATTTTAGTTCTGTTTGCTGATGCTACCACGGGGGACTACTACTTGAAAGAGCGTTAAGGCGAATTGGTCTTCAGTGACCAGCACTGCGATTGTCATCTTATCTGCTGATTAGAAGAGTGAAATATTAGTAAGTTGGCGTATAGTAAGAAACTAAATAGACACTGAGCATTTGGAAGCTGCATGTGTATGACATGAGAGGTTAGTCAGTTATTATACCTAACACGGGTACTTAATAATAAAAAATAACCTCAATGATTATAAATGCATTAAACTTGTATTCACGTATTTATTAATTGTAATATTTTTCAAAAAAATGAAACTGAAGCTGATTGTGCATATAATTTTAGTTACTGTTACTGAAATTACTAATGAAACACAATCTCATGTTGGTTTAATAATGATGAATCTGAATGACAATTTAAATAACATTGTCATTCATAGTTTTGGTTTACATCGCATTATATAAAATAAATCCTGACCCCTCGACATAGTTACTGAATGCAAAATGTGCCACGGTAATGCAACATAAACAACAGATATACTGACTATGATTCAACATACCTGGAGGATTAAAGTGCTATAGGTACAATCCCACACAATTCATCATTAGTGTCTGTTGAGGAATACAAAGGGAGTTTGATTGCCTCTTCTTTCTCTTTGTCCCAATATTCAATCACATCACACACATACACACACACACGCGCGCGCGCGTGCGCGATGTCTCGCGTCTGCTGATGTATGCCAGTTGCTGTGATTGCGTCTGAACAGAGTGTACATATACTGGACTCGCCGTGTATGTGCGATAAGCTCACGTAAACATCTCTGTCATGTGCGCTTTCTCGCTTTGCCATGTAATACATGAAATAGTCAAGAAAAAATCCCATGATGCACTGCGGTGAGAGAGGCAGCTTGTTGTGGTTTTTGACACTCAAAAGTTTTCGCAGGCAAATATTAACCCACTAGCTCGTATGAACTTTGATATTATGCGTAAGTTACACTAAAAGAATTGTGGTGTGTTATATTGTGGTCGTGTTTTAGTTGGCAGTGTTTTGTCCATTACTTTAAAGGTTCATTGGTGAAGATGGCATTTCGCGTATTATGGATAACCAGGCTTTTTATGATACCCGAAATGAAAGTATGATATTCCATATAACCATACACAATATACTGAATAGAAATAAAGTTACATAAGTTTTGAGTATAATATTAGTGGTTAAACAGTTATTATTAGTTATATAAAAAGAAATATGACCCAATTTGAATGCAAAGTACATTAAAATTAAATTAATTGAAATGCAAACAAAACCCATTTCTTCTGTAATTCTAGACTTGGTCTATGGTCTAGGCTTGTAAATATTTGTTTATAGATGCTTTGTTTATGTGAAACCAATTATGTTTCATGTTTTATGAAATCTAATTAATTTTTCAGAGCTTCAAGCCAACTATTCCACAATACCCGGCTATTTCCTATAGCCTCAATTTGCAACATTTTTAAATACACTGTTTTAGAACAAAAAAATCAATACCTGGTAGTTATTTTTAAGTGACAGCCCATCATAATTAGTTAAAGTGTGTACGCATGGTGATTTTGCGATTTTCATTTAAAACCAGTTAAGTAATTTTTAGAACTGTAAATGGTATTCCACAAACCCTCCTCTCATCTATGTTTTGTGATTCCCTGAATCCCCTCCTCCCATAAGTATTTTTAGAAAATGGTCATATGTGTGTGTATGTGTGGGAGGATAGATCGGCGTGGGTGTCAATAAAGAATTCAATAAAGAATTTTCAAAAAAGAGCTCTAATGACTTTATTATAATAGTTATGTTTAAAACTTTTCATGAAAAATGGAACCTGTATTTTGAATTATCTGGATATAGCCATTGGAATCCCGTTCATTTTGAACTACCTTCGTAATCGACAAAGTTTTTAACATAAAAATGCCTGTCATTAAAGCACACACTTTATGATATTTTTTGGGGGATAGCGGTTTTGAAGATAGTTCTTATTTTTTCCAACTTTAAAACGGTTATGCTTCTTTAAAAAATGAAGCCATTGTTGTACCTTTCCTTTTTTTTCCATGTAAAGGGTAAGGAATTTCAAAGCTATCACATAGCGACCAACTGTTAAAACATTTGACTGTCGTTTAAAATCTACTCCATTATGCAATTCCCATTCTCCTTACAAGACAACTTCTTCAAATCTTTAACTTGATTAACATGAAGCAGATAGAGAAATAAGAATTTGTAAGAAGTTTATAAATGACTCGAAGTATGAATACAACACATTCAAATAGGAAGTCGTTATATGTGTTTTATGTCCTGGTCATTCAAAGATAACGTATGGTATGTCAAAGCCTTTACGTAGTCAACAGTTTTTTAAAAGATTTGGCTATTGCTTGAAGTCCATTGTTTTCTGCTATTGTCATTGAATCCGGGTATAAGGAAATAAGCAATTAAACTATTTCCATGAACATTTATCTGAATTAATATGAAGTAGATATAGGAAAAAACAACCATATTTACTGTGTCTAGTAATATGCACTGGCTTACAACACGGGAAGTATATTTTACACCAAAAAGTTTTCACCAAAACATCGCATCCAGACTCCCTGAATAAATAAAATAAAACAAAAGCATGTAAATAAATAAGTATATAAATAAAGCAAGAAAGAAAGAAAGAGAGAAAGAGAGAAAGAAAGAAAGAAAGAAAGAAAGAAAGAAAGAAAGAGAGAAAGAGAGAAAGAGAGAAAGAAAGAGAGAAAGAGAGAGACAAAGAGAGAAAGACAGAAAGAGAGAGAAAGAGAGAAAGACAGAAAGAGAGAAAGAGAGAAATAGAGAAATAGAGGCAGAGAGAAATAGAGAAATAGAGAAAGAGAGAAAGAGAGCAATAGAGAAAGAGAGAAATAGAGAAAGAGAGAAAGAGAGAGAAAGAGAGAGAAAGAGAGACAAAGAGAGAGAAAGAGAGAGAAAGAGAGAGAAAGAGAGAGAAAGAGAAAGAGAGAGAAAGAGAGAGAAATAGAGAGAAAGAGAGAGAGAAAGAGAGAGATAAAGAGAAAGAGAGAGAGAAAGAGAGAGAAAGAAAGAAAGAAGGAAGGAAGGAAGGAAAGAAGGAGGGAAGGAGGGAAGGAGGGAAGGAAGGAAGGAGTATTTAAAAATCTGAAATACTGCGTCCTGGTACCTAATTTCTCATACAGGAGGTTTATTTGAAATTGTACATTTATTAAAATTAATATATAGAAAGAGACGAAGTGCAATATAATTAAAATAAAATAAATAAAACAACCCTACTCCACTAGCATAATCAAGTAGCCACATAATAAACAGTAACATAAGCAAAAATAAAATGCAATAATTTAATTTTTTTCATCAGCCTTTCCTATATCTAAATATCCTTCCATTAATTCCCAATCAAATTACAATTTGTTTTAAAATATTTCTACGAAAAAAGTCTGTAAACTATTCCTTTATAAACTCACTTCTCATTAAATATGTTCATTAATATATACCACTCTTAAAACTAAAATTTTGATTTTCTTAAAAATGGCTTTAATGGTTGCTATTAAAACAATATATGTTTAATATATTTTCATGGTAAATAAAATGTATACCTTGAATTTTCTGGTATATGCTCATTAGCACTGTGTTCATTGAAACATGTACAGAGTATGTGGATATATATATATATATTGTATATAAGCTCGAGGGTATCTACCAGGGCAATCCACACAAAGTGAAGACTGACCTGCCCTCTAATGACCAGGGAGTTACTGAGCTCTCCCAAAAGGGCGCCCAGCGCCTCCGTGGGACTTTCACAGGGCAAGACCCAAAGACTAACAAGCCCCCCCCCCCCTTATCTGGTGCTATAAACTCAAGACGCGATGTAAGTGGATACGCCACTTACGCGCGCCAACCCCAAAAGGGAAGGCTACCGATTAGACCTCGGTAGGGCCGCCTGGTTATCTAGCACACCTTCTACTAGCAATGCAGGCTAGTATACGGGGATATATGGCTTCCCTGAACCCCGTCCGGAGACGTACCCGATCTACCACGGGTGTCGGGAACAATAGCATGTGGATGTTGAGTTACAGTATTTGTGAATGAAGTTATCATATGACGATATCATGATGTATTACCTATAAGTTAATTCAAAGTTAAGACCGTGCCGTGGTTGGGTGGTTAGACAGCTCGACTCTCACCAAGGCGCCTCAAAGTGAGATTTGTGGTGAACGAGACGGATTTTCTACGGGATGACCGGTTTCCCCTCATCATTCTACCAATTGCTCCATCAGCACCTTTCCCATAATTTTCTCGCCCTCATAGTATCATCCACTTCCCTCACACTCACACCAGTCATCGGGCTGAACACCCATCCTGGTTCTCTATCAAATCTAAAGCTTCGATTCCTCATATCCGCTTTAAGGGATAGAAGAATAAGAATCCCCTAACACTGCGATGAGTGGTGTACTAGGGATAAGGTAAAGAAGAAGAAAAAGTACCTTATGCTCTTTTTAAATGCTCAGTGGGAATTTAATTCGCATGATGCTAGGCAAAGTAAACGGGATTTCAAAGCGAGCATGAAGCGATTTGTCTTTTTTTTTTAAATCTGAAAGTCGCCTCAGGTTCCTGCCCTTAGAGCTTAGACATCTCTGCAAACCACGCCTTTGGATAAAAGAAACCTGTATATTTACAGCATACCGCATAGTGAAACAAATGACAGTCAAAAGAATGCAGGCTCCTCTCTTATACCTATAACGGAATGTGACGTTTATATGGAAAAACTTGTATTAGAAACAAGAGTAGGTTTTATAGAAATAGTCTGTAGAAGAGAGAAATGTAGGTGAACGTAACACCTTATTCATATTTTAGCATTAGAAGGTCATTATTTCATCACTCTTGAACCTATTTAAACAATAATATACTGCCGTGGTTGGCATATAATCGTAGATTTCTTTCTTAAATAGTTGAATGTTCCTTAATGATATATTGATGTTAAGGTTGGAAATCGGTTTTAACCGAATCGAAGAAAGCGTTTAAAAAACAAATGCAAGACAATGTCTGATAAGATGGCAGAATCGTGGAACATCGTCTCTCACTGCCTTTCGGTCACTCCTTTTTTTAATGATGGTCCGAGGGTAGTGTTCGGGTACGGATTCCTTCAGTGCAAAAGTACGTCGAAGTGAGCGTTTTTCGGTGTGTGGATGGATGGGCAAACAAACTGCGCAATAGTGTTACAATTTGAGATTTTTTGAACCTTTCACTTTTTCGTTGTAAAGATATGATTCTAATTAATACACACCAATTATGTCAAAGAGGCTTTTGTGTGTGTGTGTGTGTGTGTGTGTGTGCGTGCGCGCGCGCGGGAAGGACTCATTTCCGATATATTCCCTGTTTTACGTTTGAATTCTCTAACATTTATACGTTTCCCAATGGGAAATCGTTATTCCTTTTTTATGTCCTGGACGCGAAAAGAGAATGAAATGTCAAAGCCATCACATAGCAAACGGTTCTAAAATGATTTGAGTATCACTTTAGCCTACGGCCTTCTCCTGTTGAACTTGTACCTAAATAAATATATTAAATATTTAATTTCAATATTTTGAGGGAGATATTTGTCAAGTGCCATTTAGATATTAACACTAACTCACTCATACTTTCAGACTCAGAAAATTGGAGAAAACTGCCAGAAACTCTAGATTTGGAAGTTGGCATGCTATCCACCTGACAAAAGAGCTGGTAATTTAACGGGGCTATAGAACTGATTAATTGAACAATTAATGAAGATTTTTTTTAAATAAATTGATGTTTCAGAGAGATGAATCTTCTTGTATGGTATATCGTCTATTGGAATTTAGATCAGGTTCATTGCTAAATTTTTGTGTGCGGATGAGGAAAAGTCTAACCATGTAAACGAAGAAGCATTCCATCAAAGTGCTGCTTAACCTGCCAGAATACACTAATAAGACTTATTTTTGTAATTTACGTTCTCCAACTTTAAGACATATCGGACGATGAATGATATAGATCAAATGATGCTCAAATAAGTCCGGAGTCCATGGAGCTTAGAGCTACCGAACATTCGTCTTTTAAGGGTACGGGAAAACACCAGAAAAATGTTATCCAGGTAACTCACTCTATGGACCTCTTGGGCGTGAGGCAGACACGCTACAATCTACGCTACCGAGGCGGAGACATAAAAGGTTGACTGATATATAAAGTATGCCGTGTATGACGAGAACATTAACAGATATTTTAATAAACAGTTACTTTGTTTCAATAATATACTACGATTCATTTCTGACATGCTTGTTTCCTTCCTTGTTAAACTTGATTTTTGTTGGAAGCAGAGAACGCTTATTTTACCATTCTATGAGCATATTCGGTTGGCTTGCTTAATTGCTTTGTAGATTTAAAAATATTGTTATAGATGTTTTTGGAATGGTGATTTTAACGCTTGATTTTCCACCATGCGTCCTGCGAGGCCTACAATTTATTTTGGTAAATCCGGACCTAAATCGTCTTTTATTAGTTTCTTATATTTAGTACGAATCAAGAGATAATGGATTCCACTCTGGAAATTTATGCCATAGAAGACTAAGAATCATAGAGGAAAAAACATAAAAGTTATAATTAATGAGCACCATGCGTTTGTTTATTCCTTGCTTGTATTAACAGCAAGGTAACCTGGGTTACTAATGTGTTTGTGTAAACGTCGACGGAAATAAACTGGTGAAAATTTCTTTTTAAACTATTGCAATGGCAGAAGATATACTAAGAATCGATTTTACATCGGAAAGCGAAAGATATAGAGACCATTTTCCTCCTATACACTTCCTTGAATTATTTCTTTTTGAAGGCAAGTCACAATTTGAACTATCATGGAACAGCAAGGAATTACCTCAAGCAAATCTAATAGCTTTCGACTTCTACTGAACTCTAGGACAAGAACATTTGGAAGAGTATTAGTAGTAAAACATTAACCTTCGAACACTTATTGTGCGACGAAAGTGTTGGATAAAGCTAGAATAATTAAAACACGTCAACTGGATCACACTTACTAAGAAATGAAAATATCGCTCTCCGTTCACTTACCTTTCCTGGTCTACCTACATTGCATTATGAAGTACAACCCTTATCTGTAATGTGCATTACCATTTATATAAGGAGGTAACATGAGACGGCATTTAACTGAACTTCGGAAAATTTCAAAGACCTGACCATATTCCATGCAATTGAGGTGTATGTCACAATCACTGACATGAGATTATGCAAAATTGTCAAACTGTCGGAATTGTCGGAATTCTGACACCTGAAATTTCTTGTGGCCACATTTTTGTCATATGCCAAAATGGAAGCTGTTGGAAGCTTTCATGAAACTGTTTTATCTTACAACCCATCCAGCCTCTAAGAATCTATATCATAAAGAAGAGAAGAACTACTAACAATACAAACAAGTTACTTCTGATGTCTGAAGGAAATGGCAAGATCAACTATGTGTTTGGTGTGCAACTAAAATTACTACCTTAAATAGCAATGCATGTTAGACTCAGTTTATTAATGTCAAGTGAAAAGGTAAACACAAGTTAGAACTTGCATTAAAATAGTGGCCTATTGTAAAACATCAAAGTATAATACATTAATAGCACTTGGTGCATACCATTGTTCTCTTGAGTGACGATTGGTGCCTCTTAGGACAAAAATTAGTCAACAAAATTTATTTTGAGCAATTGAAATGTAACATGGTCAGGGCACTATGTTTTAAGATAATTGTACATGCATCTAAATTAGCTCATGTTCTTATTACTTTAAATTATGTGACACCCTAATTATGTTCTGTAATAAATAATTTTGACAATAAAATGTGTGTAAAGTGAAATTTTTAGTATAGTTTGTACAACCAGGTTCAGGAAGAAGGAAATGTGTGAGCCCTATTCATTATGGTCATACACATGTTGAATAGAAACCCAATAAAAGTTAGCTAAAATGTACCAGTTAAAACATCAAACTGAAGTGATATGTGTTACAGTTTTCAACAAAATTTCCAGCAATTACACTTCCTTTAACAAAAAATGCTGCAAATTTTGAATTTGTACTTTGAAAATATGTACTTGGAAAAGTGTATATATGAGTGCAAAATATTATATATCAACTTTAAAACATATTATTCAATGTGCTTAATAATGATTAGATGTTACTAACATAAAAATTTTGAAATCTACTATTGCATATCTTATATGCGAAGGGTCATTAAGTGTTGATAACAAAATGGAAGTAAATCCAGATATGATTTCTGTTGCACACCTTATAGCATACACTGCATACTTTTTTTTTAGGAAATGGATGATAATTAGATATGTGAACTGTAATTTTGTCTGGTTACTTTCTCATATAATGTATAGTTGGTTGAAGAATTAAAATGACCCCATACCAATCTTAGAAATATGAATGCATGTTCTATTATCAACTGTATTTGCAACTATATGTAAAATTCATTAATGTTAAGCAAGAAAACTTTGATTGACATCAATTACGTTTACTTGGTATTAGAAAAACATTAATTTGCTGTCATGTACAATTAGAGTTTGACTCAAAATTTTGTTATAGTCTCAAGCCAAGTGCTTATTTAATTTAGCTATGGTTGCTGTTGAAGGGTCTGTCTCGCTAGACTTAATTTGGAGTTGATTTGTGATTTTATAAACCCTGGCTGCTATACAAATGCCCTGAAGCTTAAGGTTAGTGATGGGGTTGCCATCTTCTTTCCTCTAAGCATGCACAAGATATGCTTCAGAGTTTCATCTTAGATATGTTGCTTCCACCAAAAGCTATCAAGTCATGTCCAGCCATTATGAATTATCTTAGCTTCTCCTCAACTCTTACCAACCAGTAAACTAGTAAATTGAACTTCTCTAGTATGGCCTTTTGGTTCATTGGTTTCTGAGCTGCTCTACCACGACAAGGTGAGACTTCTAAAAGGGTGGTATAAAACTTACAATGACAAAATCCTCATGCATAACTAGAATCTTCTTTCAGCCACATTTTTTTAATTTTTACCAAAGTGTGCATAAATCATTGTTCAAATTCAGAAAGAGTAGTAAAGGAGTACTCAAAATTACGTCAAGTGACTTAATAGAATATGCTATCTGCTTCTGGTTAATTCAAACAAAGATTTTTAAAAATTATATTACACATTTCTTTGTTACAAAGGGAACATATGAATGCACTAGCCTTGAATAAAGTATTTTAATGGCTGGTCACTATGTAATGGCTCTGAAATTCAGTTCTCCTTGTATGTCTTTTAGAGAAAGAGAGAAGAAAAAGAGGAATGACCTACAATTTGAGAAAAGTAGTAGTAAAAAATTCAAACCAAAAACAATGAACACTCTGGAAATGATAAACTCTACAAATTGTGTTTTACTTATATTATGGGGCTTAATGATATCAACCCTTTTGAATGGCAACATTTTCTCCATATCTTACTGTTTATCTAATTATTCAGAATGAAGAGGACTTCAAAAGCTGTTCCACAAAAACTCAACATATGTAACTAATTTCATATGAAAATAGCCTATATGATTTGTATCAAAACCATTGGAGCCATTTTTGAAAGCAATTTAAATGTTTGAAAAGTGGTTCATGTAGTATAGTTTGAGAATGCTTTTATTATTATTGTTATTGTTATTCTTTTAATCTCTGTTTCTCTTTAGACATCCTAAACTTAAATATAAAGTTTGGCAATTAATTGACTTTACTTCTGTGTTGTGCTGTTCACACGCACAGTACACTTCTCCAAAGATACATTTTTTTTTCAGGACATCTTAACAGTTTTATTTTCAGTGAAATCTTAACATCAAGTTTTCTGGGGGAATGAAATACCTTCTCTGTCTACTATGTACATGTTAGAGATAACAACTATAATAAGTAAAAATAAAAAGGGAAGAAACCTACAAACTAACATACATTATTTTCTAGCCGCACAGTGCTCAATGAGCATATATATATACTACAGTAATCTTTTTCTTCAGACATTACAAAAGAAAATAATTGTTTCAGTTTCCCTGTTTTAGTAATAACAAGTGGTTTTCTTCCTTTGTAGGGGAGAAGCCCTTTTTAGAATGAAGAAATAAGTTGAACATTTGTGTTTAGTAATTTCAAAATATCCGTAAGAACAACTTTAGTAAATTATCAGGTAAGTTTGTCTTATCTGGTTCACATAAATGTGGGCAGACAACGAATATATTTAAAAAATGCTCATCTTGTCTTCCAGGTCATCGAAAGTTACATTTAAATTCAAATTACTATAAATCTGTTTATGGATGAGATGTATATACTATGTTTACCCTAATGTTAACAAAGAGAAATAAACATTCAGACAGAACCTATTTAGATTTTGGGAAATAACTTTTGGTGCTATTTGCACAAGCCAAAACGTCATCCGTCTACACACCAGAGATATAAAGACAGCAAGTATCCCCTTGGGCAAGTGCATTCCAATCTTCAGATAGGCTACCAGGAAAAGTTTAGGGAATTTTAACAATCTGTACAAACATTCACAATGGCAAACTGCAAATGTACTGCTGAACCTGCTATGCCTCATATCTCAACAGTGGCTCATAATTTTTACTTTATGCTCCTTACCTGTGCTCGGTTGAGAGAGTTATTGTATTTAAACAAAGTTCCATATCAAGATTAGATTGAAAATACTTTTAGAAGATCCCTGTACAGAAAGAAAATAAAAAGCTTTATATGTTCCATATCCTTGTGAAACCGTTGAGACAAAATCATTCATGATCATCATATTATTGCCTATTTTTTTCCTCCATATTTGAATTCAAGAGACATATCTACAGTTCCTCACAAATGAGTTACATGAGTTACATCATAATTGAAAATGTGCCTCTGGACATCATCCAATAAATTTTGTTCTTAAACAATGTTATGTCAGTTCAGTTCAGTCAGATGGTACATAATTTCTGAGTGATAAATTTCTGTGTAGAAGAGTTGGTTGAGGGGGATTTAATGCATAGTCTGCTTGATCTCCTGACTTGACTCTAATAGATTTCTTGGTCTGGAAACACTTGAAAAACATGTTTATGTGATTCCCCTATCACTAGTTGATACTGAGAGAGCATATCCACATTGGATTTGACCATATACAAAACAATCTTGGAATTTGCAATGCAGTAGGCAATGACATAGAATGTAGACTTTGGACAGGAGGAAGTTACTTTGAGCAATTTGTTTAATCTGTTTTGAGGTTGCAAAGTATCACAGAAATATTTCACACCATAAAGATGCAGTCTTTAGTTTTTTCTTGAGATATGTTTCAAGCCAGTCATCGGGACACTCATAAGGGCTTAGTGAAAATATAGTTAGATATACTGGTTGTGTAGAAAGTATGGAACAATGCTTGTAACTTTGTTGTTATAGTTTTGTGAAGTGATATTTTTAGAAACGCTGTAAGATATTATCATTTTTTCGTATTACTAAGATTGTGAACATTGCATCACTTTTTCTAGTGGAAACATTTTTTTTTTTTTTTTTTTTTTGGTTTCAGGTCTCGGAACGTAGAGGAAAATGTTTCTTTTAATTGTAATTTAATTTTTTAGGAATTATTTCAGTACATGAGCGCAAAATTAGTGGTATTGTGTTGTAACACAAGGTGAATTCACTTCAAAAGGTGTTCAAAATGGCTTTCCTTTACTGCCAAACAATGCCAAAGTATGTCTGTTCACCTCATCAGCTGCATTTCTTGCCGAACTCTTCACTTTAGCTCTTCCAGATTCTTTGGTTGTTCCTTGTGAAACCCTCACTTTAAATATCCCCACAAGAAGAAGTCTAGGGGTTTCAAGTTAGAAGATTTTGGTGGCCATTCAATACTTCCTCTTCTGCCAAATATATCTTCCTGGAAATTCATGATTTAGGTAATTCTCCAACTGTCTTCTCTAATGTGTTGGCAAGTAGATAAATGTGAGTTTCCTTCCACTGATAATAAATCATGAAGAGCTTTATTACCATCTGTAACTCGTTTTGGGCTTCCACATTTTGCCTTAATTTTAACATTTCCGGTTTCATTGGAAACTTTGCGTACCATAGAAGGAGTGATCCTTCATTCTTGATGCATTTCATTAACCAAGAGACAAACCTATTCTTGAGACCTCCCTTATCCGATCAACATTGGTATTTCAATTCATTGCCTTTCTTTGAGTTATGACCTGAATAATTTCTTTCAGGAAGATTTTGCAATGAAGTAAGCATTGTTCTCCTTATTAACTCAGCCTTTTTCTGAAGTTGTTCAATCCAAAGGCACATATTGAAGTAGCCTACTGCATTGTTCAATTCAAAACCTATTCAATTTGAAGTAATGATGTATTTTCATTTGCTTAGTACACATGCAGTAAGGTCTTAATACATTTAAACTGCTGTTTAAAAGGGTATTTCTTTGCACATTTTTACACTTGAGGATTGGAGGATTGCAGAAAAAAGAAATGTTGCCATTTAATTAAAAAAAACTCACATCCTTTATTTATAATCATAGTAATGTGAGAGCATGTTGATATTTTACAGCTTTTCTAGAAAATATCACTTCATAGAGTTCCAGCAGTTTGGTTACAGGCATTGGTTCCATAACTTTTACTCACTCAGTTCGCAGTTACCTTTATGGAAGAAAGGAACCCAATAGTGATATAGCCAAGTGAGCCACTTTTTCTGCCTCAGAGTGTAAATCTTTTCTTGCAAACTCCTGTCACCATCAGAATTTCAGTCCTTTCAATTTCTGTTAATGTAAAAATTACACTGCTGCCATAGCAAAGAAACCTTCTGTACAAAACAAATATATTGAATGCAGCTAACATAGGTTACAGCATTTGGTTACCACTTAAGATGCTGATGATGTTACACAATGTAGAACATTACAAATTCAATTAACTTTTTATAATATACAATTAATCAATGTAGTAATATCCAGCAGAGAGGAAAATATGTGTCGGTTATTAGATTCTATTTTTACAGTTTCTATTAAACTTTATAGTTAGTGGAAGTAGCAGTGCAATCTACCCAAACATTGTCATTGTCAAGATTTCAACAAAATTAAAAATTTTGAAACTCCTTGAGTCCAAAATAGCATATTGGTAAGCATAATAATTTAGTAACGGCAATTATACTAGATCGCTTCCATCTTTTAAGGTAGTAACTTTTTTAGGCACTGGTTATATATTTGTAAAGAGGACTGCGAAGCATTGCAATGTTCTTAAAAGTTTTTCGGTGTTCAATCCATCTTCTCCCGGTGCCTTGTTTGAGTCAAAATTCTCAAGCGCTGCCAGCATTTCCTCCTGAGCATTTCCACTATGTTCCTTTTAACTTCTCTATGTCAAAATATAGGCTTCCGCCATAAAACCGAAGGTTCTGGTGACTGAATTCCACTACGCTCGTTGTCTGAGGCCTGATTAATTTTTATAGATACTATGTTGTTATTGTTCACTATGTGTTGTTGCTGTTTATCTGCAGTTTTCGTGTGCAAAGACTTTAAACTGTTTTGGAAGCCCTCAAACATTGCGTAAGTGAGTATAAGCTTCTTGTAGAAATGCTATGTATACATTCTGATGTATGATAATTTGTGAGATGATGTGTGGAGCTGTTCGTTTATGTTGTAGGTTGAGCTGCATGCATTTTATTTCAGTTTGATGGTTTGGGTTTCTTTGTCGGTTGGTGAACTAGTTTGTGTGTGTGTGTGGGTGGGGGGGGGGTCTGTGTGTGTTGATTGCCCCTTCCTGAACTACTCTTTAAATGTAAAACATGGAACTTTTCCATTTTCACAAAAATGTCTAACGATCTTGATTTAAAACAGATATTTTATATCAAATTAAATGTACAGGGTGAATCACGTAAAACTTGCACCACCTAAATTTCGGAAATGGAAAGTGCTATTGATGTGCGGTTTTCACAGCATTGTTGATAGTAAGGGGCTTGTAATTTTAGCCTGTAAATAGATTTTAATAGCACTTTGAAGGTATTCTTTTGGATCATACATATACTTTAATAAACGAAACAATGCCTAATTACATCAAAAACTCAAAAGTAGGGTAAATTAGGAAGTGAATGGCGTTTCCCACAGGATTCGTGGAATAGTTCCTATTGTATGGTGTATACAGAAATATATCCCAATAGACGTCAACCATCTTGGCAATTATTCAATAACCTCTTCAACCAGTTACGTAAAAGTGGTAGTGCAACACCAATAAAACGTAAAAAACAGGCGACTCGTGATGTAGGAGAAATTGTTTGGCTGCTTTTTTTTTTGCCATTTATGTCCTCCAACGTTAAGTCGTATCGGACAGTGAATGAAATTGGTGAAATGATGCTCAAATGTGTCCGGGGTCCATAGAGCTTAGAGTTACCCGACATTCGCCTTTCAGGATAAGGGAAAACCCCAGACAAACCACATCCAGGTAACTCACCCTGACCGAGATTCGAACTCGGGACCTCTTGAACGTGAGGCAGACATGCTACCACCAGGCTACCGAGGCGAACTGCTGTTGCATTAGATCCGCCAAATAGTTTAGCGCGTGGAAGTAGTATGAGTGAGCCATTGGCAGAGGTTCCATCCCCATCACATCTCCCTCCATCAAGAGCTGCATGGATACGATTTTGAGAATCATGTTAACTTTTGTAGATGGTCATTAAGACACGATGCTCCAGATTCATCACCACCTTCGGTGCCGTATGTAGTAAAAGTGGGCGTTAAACACTACACACGCGCGCGCGCGCACGCGCGCACACACACACACACACACACACCTCCAGATTCATCATGAATTTGTTTTAGTGATGAAGCAACGTTTACTAATCATGGCCAGGTAAACCGCAGAAAGATGCACTACCTATTGCTCGGTCGACAATCCCCGTTGGCTTCGTCAGGTAGAACGTCAGTGTCCATGGAGTTTAAGCGTGTGGTATGGGATAGTGAACCCTCAGCTCACAGGCCCTTCTTTCACAGAAGGGACATTAAACTCGCATAAGTATCTTAGCATACTAAGAAACCATCTTTCACAGATGCTAGAAGACGTTTCTCTGCAGACTAGGACTTTCATCTACGGGGAAAACTGAAAGATGTCTACAAGGACATACCGACTATGAGGGGCACTATATATATTTTCAGCCTTGGCAATTCTGAATGATGTAGAGTTATCTGACGTTTCCAATGGAAAGTTTGATATCGTTGACCATAATCTACTTCAGACATTTTGTAGAAGAGCGTCATTTGTTTTGTTTACATTAACCTGAAAATTGTGTCTTATCAAAACATGGAATTAACTCGTGAAAATGTTCGTGCATTTTTACGACTTTTGACGCGAATTATCAAGACAAGAGTGCATCGATAAACTAACTTCCACACTTGGCGACCTTTGCCACTGTTAAACACTGGTAAAACGAATTTAATCGTGACTGCCGTTCGCTCAGTGATGATGTTGGTGAAGGAGATCCAAAACCAAATGTTATGCCATAAAACATTGATACTGAGCAAAAACTAATACTGCAAGATCGTCATGGGACATATTTTGACATTGAGGCAATCCTAGACTATAGTTCCACAAGCATATAAAATATTTCACGATTATTTAGCCGTGGAAAGGGTTTGCTCTCGTTGGATCCCACATAATTTCACGCAATCTTAAAAAGATACCCGTGTCGATTGGTGCACAAAAATGCTCAAGAAATACACTGTGGTGCCTCAAAAAATGTATATAAAATTGTAACAGGTGACAAATCATGAATCTATTCGTATGAGGAAACGTAAACAGTAGTCGAATATGGGTGTTTCAAGATGAAGCAAATCCAACAAAAGTTGTTCGCACTCGAAGCACTTCGAAGCAAATAGTTGCCTGCTTTTTCATTAAAACTGGCCAGGTGGCAGCAGTGCCCTTATTGGAAAGTAAAACGGTCAATGCCGAATGGTACACAATCATTTGCTTACTGGAAGTCTTCAGTGAAGTAAGGAAAGTAAACAAGAACCGTAGGATCCTTCTTCATCAAGAAAATGTGAGCGCGCACACATCTTGTCTAACAACAGAGTATTTGAAGACTCAAAATATCGAATTGATGGGCCATCCTCTATACAGTCCTAATTTGGTAATCTAATGACTTCTTTTTCATTTCAATCATCAGTAATAAATTGCGTGGATAACGATTTTCGACGGCAGATGAAGCCGTTGACACCTTCAAAAAACCATGTATTGCAGGTGTCTCAAGAATACTGGAATAAATACTTTACCAAGTGGTTCAAACGGATGCTAAAGTGTATTGATCATAAAGGAGAATACTTTGAAAAATAATAAAGCAGTTTTCAATCAGAAATTACTTTGTTTTAATTATTAGAATCAAAGTACAAAGTTCATATAATGTATAATGTTAGTTTTGTGCTATCACAGGTACTACCTTAATAGCAAAGCAAGAAGGCGTATCGGAAAAAATAAATCGCAGCAGAGAGAAGTTTAGGTGAAGTTATCGCACATACACAGCGACCCCAGTGTATGTGCACTCACTTCAGATACAACCACAGCAACGTGTCATACATCGGCAAGTGCGAGAAATCAAATACAAAGTGATAGAAAATTGTAACAAGGAGCAAGTTGCAATCAAAATACCTTTGTGATTTTTCAGTAGATACTGCTGATCAACAGTCTGGGATTGTATCAATATTACTTTAACCCTACAAGTACAGTGAATCAAAGGCAGTAGAATTGTTGCTTGTCTTTCATTTCCAAGGCATGTTTTGCATTCCTATGTTGGAGGAGGTGGGAGATTTATTTTATATAATTTTAAATTATTTTAATTAAATATCCTATTATCATTATTATTATCATTATTATTATTATTATTATTATTATTATTATTATTATTATTATTATTATTATTATTATTATTATTATTATTATTATTATTATTATTATTATTATTATTATTATTATTATTATTATTATTATTATTATTATTATTATTATTATTATTATTATTATTATTATTATTATTATTATTATTATTATTATTATTATTATTATTATTATTATTATTATTATTATTATTATTATTATTATTATTTTATTATTATTATTATTATTATTATTATTATTATTATTATTATTATTATTATTATTATTATTATTATTATTATTATTATTATTATTATTATTATTATTATTATTATTATTATTATTATTATTATTATTATTATTATTATTATTATTATTATTATTATTATTATTATTATTATTATTATTATTATTATTATTATTATTATTATTATTATTATTATTATTATTATTATTATTATTATTATTATTATTATTATTATTATTATTATTATTATTATTATTATTATTATTATTATTATTATTATTATTATTATTATTATTATTATTATTATTATTATTATTATTATTATTATTACTATTATTATTATTACTATTATTATTATTATTATTATTATTATTATTATTATTATTATTATTATTATTATTATTATTATTATTATTATTATTATTATTATTATTATTATTATTATTATTATTATTATTATTATTATTATTATTATTATTATTATTATTATTATTATTATTATTATTATTATTATTATTATTATTATTATTATTATTATTATTATTATTATTATTATTATTATTATTATTATTATTATTATTATTATTATTATTATTATTATTATTATTATTATTATTATTATTATTATTATTATTATTATTATTATTATTATTATTATTATTATTATTATTATTATTATTATTATTATTATTATTATTATTATTATTATTATTATTATTATTATTATTATTATTATTATTATTATTATTATTATTATTATTATTATTATTATTATTATTATTATTATTATTATTATTATGATTATTATTATTATTATTATGATTATTATTATTATGATTATGATTATGATTATGATTATTATGATTATGATTATGATTATTATGATTATGATTATGATTATTATTATTATTATTATTATGATTATTATTATTATTATGATTATGATTATTATTATTATTATTATTATTATTATTATTATTATTATTATTATTATTATTATTATTATTATTATTATTATTATTATTATTATTATTATTATTATTATTATTATTATTATTATTATTATTATTATTATTATTATTATTATTATTATTATTATTATTATTATTATTATTATTATTATTATTATTATTATTATTATTATTATTATTATTATTATTATTATTATTATTATTATTATTATTATTATTATTATTATTATTATTATTATTATTATTATTATTATTATTATTATTATTATTATTATTATTATTATTATTATTATTATTATTGTGGCAACCCTGTATGGGTTGTCAGACCTGGCGCTACTGGCTTATTAAATATAAGGTAGCTACTGCAAAAAATACAAGTAAAGCTTTATGGGACTTAGTAAATGCTAGTAAGAAAAACTGTAAAAATTCAGAGAACATTGTAATTAATCATCAGAACAAAAGGGTTGATAATCCAGTAAGCATTGGTAATATATTTAACGAATACTTTATAAATGTAGCAGTGCCTAAGGGAAATAAAGCAGTTAAAATGGATAGGAATGAGGGAATAAAGCATATTGGTAGCACAGTGTTCCTAAATCCTGTTACTGAGACAGAATTAATCAAAATTATTACTCAATTAAAATCTAAAAACTCGAGCGGGTGGGATGAAGTTTCATCAAAAATTCTGAAACAATGCAAGGAAGAATTAGTTAACATCCTAGTACATCTAATAAATGCCTCTATAGGGGAAGGAATTTTTCCGAACTGTTTAAAAAAGGGGGTTGTTAAACCATTACACAAAAAGGGTGATGTTACTAATGTGAGTAATTATAGACCAATTACTTTAACATCTACTTTTGCTAAACTACTGGAAAAAGTTATTTTAAAGAGGATTTTAAGTTTTTTGGACAAACATAAAATCTTATCTAATTCCCAGCATGGTTTTCGAAAAGGTTATTCTACAATTACTGCTGCGGTAGAATTTATAGACGAATTAATTAACAAAATGGAAAATGACAATCAAGTAATGGGGATTTTTCTTGATTTATCAAAGGCCTTTGATAGTGTTGATCACCAAGTCTTATTACAAAAATTGGAACATTATGGTATAAGGGGGACTGCAGGTAAATTAATTAACACATACTTACAAGACCGGGTACAAAGCACAGAAATAAAATGTAAACTAAACCAAATAGAAACAAAATATGAATCCTCATTAGCAACTGTTAAATATGGAGTCCCACAGGGATCTGTGCTTGGGCCTTTACTATTTACATTATACACTAATAATTTACCTGTGATTAATAATGCTAAAACTGTATCATATGCTGATGACACATCTATAATTTGTTGGGGAAAAGATCTAGACAACTTAACCAATAATATACACTCAGGTACAGATGTAATACTTAAATTTCTTGCTAATAACAACCTAGTTAATAATTTAAACAAGACAAGCATAATATATTTTAAAATTAGTAATTGCATGTACAACAATATGAAAATTAAAATTGGAAATGAAGAAATAGATACAACAGATGATCACTTATTTCTAGGATTGAATATTGACAAAAACTTATCATGGACAAAACATGTAAATTATATATGCAATAAAATAAGTAAGGGTATCTATCTATTAAATTACGTGGCACACTATTTGGATAAACCTAATTTAAAATTGATTTATTATGGAATAATTCATCCTCATTTGAATTATGGTATTGAATTATGGGGTACAACGTCTAAAGAAAATTTGAAACAATTACTGGTATTGCAGAAGAGGTGTGTAAGGATTGTGTATTCATTAAAATCAAGGGATTCATGTAGAGAAATTTTTAAAAAAGAAAGAATTCTTACAGTTGTTGCATTATATATTTTTAGAGTTATTTTACTAGTTAGGAGAACTACAAATATAAGGAGTAATAGCAATATACATAAATATGACACAAGAACTAAAGAGAATATGTATAGGGAAGCAAAGAGTAAGAAATTTTTTGATAAAAATCCATTTGTAATTGGAAAAACTTTATACAATAAGCTGCCAGCCACAATTAAACAATCAACTGGTTCCAAGTTTAATAAATGTTTAAAAAATTACTTAATTGAGAGGGCCTTTTATGACATAGATGAATATCTGCAATTGTAATTTCAAAGTTTTTTTTTTTCCTGACACATGTAATTTGTATATATTTCAATGAGGGTATAAATGGGAGATCAAACTGTCAATCTGTCTAGTAATTTCAACAAGTGAGTATAACCTTCAAAATATATTTCTGAAATCAGCAAATAAGTACATATTTATAAATTATTATTCTTATTATTACTATTATTATTTATGTTCAATCATTATATAACAAATAAGAAAATACTAATACAGTTTATTACATCTTCTGTTTCATATTACTGAGATCTTCACCTTATGACCAATGGATAGGAAGAACTGCGAGACCCTCCTCAAAGAAAGGGAAAACCGAAGATCTTTTTTTTTTACCATAAAGACAGTTACATTATTTATTAATCTCTGTATATGCTCTGTAAAATTTGTAAATCTTGATGTATGTAACTAAATATGTAAACTTTTTGACGAAACTTGAAACATGTATGTCATGTCTATAAGTGAATAAACCATTATCATTATCATTGTTCGTTGGTTGTGCTGGAGAGGGGGTTGGCTTCCTCTTCCGGAGACGACCAGCCGCCACCAGAGAGAGAGGATGTGTTGGTAGCAACCCTCCGGAACACAAACCTCATTGAATGTAAGTTGTCTGGAATTATTAAACCTCTTTTTAAAATGCATTTGTGAGTTTTCCTTCGCTGGACCTTCCACCTTTCACCACCATGCAGGTAAGCTAGTTATCAGTAAAATAACATGTCCACCCTACCGCGTGGTGTAACTAGTGTTTGTTGAGATAGTTTAGCTCTACCGCTACGGATTCCCCCCAAAGCTAATAAATATGAAATCTATTCTAATGTAGGGTGTGACATATTGGTGGAGGCGCCGGGTAAGATCTCAAATTTTTTTTTTTCTCCTTGCTTTAGTCCGGTTTTTATGAAAAAAATTTGAATGTATACGGTGGTGAAAGATGGAGGAAACATGGCCGACCGCGTGGTGTTCAATTAGTTAGAAATTCTAATCTGGTCATCGTCTCGTAATCCTTTAACTTTTGGTCTGTTTTTATTTGATTTCTTTAATAGTAAACTTATTTCATAATATTGTGCTAAAATTTTTTTTTATAACTACATGGAAATTGATAATGGACACCACGTGGTCACGTGTTGATTTTCAAGGGACGCTGTGTGAGTTTTGGCAGTAAAATTCAAAGTAAATAGTTTCTTTTTTTGGTGTTTTTGTGAAGTATGCACTTCATTTTTGTGTTCATTCCAGTTGGTAATTCTGCTTATTTTATTCTGGTGTCCAGTGTTACTTAAAAGTAAGTCAAAATGCCTAAGAAAACGCGGCAATCATCCAATGTGCCAGTTACAATGGATTCACATGATGTAATAGCTTCGGCTTCTGCTTTAGCTAATCAAAGTGCACATGTACCTAGTAATTTAGAAGTATCCATGGCACCTAATATTAATCAGACTCAGACAATGCAAGTTTCTCGGCCTTTTATTGATCCACCCTGTTTTGACAGGATAGCACTGATATCTCCTTCAGAATTTTTGAGAAAATTTAACTTAGTTTCTACAGCAAATGGTTGGTCAGATGTACAAAAGTTGAAGTTTTTCCCATGTTACTTGCGAGACACAGCAGCACTGTGGTACCGAACTTTTTGCCATAGACACCCTGAGCATGATTGGCATTTTCTAACTCAACAGTTTTTGGCAGCTTTTCAAATGTCCAATCAAGATGAATTGTTGGAAATTAAACTTAGGCAGAGGGTACAATTAGAAAATGAACCTGTATTAGATTACATTTATGATGTATTATCCTTGTGTGACCAAGTTAACGCTGCAATGACACAAATGGAGCAGGTAAAAAACTTAGTGAAAGGATTGAAACCTCAGTATGTGCAAGCTTTGCTCCCATTAAACCCACAAACAGTTGAGGAGGTTTTACAAATTATTAAAAGCGTTGATAAAGCTAATTTTTATGTGCAACATAGACAACATTTAGTACAAGCACAAACATCAACTTACACTTCTCCACCTGTGTCATCTGCACCTGTTTTATCACGGTTTGAAAGTGTAAATCACTCTGAACCAGTTATTAATGTTGTTTCCACATTGAGTGAACAGGTCACTAAACTTGCTACCCGAATGCAACAACTTCAGTCTCAATTCGCTGCTGCTGCATCTACTGTGCAGCCACCTCCACTTAAGCCTCCAAGATATCATGAAAGGAGACAACAGGCACCTATTGTGTGTTACAATTGCAACAAGCGTGGTCATATGGCACGTAATTGCTGGACTTCACCATCTGCTTCAAAAAACTCGAGAGGCCCAGCCTCCAACGACATAACCTAGAGGTACCTAAAGTAAGTTCACCTGTGTCTAATGTTGTTTCTCTTCCAGGTCAAATTTTGCAAATTTTGGGGTCCATTGGGGAGTCAAAACTTCCAATTTTGTTGGATACAGGAAGTGCAGTTAGCATTGTGAATGCAGCTCATATCAATGACATTTCTAAAATGAAACCTGTCGAGATTTTGCTTAAAACAGCTGGTAACAAGTTATTAGATGCGCCTTATCAAACAAATTTGAAATTTCAAATTAATGACTTTGTTTTTCAGGAAGATGTGTTAGTGGTAAAAGACTTGGCACATAATCTCATTTTGGGTAATGACTTTCTAACTTCACATAAAGTTACCATTGATTATTCTTGTGCAGAAGTTAAGATTCAAACTCATGAGGGAGAAATGGTACACATTCCTTTTGAAACAACATGTGGTGGTCCCTTTACAGATATTGCTGTGATTCCATTGAACGATGAGGTACAGATAGTTAATAAAGTTTCTGTTGTAAAAGATGTTAAATTGCCACCGCTTACTACTTGTTTTGTGGCAGTGCAGCCTTCAGCTGATATTACAAATGAGGTTATGTTCCAGCCTTCTACCAGTATTATGCATAAGAAGAATATTTCTATTCCACCTGTAGTTTGCAAATCTTCAAAGGACTTTGTGATACCAGTACATAATAATTCAGCTGTTCCTCAAACACTTTTTGCTAAAACTGTATTAGCTAATGCTCATGAAGTTGCATTTGTTCAAAGTAACTCAGTTTCACCTAAGGATGTTACTCCATTGAACGCTCCAAAGTTTGAATTTAATGTTAATACCAACTTAACTGAAGCTCAAAAGTCAGATCTTCATAATCTGTTGTTAAAATATGAACATGTTTTTGCCACTTCATTGCAAGATTTAGGCTCAACTAATGTAGCGGAATTTAAAATAGAGGTAAAGGATGAAAAACCTATTAAGCAACGACCCTATAGGGTAGCTCATAAGCAGAAAGAGATTATTTCCCAACAAGTAGAGGAAATTAAAAATGCTGGTATTATTAGAGATTCTCAGTCACCTTGGTCATCACCTGTTGTGTTGGTAAAGAAAAAAGATGGCTCT
Organism: Mantis religiosa; assembly: GCA_030765055.1. Taxonomy (NCBI): domain Eukaryota; kingdom Metazoa; phylum Arthropoda; class Insecta; order Mantodea; family Mantidae; genus Mantis; species Mantis religiosa. The sequence goes on from JAUKNK010000182.1 coordinate 1,738,603, forward strand.
ATGCGGTTTTGTGTAGATTATCGCCAACTGAATAAGGTTACAGTAAACTCAGCCTTTCCCTTGCCTCTTATTGATGACCTCCTTGGTTACCTTGGAGAAGCTAAATGGTTTGCTTCCTTAGATTTGTTGTCAGCATACTTTCAAATTCCTTTAGAGGAGAATAGTAAAAAGTATACCTCATTTGTTACTCATGAAGGGCAGTATGAATTTGAACGTTTGTCTTTTGGGCTTGCTAATGCACCAAGATTTTTCAGTTTTGTTGCTGAGAAATTGTTAGGAGACTTGAAATTTAAGAAAGCTTTAGCATATTTGGACGATATTGTTGTTTTTGCCAAAACTTTTGAACAATTATTAGAAAACTTAGAAGCTGTTTTTCAACGTTTGGAAATGCATAATTTTAAACTGAAACCTGGGAAATGTTTCTTTGCTATGGAAAAGATAAAGTTATTGGGTTTTGAAGTATCTAAAGATGGAATTTCCCCAGATTCTGAGAAAGTTACAGTGATCAAAGAACTACCACGCCCAAAGAATGTTAGAGACGTGAGAAAAGTTTTGGGTTTGTTCAATTTCTACAGGAAATTTATTAAGAATTACTCTTACATTGCCCATCCATTGATTCAGCTGACCAAGAAAAGTCAAAGTTTTATTTGGGGCCCGGATCAGCAAACAGCATTCCAGCAGTTAAAGAACTCTCTTGTTTCTGCCCCTGTGTTGGCTCATTATAATCCTGGAGCCTATACAGAATTACACACTGATGCTAGTGGTCTAGGAATAGGATGTGTTTTACTACAGAAAGTAAATGATAATCTTAGACCTATTGCATATGCTTCTAGAACTTTGTCAAAATGTGAAAGAAATTACAGTGTACCAGAGTTAGAGCTTTTGGCAATCGTTTTTGGTTTAACACATTTCAGGACTTTTGTGTATGGCTATAAAGTGCATGTTATTTCAGACCATCACTCCCTTTGTTATCTGAACAATTTAAAGGATTTGACAGGCCGGTTGGCTCGATGGAGTCTAAAGTTACAGGAATTTGATTATGATATATGTTATAAATCTGGTAAGAAACATAATGACGCAGATGTTTTGTCAAGGTTCCCTGTGTTGCAGCCTGAAGAGCATCAAATTGAACAACTTGATGAGCTAATTACCTGTTTGCTATCACCAGTTGAGGTTGCTCAGAAACAAAATGATGATCCAGTTCTGACTCCAATTATTAATGCCCTTAAGGATCCTGAATCTGCTCCTGCTAAGGTTCAACGTCAAGCTTCTACCTATATTTTGAAAAGTGATGTCTTGTACAGGAAAAATTCGGGTTCTACTGGTCCCTTGCATTTACTAGTCATTCCTGATGTGTTAAAGCATGAAATTTTGTCCTCATGTCATGATGATCCACTATCTGGTCATTTAGGTTTTTCTAAAACTTTTAGTAAGATTAATTCAAGATACTACTGGATAGGTATGAAAAAAGATATTGAGCATTTTGTGAAAACTTGTCCAAGTTGTCAGTCTAGGAAGGCACCTAAGAATCAAAAACCTGCTGGTCTTTTGCAGCCTATTCCAGTTAACTTTATTGGAGAACGTTGGGGAATAGATTTGTTAGGCCCTTTGCCTCGTTCTACGTCGGGTCATAAGTATATCATAGTTGCTACAGAATATGCTTCTAGGTGGGTTGAAGCTGCCCCTCTCTCTTTGGCTACCATTCCCCAGGTTACTAAGTTCATCTTACATCAGATTATTTGCAGGCATGGGGCCCCTGCCATGTTACTGTCTGATCGTGGTAGTGTCTTTCTGAGTGAAGTAACCCAGGAACTCTTGAAAGCTTTGTCAGTTTCCCCTCATTTTACTAGTTCATACCACCCTGCATGCAACGGCCTTACTGAACGATTTAACCAGACTTTACTAAATTGTCTTAGTCATTTTGTGGATTCAAATCAGCGCAATTGGTCTAATGTTTTACCATATGTGATTTTTTCATACAATTCTTCTGTTCAGGAAACTACAAAATTTTCACCATTCTATTTGATATATGGTCGTGAACCTTCCTTACCAAATCAGGTGCAACTTCAGGCCACTTCAAATGATTTATTTGTTCGGCAAACTTTGGAAGAGATTCAGAAAGCTCGTGAATTGGCCATCCATAATATTAATCAGCAACAGATTAAACAGAAAGAAAGATATGATGCTAAGCATAGAGATACTCATTTTGCAGTAGGTCAGCTTGTTAAGATTTTTACTCCAATTAGGAAAAAGGGAAAATGTACCAAATTGCTTCATAGATATTTTGGGCCTTTTGAAATTGTTCGACAAATTACTCCTGTTACTTATGTGGTTCGTCGACCAAATGCTCCTAGAGTTAAGGAACAATCAGTACATGTTTCTAGGATATTCCCATATTTTGATCCTGTGGGACCATATAGACTGTAAATGCATTTTGCTTTTCTTTTGTGTCACATTAAATGTAAAAAAGGTTGTATGTAAAGTATATTGTCCCTTGATTTCTGAGTGTGAATTTTGAGATTTAGTGTATAGTGTGCTAAGCTATTTTGTTTTGGAATATGATGTATATTATTGGCAAATGGCAATACTTGGATAGATGTTTGATGAATTAGATGTCAAAAGTTGAACATACAATTGTTATTATTGAAAGTCACAATTAATTGATATTAAAAGTATATGTTCCCTAATAACTGTTTTGAGTTGAATAACCTCATTTTATGATAAATTTTGCAATGATTAGAAAATTGAAATTTTGTTTATTAATTTTAAGTTTACATTCTGGAATAGTGCTGTGCTACCTCGATAAGAAGGATGAATGAAATTATGTGTGATTATGTGAAAGATGTAGAGGTAAAGTTTATCTGGTTAATGGGGTTGCTGTAATGTGCCCGTTAATCCAGTGTTTTAGGCTCGATAAAATGGCTGAAATGTGCTTATCGATGCAAGTAATTAGGTGTATTTTTGAGTTTTGTTTAGCATTGGTGCTGAAATGTGCATGCTAAGATGATGAGGAAAACCTGAATCACAGAGAGGTTTGTGAATGACTGTTATGAAGCTGAGACCTGGGGGATGTTCTGTTTGTCATCCTCGCCATAGTTACCAGGTATTTGTGAGATAGCACATTACTAGTACAGATGTTTACTTTGTCTCTTTATTGCAGGATGCTAATAGTTTGAACATTTTGATAAAATTGTTTTGGATTAAGAGTGATATATTTTGGAGTTGTGTGATTACCAGTATGCTTTAATGGTTTATTGAATTCTAAGTTTTATGTTGAAAAGCAAAAGTACCCTTCAATGTATACAAAAGTTTTTAGAATAGGCTAAGACATGATACTATATTTTCTCTTTTGTGTATCTAGGATGTGAAATTTTGAGGCCCCAGAACTTAATTTTTCTTTCAGTTTTGTTCTATGTATTGTGTTGTAGAACGATTTTTTTTTTGTTGGTGTAGTAATGTGACAGTAGTTTTGTTGGCATGCAAAATGTTGATGTTGGTAGATTGTAAGTAGTTTTGTTGATTTGAAAGGTAGTAGTACTGATGATATTAAGTAGTGCACGCACATAATAATATGATTGAAATTATAATGGTAAAACAAAGAGAAAAACTGAGGTCATTTTTGTTTAAGTGTACACGTCAGTTTTTGTTAAAAAGTTTATGGCCATGTGTAATATTTTGGGGTACCCCTCTAATTGTAAGTTTTGGTATTTTGAAAATGTATAATATTTTTATTCAATGTTTTGGAAGGTCAAATTATTTTGTGCTGTGTGTATTGTATTATTTCTACCCTAAGGGGTTTTTGTAAAGTTTTGATTGTGACATTCCTATGTTTTATGTATTCTTTTGTGAAGATTATTTTGTGAAGATTATTTGATTTATCTTGTCAAAATTTGTAAGCTATATATATTGCCGAGTGATGGAAATTATCTTAGTTTTATCATGTATCTTGCTACCCAGATGGGGTGTACCTAATTTTTTTGTATTATTTATTATTGTTCAGAAGTGAAGTTTGTTTTTAATGATGTAGTTGTCTTCTGTAATTGACGTACACTTATATTTTTGGAAATAATGTTGTAGTATGATGATACGTATCAAGCCAGCCCTATTTATCTGCGTTCCTGCTGCACCACACTGTTCCTGCCGAACTGTTTGCACCATGGGAGTACTAAATCTGCCACACTGCCTTGTGTCATCGGGCTCTGGTCCGCCCTTTATGACCACTGTTCGTCAGAGCTTTGGCAGCTATTAGTGCTGTCACTTCGTACCTGTGTTGGGGGCAGAAGAACTATTAATGCCCCACATTGTTATTCAGTGTAGAGCAAGTACAATTGTGCTCAATTCAGTGGTCTTTATTCATCAGTGACTGCAGTGCAAGCTTCAAGTTTTTTTATTACATTTGTGAGACCAGTGGGATTGGAATGTACTGTTCAGGCAGGTTGTGAAACTTTTTTTTGCTTGGTGCAGTAGTGGTGAAAAGTGCTGAACTTCATTTATTTTTCTTTGAGGGCTTTTTAATTAAAGTTATAGACAGACACTGGAGTAAAGAAACGAATGTGTAACGTCAAGAGAAGATTTATGTTTGTAATACTGTTTGTGATGTTTGTATGCTAATTTTTTTTTTGTTCCATCACTCGAGCGAGTTTCTTTTCATTTGTTATTAATTGTTCTGTTGACCCTGGGTCAACAGCTTGTGGTCCGGGGGGAGGTGTGGCAACCCTGTAGGGTTGTCAGACCTGGCGCTACTGGCTGATCTTTGTTCGTTGGTTGTGCTGGAGAGGGGGTTGGCTTCCTCTTCCGGAGACGACCAGCCGCCACCAGAGAGAGAGGATGTGTTGGTAGCACCCCTCCGGAACACAAACCTCATTGAATGTAAGTTGTCTGGAATTAATAAACCTCTTTTTAAAATGCATTTGTGAGTTTTCCTTCGCTGGACCTTCCACCTTTCACCACCATGCAGGTAAGCTAGTTATCAGTAAAATAACATGTCCACCCTACCGCGTGGTGTAACTAGTGTTTGTTGAGATAGTTTAGCTCTACCGCTACGGATTCCCCCCAAAGCTAATAAATATTAAATCTATTCTAATGTAGGGTGTGACATTATTATTATTATTATTATTATTATTATTATTATTATTATTATTATTATTATTATTATTATTATTATTATTATTATTATTATTATTATTATTATTATTATTATTATTATTATTATTATTATTATTATTATTATTATTATTATTATTATTATTATTATTATTATTATTATTATTATTATTATTATTATTATTATTATTATTATTATTATTATTATTATTATTATTATTATTATTATTATTATTATTATTATTATTATTATTATTATTATTATTATTATTATTATTATTATTATTATTATTATTATTATTATTATTATTATTATTATTATTATTATTATTATTATTATTATTATTATTATTATTATTATTATTATTATTATTATTATTATTATTATTATTATTATTATTATTATTATTATTATTATTATTATTATTATTATTATTATTATTATTATTATTATTATTATCATTATCATTATCATTATCATTATCATTATCATTATCATTATCATTATTATTATTATTATTATTATTATTATTATTATTATTATTATTATTATTATTATTATTATTATTATTATTATTATTATTATTATTATTATTATTATTATTATTATTATTATTATTATTATTATTATTATTATTATTATTATTATTATTATTATTATTATTATTATTATTATTATTATTATTATTATTATTATTATTATTATTATTATTATTATTATTATTATTATTATTATTATTATTATTATTATTATTATTATTATTATTATTATTATTATTATTATTGTTATTGTTATTATTATTATTATTATTATTATTATTATTATTATTATTATTATTATTATTATTATTATTATTATTATTATTATTATTATTATTATTATTATTATTATTATTATTATTATTATTATTATTATTATTATTATTATTATTATTATTATTACTATTATTATTATTATTATTATTATTATTATTATTATTATTATTATTATTATTATTATTATTATTATTATTATTATTATTATTATTATTATTATTATTATTATTATTATTATTAGTTTTTCTCTCTCTTTTTTCCGTAATGAAAATTGCTGAATTTAGGGCTGTTGACCCCCTATTTTTCAGCATTTGAAAAATATTACACTAATTAATTACGTGGGTATATATTTAATGCATTTATTACCATTAAGATTATTTTTTATTATCATGCAAACGTGTTGTGTAAAATAAATAATTCACTCACCTTACATATCAGACACACAGCTTCTAAGTTATCTATTTGCGGTTCGGATTTACGGCTACGTACTACGATTTCACTCTTATCATCAGATAAGAATACAATGGCAGCGCTGGTCACTGAAGGTCAATACGGCTCAACGCTTTGTCGGGTAGTAAGGCGAGGGGGTGTCATAAAGTTTTAATTATCACCCTTAAAAATGTGATAGAGGGTTTGTGTTGATATGTGCTTGTTATTTCTTCTCTACGTAGTCGCCATGCAGATTTACACATTCTTCTCCGTGTTTCTTGACTTCCGAATATGTACCTTAATTGTAGAGATCTGCAGATTTCGCTTTAAACCACTCTTCCACTTCATTAATGACGTCATTTATGTTGTCAAATCGGCGACCACGCAACGGATTCTTCATTTCCAGGAACAAGAAAAAGTCACTTGGTGCGAGATCGGGGGAATAGGGTGTATGCTGTAAGGTCTCAAAGCCACATTCTCTGGTTTTGTCAACTGCAACTTGAGATGAATAAGCTGGTGCATTGTCAGCCAGAAGACGAACACCTCTGGAGAGTATGCCACGTCGTTTCTTAATCAGAGTTGCTCGTAACATGTCCAGAAGTTTGCAGTACTACCTGCCAATGATGGCTTGACCCTTGGCAAGATAATCTGTAAGGCTGACTCCACGACAGTCACAGAAAACTGAAAGCATGTCCTTCCCAGCTGACGTTTGCACCTTTGCCTTTTTGGGAGGGGGAAATCGGCATGTTTCCATTCCATGTTCATGGTTTTTGTCTCTGGATCATACTGATAGATTCAGGATTCATCCATGGTTACTAGACGATCATCTTCATCCTGTGCCAACAGCATCAACATCTGTATTGAAGGGCCACGCCTTGTTTGCTTTTGGAAAGGCGTTACCAAACGTGGAACCTACCGAATAGACACCTTAGTCATGTGCAGTTGGTCATAAATAATTTTCCACACACTACCATAACTTAGATGTGTCTAATTCCTGATCATTTGAATGGTTTCTCGTCTGTCTTCCAGTATTAAACACTCCACTCTCTTCACTGTGATAGCATCGTCCGTCATTGGCGGTCTACGAGATCTTGGCTCATCTGTCAGGGGCGTGTGACCAGTTTCAAAATTCCTTTTCCACCTCACAATAGTGTCATACGATGGGCAATCATTTCCATAAACAGTTGTCATCTCATCATGTATTTCTCGGGCAGTTTTGTCCTTCAAATGCAGGAACCTGATCTAACTACGAGCCTCAATTTTCTCCATCTTACACCTCAGTCACGTCTGGCAATCTCTATAAAAACAAAAGACCTGAAATTACAGGAACTACCAACGCTATTCCCCGAGGGATCAATGATGAAACTGAAAAATGTTCATCTCTCTAGCATAAGAACTACCGATTCATAATTACAACTTTACGACACCCCCTCGTACAGTGTCGGTGTGTAAAAGTTTCAAAATAAGATATCGTGTGAACTACTGCCACTACAATCCTGTGGAAAACACGATTACCATTCTAATTTACTGTACTTTTGATTTTTTGTTCTAATGAGGCATTGTTAGATTTATAAAGGTGTATGTTTGCTCCAAAAATATCTCAATCTTCTAAGTGTTATTAAACTAGAATTATAGGCTAAACCTACGAGCCCCTAACTACGAAAAATGCTGTGTAAACTACACAACAATAGCGCTTTCCTTTTTGGAATTACAGGAGGTGCAAGTTTTAGGTGATTTGGGTATATCTTGAATGTAAGAATTTAAGCTTTAATTTCGAGCGTTATTAATTCGAACACAATTTCGAAAGCTTTACATAGGACAAGTTGTGAAAAGAGTTGACTATACGTTAAGCTTACTGTATTTCCACGTTTCCATTGTATCTACAAACAATTATGCAATAAAACAATTCGGCAAATGTTGACTGGATTGACATAAAGCAGATACATGTGGAAACTGTTTTATAATAATAATTAATTAATTAGTTGAAGAACAGGCTAAGAAAGGCATATAAATATAACTTATCATAATATTTTACTATCTCTACTACACTTGTCTCAAAGGATAAGATGTTATTATTTATTATTATACATTAATACATAGTATCAATAAATTGCTGCCAATTTTGGAAACAATTAAATTAGGTTAGGTAAAGAAGAAAAAGACACATTTATTGAGATGAACCGTCATAAGTACAATGAAGTTAGTTCATTTTACTCCAATAAACGAAAATATTTATACCTTCAAAGGCTATGCTACCAATCAAAGGATTATCATGGGCAGTGGGCAGGCACCGGATCGTTTTAATATCATTATTTTTAATTCATGAACGACTTTTCCCTGAGTTTACAAGGGAACTGTGCATCGTCAATAAATACTGAAGGTACGCCATATTGTGTAACCAGTTGATGTCAAGGAGGTGACTTGTATTATTGAACTGATTAATTACAAGGAATACAACATTTATAACAACATACTGTGACATTGTGGGTTCGTGAAATGAAAAGTCCAATTACACCACTCAAAAATGTTCTTTATTTCCACCGACTTACAGTTAAACTCTTGCCAATTACACAGAATTACTTAATGTACACAATTACGATTCACCAGTTCGTCCGTTAGAATTCCACTTGCACTCGCAATTACGTAAACTCCTCCGACGCACGTACACAGTCTTCTCGTCCGCTGCTTCGCTGCTCGCCAAGAACTAACTGACTGACTCAATTCACTCACTGCAGCCCTTTTTATAGGAATATCACTGTTTTCTAGAAGTCTCTGGTTTCAGTGAATTACCGCGAAAGTTCCAGAGGACAGGGGAAGGGGAAAGAGGCGGCCAGCGACAAGTGACACTTCCCTTCAACCCCTCAGTTAGTGACTGAGATTAATGGGAGGGTGTGGCTCGGCTGCCTCTGGTCCCTTCTCAGCTGTCGCTGGTCGGGCTTTCCGCTAATTGGGTGACACTGCTCCCTCCTCAAAGCTGGTCGTTCCAAACAGCACCATCGTAGCGGGCTATATGATCCAGGTGTACCACCAACATCTTCCCTCGGGGAACCTTCTGGATGCGAAAGACCAGGTCGCTAATCCCCTTCACTACCCGGTACGGTCCTTGCCATGGCTGCTGGAGCTTCGGGCAGCGTCCCTTGGTCCGGGTAGGACGGCACAACTAGACCAGGTCACCTTGCTGGAAAGCTTGGCTGTTGACTTGCCTGTCATATCTAATCTTCATGCGGTCGCTCGCCTTCTGGATGTTCTGGCGAGCCATCCAGTGCATGTCGTGGAGATGGCCCACCAAGTTCTCCACATACTCGGTCGCTGGCTGTTTCGCTTCCTCAGGGCTTCCAAAAGCCCGATCACAAGGGAGGAGTAACTCTCAGCCGAACATTAAGCTGGCTGGCGTCATCCCAGTTGTGTCGTGTGTAGACGAGCGGTAGGCCAGCAAGAACAGTGGCACCTTGACGTCCCAGTCTCGCTGATGGCTGGCCACGACCTTCCTCAGTTGTTCCTCTAAGGTATTGTTGTATCTTTCGACCATGCCATCCGACTGGGTATGTAGAGGCGTCGTGCGGGTCTTGTTCACCCCAAGCCTTTTTAGTGCCTCCTTCATTAGGTTGGACTCAAAATTTGTACCCTGGTCACTGTGTAGCTCTAACGGCACCCCAAATCAACAGAACACTTGCTCAATGAGGCAGTCTGTGATTGTCTTTGCCTCTTGGTTTGGAATGGCATACACCTCCGGCCACTTGGTGAAGTAGTCCACGACCACCATTAGGTACTTCTTGCTTCGGTAGGAAACTGGGAACGGTCCAGCAATGTCAACGGCGATCCGTTCGAATGGCGCTCCGACATTGTACTGCTGCATGCGACCCCGGCTCCTAGTTTGGGGGCCGCGACTTGCCGCGCACACCTGACAGTGACGGCACCATCTCTCAGCATCTGCTCGGAGTCTCAGCCAGTAGTAGCGCTGCCGCAGTTTGTCAATCGTTCGGTTCGCTCCCAGGTGTTCTCCCGAAGTACCGGCGTGCACTTCCTCCAAGACTTCCGGGACCTTACTCCGGGGAAGTACCAACTGTTCTCTCTGCGTCTTCCCATCGGGTGACTACCATACCCAGAAGAGCTGGCCCTCTCTGGTCTTCAACGAGTCCCATATGGCCCAGTACGACTTGTAGGTGGCGCTCCTCGGTGCGATGTCCTCCCAGGTTGGTATCGTCCCTGCCTCCACTTCCCTCAAGATTGGCCCCAAGTCCGCGTCCGCCAAGTGCTCCCTCCTCAGGCCTGCGCTATCTTAGCTATCCGCAGGCACTGCCGTGACTACTCGGACTGCTGCGGCACGCTCCTTCTCCTCCACTCTTGTGCACTGGCCGCACTCTTCTGGACAGGCTGTTTGGGACATGGCGTCAGCGTTACCTTGGCTCCTTCCTCTACGATGTTCCGAGGTGAAGTCGTACTCCTGCAGCCTCTGGACCCAACATGCTGTCTGGCCTTCTGGTCGCGCCGTCACCATCACCTCGCTCCTCGCGGGGACAACCACGTCTTCGTTCAAAACGACATTGCAGATTCCAAGGTGCTCTTCGGGTTGACGGAGGACCGTTGAGCCACAGGACCTTCCTGCCGACGTCGACCGTTGCCTCGTGGCTCCTGAGGGCATCCAGTCCTAGAATCTGCTCCTCAGCTACCTTCGCGACGAACTCACACAGACGCACGGCATTCCGCCCCAAGGTCAGCTCCAGCAGGGCTTCTTTCGCCACAGGCAAGGTTTCGCCCGATGCCGTGACAAGCTCGTATGGTCGGCTCGGCTTCCTCGTCGGCAAAAACTTTGCCACGTCAGGTCTGATGATGGTCACGGCTGTCCCAGTGTACAGCATCACGCGGCACGGCTTCCCTCTCACCGAACCGTCTGCGATGAGGCTGTCATCCATACGCCGGTGGACGGCGCGCAGTGTCACTCGAGGGATAGTGGTAATGGCGCCGGCGTGCCCCTCTCCACGCCGGGCCTTACTCGCTCTTCCAGCTGCCCTTCCTGGTGTAGGCAGTCTCTCTGCAGGTGTCCGGGTTGTACACACCCCCAATACTAGCCTGCTAAGCTAGTAGAAGGTGTGCTAGATCACCAGGCGGCCCCACCGAGGTTATATCGGTAGTCTTCACCTTGAGTGTTGACGCGCGTAAGTGGCGTATCCACTTCCATCCCGTCTTGTGTCCATAGGGCCAAATGGGGGGGCTTGTTAGGTAACTAGGTCTTGCCCTACGGAAAGCCCCACGGAGGATGCCGAGCACCCTTTGGGACAGCTCGGATACTCCCTGGTTGAAAGAGGCCCGGGTCTTGTTCCTACGGGTTCAAGGCTAATGGGACTAGAACCTCTGGACTCAACTGTCCACACCCCCAACACAGGTCACTAGGTGTTCTCCGGCGTCCCTCATCTGGTCTTCTGTCTCCGGTGTATTGGACACTCCTCGTCCTCGACGTCGGGATAACTGTTACCTTGCCCGCCTCCATCCTTAATGCCGCTGTCAGCGCCTCATGGATGGTTTTATAATCGCCGAGCATTAGGCGCTGACCTATCTCGGTGTCCCGTACTCCATCGACAAAGTTGTAGGCGGCTTCCCGGAATAGGAACTACAGTGGTAGGTCAACCAAGGCCTTGCTAGCCAGCTGCTCAATCGCCATGGCGAACTCCTGCAGCGTCTCCCCCGGCTGCTGTTACCTTGCCTTTAGCTGGCTGCGGTATGCTGCGGCTAATCGCTGGTTCCCGAAACGATTCTTCAGAGCCTCCCGTATGTCCTTGGCCGCCGCCGTTGTCTGCACCGCGTTTAGGACTTCCGCGGCCCGTCCCTGGATGCTGGCTATTAACTGTGTGGCCTCCTCCTCCGGTGACCATCTGTTGTGCTTGGCCACTGTGTCGGACTGGCGGCGGAAGACCTCAAATGTTGACGCGCCGTCATATTTTGGAGGTTTGACGCGCGCCGATGTTGTGTCGCGTCCCGTTGCGTCGGCCTTCAAATCCTTACACCTCCTGCCGACGACGTCCTCCACCATGGCACTCAGGGACTTGACGCTGCTGTCGGCCTTTCCTTCCAGGTTGTTAACGCGGTTAGCAAGGTCTTCGACGTCTTCCGCCATGGCGTTCAGGGACTTGGCGTTACTGTCGGCCTTTTCCTCTAGGTCATTGAAGCGGTTCGCCGGGTCCTCGACGCGCTCGTCCACTTGGCCCATCCGCTTGCCCAGCTCCGTCAGGTCATCCCTCACGCCGGCCAACTGTTCTTCAAATTTGGCGGCGAGAGCTTCGTTCGCCACCTTCATTTCCGCGGTCATTTCGGGAATCTTTGCGGTCATTATCGTAGCCAAGTTGTTGTTTGCCGTTTCCGTCTTCGCTGTTAATTCGGTCTTCATTTCTTCCGTCTTGTCCGTGATGTTGTCGTTGGCCGTCTTCATTTGCTTCAGTTCCGCTGCCAGGTTGTTATTTGTAGTCTCCAGCTTCGCGGCCAGGCTGTTATTTGCCGCTTCCGTTTTTGTTGTTAACTCGTTCATCTTCGCCAAAAGCATTTCCAATGCCAATTACATGGCTGTAATGTTCGGTGATGTTATCGTCCCGCTTCCTGACACCAGTGTGACTTTGTGGGTTCGTGAAATGAAAAGTCCAATTACACCACTCAAAAATGTTCTTTATTTCCACCGACTTACAGTTAAACACTTGCCAATTACACAGAATTACGTAATGCACACAATTACGATTCACCAGTTCGTCCGTTAGAATTCCACTTGCACTCGCAATTACGTAAACTCCTCCGACGCACGTACACAGTCTTCTCGTCCGCTGCTTCGCTGCTCGCCAAGAACTAACTGACTGACTCAATTCACTCACTGCAGCCCTTTTTATAGGAATATCACTGTTTTCTAGAAGTCTCTGGTTTCAGTGAATTACCGCGAAAGTTCCAGAGGACAGGAGAAGGGGAAAGAGGCGGCCAGCGATAAGTGGCACATCCCTTCAACCCCTCAGTTAGTGACTGAGATTAATGGGAGGGTGTGGCTCGGCTGCCTCTGTTCCCTTCTCAGCTGTCGTTGGTCGGGATTTCCGCTAATTGGGTGACAATACCGAAAACATACGGTCACGGCAACAGGCACAGCAGTTTCGGCACAAATAAGAGGACAGTCGGCGGATATAGTTTCATGGTAATAATGAGCCTTGCTGAGCAGTTAATGATAGCGGTGCTATTACAAGCGGGCACCGGCGGGCAGCGATAACTGAGGTAAAGGCCTCGCCGGCATAGACTAATATACGCTTCTAGAATGTGATGGAATGATTTGGAAATTTCTGGACTGATAGAGACGTTCGGCTTCTGGCTGACTTTAGAACCATCTAGAGTTACGAATTAGGTACTTAACGACGTGACGGCTTGAAAGGAGTAGTTGTTGTGTAACAAGAGTGTTGTTGTTATGAGAGCTAATGTAATCAGCTTTCATGGTTTGTTATTTTCATCGACCTTGGAAGACTGTGAGTATGTGATGTAATGTTGTTACACGAGAATTGAACAGTGTATCTCTACGAAAATAAAGGAGATTTTTAATTTCTGCAACTCGGCCTTCTAATTCTACGAACCCGCAAATACACAATACTTATACCACAAGTTTGACAGCTTTTCAGTAAAATCCTCATAACTTACCAATTTTGAACCATTATGAGTTAATGCCATTACCTTTACTGAAACTCTTGCACAAATATCATTTTACATGTTAGATTTTTGTAATCTTAACAAGAGATTCAATTCCTTACTCCATCAATGTTAACTTTGCTAGATACATTACCAATTAACTCAGTTTAACAAAGTAGTCATATTTTTAAAGAATTAAATTTGAGGTGTATTTATCTAGTTCTATACAACAATGCAGTTTATTAAGAAGAGTAGCATTTGTCTTGATTACAGATGTCACTTTACTTACTAGGTATGCTAAGTATTTTATTCCATTCAAAAATTCAAATTACATGTTCAATAGTAAACACATGTTTAAGGAGTCCCTGAGTCCCAAAGATCAGTTTTAGAAAAAGAGTTAGTGCGTGTGTATATGTGTGTGTGTGTGTGAGAGAGAGAGAGAGAGAGAGAGAGAGAGAGAGAGAGAGAGAGAGAGAGAGAGAGAGAGAGAGAGAGAGAGAGAGAGAGAGAGAGAGAGAGAGAGAGAGAGAGAGAGAGAGAGAGAGAGAGAGAGATTAAAATGACGATCATTAGAGCTATTTAGGAATTTGTCTTTGTAATGGGCAATTTTGTATTACTAATTTTATTTTTCTAAAATTTCCTTGTTTTACAAGCATCAACGCACACACACACAACAACACACACACCCACACACACACACACACACACGCACACACACATATATGGTGAAATCATGATGTGAAATTTTTAGTTGGAATAGAGCATTTCTAGGTACTATGGGTAAGCAATATGAAAAGAAAAATTAATTCCTCATAATTCATAATTTGTATTTAAAATATCATGGGGCCACTCATATGCGTGTTTTTATTCTTGAACAAACTCCACTTTCAGATGCTTGTTGCTCTCTCTACTTTATATCAATCAAGATAAGGTTTTGCTGAAATTATTTTATTTATCTTATTCCTAATTTTCTTGTAGGTGCAAAGAGAAAATGGAAATAGAGTAAGCTTTAACGATGATCAAATGTTTCAAGATTTGGTAGCTAAATTGCCTTTGACATTCTATTCTCCTTGCACGCCCAGGGCATATACAAATTAATAACGACTTCCCATTTGAGAAGAGTATAACAATGAGAAAATTAAAACCATGAACATCTCGGAAATGGTTCACTTCGCAAAATGTACATCTTAGCACAGTACAAGTTTGTCCATCCCTCAAGGCTTAAGAGTTGTACAAAGGTCATCCAGAATGAAGACTTCTGAAGATATTCCCAGAAAATTGGAGACCTATATTTCATATACGGTGCACCATGCAATGTCATACACATGTTATATTCTAATCAAAATCGATAGATCAATTTTCCAGAAAATAAAATAAACAAATGTCAAAAAATGATCCATAATGTAAAGGAAATTTTGTTGAAAACTTTTGTGCGAAAATTTCGGAACTTAACTACCATGTTAGGGTATATAAGTGAATTTTTCTTGTTACATTATTCACAGACACACGGTCACACATAAAAACACGCGGAGTTCTTTTTTCTAAAAGTGCCTGTTTTGGCTTCAGTGACGCCAAACATGTATTTGAATCAAATTTCGGTATTTAGTTTTTAGATGGAGTACAATCTACCGTAAAGGATACACAAAATCTTGTTATACCAAAATTATAGAACTCGTCATAGTACACAAAATGTCAGGTGTGTGCAAAAAAGTTTCGGGGCATTCCTTGTTTATGGATTGAATTTTCAATACTCAGGCTTTTTAACCCTTTACTTAATGAACTATTTTGCTATTTATACTGCTGTTGCTGTAATTTTTAAACAGGTTTTCATGCTGCTTTCTACGTTGCTTTAATGCAATCAATTTGAATAGCCATGATCGTTAAAGCGATAACAATGCACTAGCCATCGATTCAAAGCTAAACGCCGTGAGTTCGAATCTCGGTAACTTCAGTCAAATATGCCTGAGGTAAAGGACGGAGAGGACCCAAGTAAAATAAGCGGTGTGGTGGCATGCTTGGATATTGACCGTAGTTGCTTGGATCTTGACTTTTTGTAGTAGAAAAAGAACTACAACGTAATTCTAAAAGTAATATATTTACATTTCAAAAGTATCAAAATTTTGTCTGTTTAATTGACAAGTACATTATAATAATAAAAGAACCTACTAAAGCATTATTCAAGAGGAATAAAGCCTAATTTTTCCTCAAAGACCCACAATGCATTAAAGGGTTAATTTGTCTAAATAGAGGAAGTGTTGTACTCCATTCAAAATGAGATATCATTGTAAATGTAGAGGGGAGGAGGGTATTATGGAACAGTTGGAAAATATGGAGCACCAAGATTTTAGTTCTGTTTGCTGATGCTACCACGGGGGACTACTACTTGAAAGAGCGTTAAGGCGAATTGGTCTTCAGTGACCAGCACTGCGATTGTCATCTTATCTGCTGATTAGAAGAGTGAAATATTAGTAAGTTGGCGTATAGTAAGAAACTAAATAGACACTGAGCATTTGGAAGCTGCATGTGTATGACATGAGAGGTTAGTCAGTTATTATACCTAACACGGGTACTTAATAATAAAAAATAACCTCAATGATTATAAATGCATTAAACTTGTATTCACGTATTTATTAATTGTAATATTTTTCAAAAAAATGAAACTGAAGCTGATTGTGCATATAATTTTAGTTACTGTTACTGAAATTACTAATGAAACACAATCTCATGTTGGTTTAATAATGATGAATCTGAATGACAATTTAAATAACATTGTCATTCATAGTTTTGGTTTACATCGCATTATATAAAATAAATCCTGACCCCTCGACATAGTTACTGAATGCAAAATGTGCCACGGTAATGCAACATAAACAACAGATATACTGACTATGATTCAACATACCTGGAGGATTAAAGTGCTATAGGTACAATCCCACACAATTCATCATTAGTGTCTGTTGAGGAATACAAAGGGAGTTTGATTGCCTCTTCTTTCTCTTTGTCCCAATATTCAATCACATCACACACATACACACACACACGCGCGCGCGCGTGCGCGCGCGATGTCTCGCGTCTGCTGATGTATGCCAGTTGCTGTGATTGCGTCTGAACAGTGTACATATACTGGACTCGCCGTGTATGTGCGATAAGCTCACGTAAACATCTCTGTCATGTGCGCCTTCTCGCTTTGCCATGTAATACATGAAATAGTCAAGAAAAAATCCCATGATGCACTGCGGTGAGAGAGGCAGCTTGTTGTGGTTTTTGACACTCAAAAGTTTTCGCAGGCAAATATTAACCCACTAGCTCGTATGAACTTTGATATTATGCGTAAGTTACACTAAAAGAATTGTGGTGTGTTATATTGTGGTCGTGTTTTAGTTGGCAGTGTTTTGTCCATTACTTTAAAGGTTCATTGGTGAAGATGGCATTTCGCGTATTATGGATAACCAGGCTTTTTATGATACCCGAAATGAAAGTATGATATTCCATATAACCATACACAATATACTGAATAGAAATAAAGTTACATAAGTTTTGAGTATAATATTAGTGGTTAAACAGTTATTATTAGTTATATAAAAAGAAATATGACCCAATTTGAATGCAAAGTACATTAAAATTAAATTAATTGAAATGCAAACAAAACCCATTTCTTCTGTAATTCTAGACTTGGTCTATGGTCTAGGCTTGTAAATATTTGTTTATAGATGCTTTGTTTATGTGAAACCAATTATGTTTCATGTTTTATGAAATCTAATTAATTTTTCAGAGCTTCAAGCCAACTATTCCACAATACCCGGCTATTTCCTATAGCCTCAATTTGCAACATTTTTAAATACACTGTTTTAGAACAAAAAAATCAATACCTGGTAGTTATTTTTAAGTGACAGCCCATCATAATTAGTTAAAGTGTGTACGCATGGTGATTTTGCGATTTTCATTTAAAACCAGTTAAGTAATTTTTAGAACTGTAAATGGTATTCTACAAACCCTCCTCTCATCTATGTTTTGTGATTCCCTGAATCCCCTCCTCCCAAAAGTATTTTTAGAAAATGGTCATATGTGTGTGTATGTGTGGGAGGATAGATCGGCGTGGGTGTCAATAAAGAATTCAATAAAGAATTTTCTAAAAAGAGCTCTAACGACTTTATTATAATAGTTATGTTTAAAACTTTTCATGAAAAATGGAACCTGTATTTTGAATTATCTGGATATAGCCATTGGAATCCCGTTCATTTTGAACTACCTTCGTAATCGACAAAGTTTTTAACATAAAAATGCCTGTCATTAAAGCACACACTTTATGATATTTTTTGGGGGATAGCGGTTTTGAAGATAGTTCTTATTTTTTCCAACTTTAAAACGGTTATGCTTCTTTAAAAAATGAAGCCATTGTTGTTCCTTTCCTTTTTTTCCATGTACAGGGTAAGGAATTTCAAAGCTATCACATAGCGACCAACTGTTAAAACATTTGACTGTCGTTTAAAATCTACTCCATTATGCAATTCCCATTCTCCTTACAAGACAACTTCTTCAAATCTTTAACTTGATTAACATGAAGCAGATAGAGAAATAAGAATTTGTAAGAAGTTTATAAATGACTCGAAGTATGAATACAACACATTCAAATAGGAAGTCGTTATATGTTATTTATGTCCTGGTCATTCAAAGATAACGTATGGTATGTCAAAGCCTTTACGTAGTCAACAGTTTTTTAAAAGATTTGGCTATTGCTTGAAGTCCATTGTTTTCTGCTATTGTCATTGAATCCGGGTATAAGGAAATAAGCAATTAAACTATTTCCATGAACATTTATCTGAATTAATATGAAGTAGATATAGGAAAAAACAACCATATTTACTGTGTCTAGTAATATGCACTGGCTTACAACACGGGAAGTATATTTTACACCAAAAAGTTTTCACCAAAACGTCGCATCCAGACTCCCTGAATAAATAAAATAAAACAAAAGCATGTAAATAAATAAGTATATAAATAAAGCAAGAAAGAAAGAAAGAGAGAAAGAGAGAAAGAAAGAAAGAAAGAAAGAAAGAGAGAAAGAGAGAAAGAGAGAAAGAAAGAGAGAAAGAGAGAGACAAAGAGAGAAAGACAGAAAGAGAGAGAAAGAGAGAAAGACAGAAAGAGAGAAAGAGAGAAATAGAGAAATAGAGGCAGAGAGAAATAGAGAAATAGAGAAAGAGAGAAAGAGAGCAATAGAGAAAGAGAGAAATAGAGAAAGAGAGAAAGAGAGAGAAAGAGAGAGAAAGAGAGACAAAGAGAGAGAAAGAGAGAGAAAGAGAGAGAAAGAGAGAGAAAGAGAGAGAAATAGAGAGAAAGAGAGAGAGAAAGAGAGAGATAAAGAGAAAGAGAGAGAGAAAGAGAGAGAAAGAAAGAAAGAAGGAAGGAAGGAAGGAAAGAAGGAGGGAAGGAGGGAAGGAGGGAAGGAAGGAAGGAGTATTTAAAAATCTGAAATACTGCGTCCTGGTACCTAATTTCTCATACAGGAGGTTTATTTGAAATTGTACATTTATTAAAATTAATATATAGAAAGAGACGAAGTGCAATATAATTAAAATAAAATAAATAAAACAACCCTACTCCACTAGCATAATCAAGTAGCCACATAATAAACAGTAACATAAGCAAAAATAAAATGCAATAATTTAATTTTTTTCATCAGCCTTTCCTATATCTAAATATCCTTCCATTAATTCCCAATCAAATTACAATCTGTTTTAAAATATTTCTACGAAAAAAGTCTCTAAACTATTCCTTTATAAACGCACTTCTCATTAAATATGTTCATTAATATATACCACTCTTAAAACTAAAATTTTGATTTTCTTAAAAATGGCTTTAATGGTTGCTATTAAAACAATATATGTTTAATATATTTTCCTGGTAAATAAAATGTATACCTTGAATTTTCTGGTATATGCTCATTAGCACTGTGTTCATTGAAACATGTACATAGTATGTGGATATATATATATAAGCTCGAGGGTATCTACCAGGGCAATCCACACAAAGTGAAGACTGACCTGCCCTCTAATGACCAGGGAGTTACTGAGCTCTCCCAAAAGGGCGCCCAGCGCCTCCGTGGGACTTTCACAGGGCAAGACCCAAAGACTAACAAGCCCCCCCCCCTTATCTGGTGCTATAAACTCAAGACGCGATGTAAGTGGATACGCCACTTACGCGCGCCAACCCCAAAAGGGAAGGCTACCGATTAGACCTCGGTAGGGCCGCCTGGTTATCTAGCACACCTTCTACTAGCTATGCAGGCTAGTATACGGGGATATATGGCTTCCCTGAACCCCGTCCGGAGACGTACCCGATCTACCACGGGTGTCGGGAACAATAGCATGTGGATGTTGAGTTACAGTATTTGTGAATGAAGTTATCATATGACGATATCATGATGTATTACCTATAAGTTAATTCAAAGTTAAGACCGTGCCGTGGTCGGGTGGTTAGACAGCTCGACTCTCACCAAGGCGCCTCAAAGTGAGATTTGTGGTGAACGAGACGGATTTTCTACGGGATGACCGGTTTCCCCTCATCATTCTACCAATTGCTCCATCAGCACCTTTTCCATAATTTTCTCGCCCTCATAGTATCATCCACTTCCCTCACACTCACACCAGTCATCGGGCTGAACACCCATCCTGGTTCTCTATCAGATCTAAAGCTTCGATTCCTCATATCCGCTTTAAGGGATAGAAGAATAAGAATCCCCTAACACTGCGATGAGTGGTGTACTAGGGATAAGGTAAAGAAGAAGAAAAAGTACCTTATGCTCTTTTTAAATGCTCAGTGGGAATTTAATTCGCATGATGCTAGGCAAAGTAAACGGGATTTCAAAGCGAGCATGAAGCGATTTGTCTTTTTTTTTTTTCTTTTTAAATCTGAAAGTGGCCTCAGGTTCCTGCCCTTAGAGCTTAGACATCTCTGCAAACAACCCCTTTGGATAAAAGAAACCTGTATATTTACAGCATACCGCATAGTGAAACAATTGACAGTCAAAAGAATGCAGGCTCCTCTCTTATACCTATAACGGAATGTGACGTTTATATGGAAAAACTTGTATTAGATACAAGAGTAGGTTTTATAGAAATAGTCTGTAGAAGAGAGAAATGTAGGTGAACGTAACACCTTATTCATATTTTAGCATTAGAAGGTCATTATTTCATCACTCTTGAACCTATTTAAACAATAATATACTGCCGTGGTTGGCATATAATCGTAGATTTCTTTCTTAAATAGTTGAATGTTCCTTAATGATATATTGATGTTAAGGTTGGAAATCGGTTTTAACCGAATCGAAGAAAGCGTTTAAAAAACAAATGCAAGACAATGTCTGATAAGATGGCAGAATCGTGGAACATCGTCTCTCACTGCCTTTCGGTCACTCCTTTTTTTAATGATGGTCCGAGGGTAGTGTTCGGGTACGGATTCCTTAAGTGCAAAAGTACGTCGAAGTGAGCGTTTTTCGGTGTGTGGATGGATGGGCAAACAAACTGCGCAATAGTGTTACAGTTTGAGATTTTTTGAACCTTTCACTTTTTCGTTGTAAAGATATGATTCTAATTAATACACACCAATTATGTCAAAGAGGCTTTTGTGTGTGTGTGTGTGTGTGTGTGTGTGTGTGTGTGTGTGTGTGTGTGTGTGTGTGTGTGTGTGTGTGTGTGTGTGTGCGGTTGTGCGAAAGGACTCATTTCAGACATATTCCCTGTTATTCGTTTGAATCCTCTAACATTTATACGTTTCACAATGGGAAATCGTTATTCCTTTTTTATGTCCTGGACGCGAAAAAAGAATGAAATGTCAAAGCCATCACATAGCAAACGGTTCTAAAATGATTTGAGTATCGCTTTAGCCTACGGCCTTCTCCTGTTCAACTTGTACCTAAATAAATATATTAAATATTTAATTTCAATATTTTGAGGGAGATATTTGTCAAGTGCCATTTAGATATTAACACTAACTCACTCATACTTTCAGACTCAAAAAATTGGAGAAAACGCCCGGAAACTCTAGATTTGGAAGTTGGCATGCTATCCACCAGACAAAAGAGCTGGTAATTCAACGAAGGGCTATAGAACTGATTAATTGAGCAATTAATGAAGATTTTTTTTTAAATAAATTGATGTTTCAGAGAGATGAATCTTCTTGTATGGTATATCGTCTATTGGAATTTAGATCAGGTTCATTGCTGAATTTTTGTGAGCGGATGAGGAAAAGTCTAACGATGTAAACGAAGAAGCATTCCATCCAAGTGCTGCTTAACCTGCCAGAATACACGAATAAGACTTATTTTTGTAATTTACGTTCTCCAACTTTAAGACATATCGGACGATGAATGATATAGACAAAAATGAGGCTCAAATGAGTCCGGAGTCCATGGAGCTTAGAGCTACCGAACATTCGTCTTTTAAGGGTACGGGAAAACACCAGAAAAATGTTATCCAGGTAACTCACCCTAAACGAGATTTGAACTCGGGACCTCTTGGGCGTGAGGCAGACACGCTACCATCTGCCCTACCGAGGCAAAAACGAAAAAGAATGACTGTCAAAGGTATTACTTACACCTTTTGTGGCACTCAAGATTATAAGCCTCCGGAAACAACCTTACACAAAAGTTATGGAAATGCAGCGGATTGGTGGTGTTTCAGAATTAAGATACATGAAATGTCTTGTGGCTACATTTTTGTCATATGCCAAAATGGAAGCTGTTGCAAGCTTTCATGAACCTGTTTTATCTTACAACCCATCCAGCCTTTAAGAATATATATCATAAAGAAGAGAAGAACTATTAAAAATGCAAACAAGTTACTTCCGATGTCTGAAGGAAATGCTAAGATCAACTATGTGTTTGGTGTGCAACTAAAATTACTACCTTAAATAGCAATGCTTGTTAGACACAGTTTATTAATGTCAAGTGAAAAGGTAAACACAATTTAGAACTTGCAGTAAAATAGTGGCCTATTGTAAAACAACAAAGTTTAATACATTAATAGCACTTGGTGCATACCATTGTTCTCTTGAGTGATGATTGGTGCCTCTCAGGACAAAAATTAATCAACAAAATTTATTTTGAACAATTGAAATGTAACATGATCAGGGCACTATGTTTTAGTGTAATTGTAGATGCATCTAAATTAGCTCATATTATTCTTATTACTTTAAATTATGTGACACCCTAATTATGTTCTTTAATAAATAATGTTGACAATAAAATGCGTGTAAAGTGAAATTTTAATATAGTTTGTAAAACCAGGTTCAAGGAAGAAGGAAATGTGTGAGCCCTATTCATTATGGTCATACACATGTTTAAATAGGAACCAAATAAAAGTTAGCTAAAATGTACCAGTTAAAACATCAAACTGAAATGATATATGTTACAGTTTTCAACAAAATCTCCAGCAATTACACTTCCTTTAACAAAAAATGCTGCAAATTTTGAATTTTTACTTTGAAAATATGTACTTGGAAAGGTGAATATATCAGTGCAAAATATTTTATATCAAGTTTAAAACATATTATTCAATGAGTTTAATAATGAGTAGATGTTGCTGACATAAAAATTTTGAAATCTACTATTGCATATCTTATATGCGAAGGGTCATTAAGTGTGGATAACAAATTGGAAGTAAATCCAGAATACTTTTTTTTAGGAAATGGATGATAATTAGATATGTGAACTGTAATTTTGTCTTGTTAGTTTCTCATATAATGTATAGTTGGTTGAAGGATAAAAATGACCACATACCAATCTTAGAAATATGAATGCACCTTCTATTATCAACTGTATTTCCAACTATATGTAAAATTGATTAATATTAAGCAAGGAAACTTTGATTGAAATCAATTACGTTTACCTGGTATTAGAAAAACTTTAAGTTTCTGTCATGTACAAGCATAGTTTGACTCAAAATTTACTTATAGTCTCAAGTCAAGTGCTTATTTCATTTAGCTATGGTTTCCGTTGGAGAGTCTGTCTCGCTTGACTTCATTTGGAGCTAATTTGTGATTTTATAACCCCCTGGCTGCTATACAAATGCTCTGAAGCTTAAGGTTAGTGATGGGGTTGCCATCTTCTTGCCTCTAAGCATGCACGAGATATGCTTCAGGGTTTCATCATAGATATGTTGCTTCCACCAAAAGCTATCAAGTCATGTCCAGCCATTATGAATTATCTTAGCTTCCCCTCAACTCTTACCAACCAGTAAACTAGTAAACTGAACTTCTCTAGTATGGTCATTTGGTTCATTTTTTACTGAGCTGCTCTACCATGACAAGGTGAGACTTCCAAAAGGGTGGTATGAAACTTCAATGACAAAATTCTCATGCATAACTAGAATCTTCTTTCAGCCACATCTTTTTAATTTTTACCAAAGTGTGCATAAATCATTGTTCAAATTCAGAAAGAGTAGTAAAGAAGTACTCGAAATTACGTCAAGTAATTTAATAGAAAAGGCTATCCGCTTCTGGTTAATTCAAACAAAGATTTATAAAAATTATATTACACATTTCTTTGTTACAAAGGGAACATATGAATGCACTAGCCTTAAATAAAATATTTTAATGGCTGGTCACTATGTGATGGCTCTTCAATTCAGTTCTCCTTGTATGTCTGATAGAGAAAGAGAGAAGAAAAACAGGAATAACTTATTATTTGAGAAAAGTTGTAGTAAAAATTTCAAACCAAAAGCAATGAACATCCTGGAAATGGTAAACTCTTCAAAATGTATTTTACTTATATTATGGGGCTTAATGAAATAACAATTTTGAATAGCAACATTTTGTCCATATCTGGTGGACAACACGGCGCTGGGGTGGATTTTCTCCGGGATCTCCGGTTTTCCCTGTCAGCTCAGTCCACCGGTTCTCCATCATCTCATGTATCATTAGTGTGACCACCTGCGCTGCCATATGTAGTAGAAGCGGGAGTTAAAACACTACACTTTTCAACGGAAACGTACCGCAACTTAGTTTAGGTTACCTAACCGGCATTTGCCAGACCTGAGGAATACCTCAGTAGGGAAGGGAGATATTGCCGTGATTTGACCCAAAGTACTTCCGCTGAAAAGCCTTACCTTCACAACTACATAATGTTGATACACCTTAACAATATTTCGTAGATAAACTTTAACAGCATCCTTTTATTGGTTCAATTTTGTGATTAAAGTTAAGTGTTCGAGTATATGATAATCACACATTATTTTCACTCCTTAGAATATGTCTAACAAATTCAAATAGGTCCGGTGGCTGCTGTCAAACGACCTTGTTTACTGATTATGTTTGCTAATAGTCACTGTGTATATATGTAGCTTCTGTGTTTCTCATCCTTTTTTCTGGGCTTCGTCGAACCTAAAGTGCTCGGCGAGTTCTGTTCTACCAGTTTGACTGTACACATCTCTGAACTTAGTGCATTTTTTGTATGGCTTAGTAAGCTAACTATTTAAAATTGTAAAAGGTTATCCTGATGAGAGTTTTCATCTGTATTTATCCGTTGCCATTTCTCGGCAAGCACTGGAATGTGAGACAAAATTTCCAATGGAATGATGTACCCTTGAACACCACGTTGAGGCGACTTTTGCGACAGGATCTCTGGATTGGGATGCTACTTTCCCCCTAAAGATGCTGCTGCGTCCTGTCCTCGGTTAAGGAGCTGATGTTTCGAGTCGCGCAGTCGTTTTAATTTTAGCTTTTGCTTGATCCGGTGTCTCAGGATGAGCCATTCCTTTAGATGTTGTACAGGGCTGCTGCAGTCGAAGCAAGAATACCCATTACCTTGGGTGTAATCTCGGACGGGAATATTAATTAATTTACTAAATGAAGTGAAATAATCGTTCAATATGTTTTTTAAATATTCCAATATTTAATTCAGTATGAAGTTAACAAAACGACTCGTAACACACATCACTTTAGTAGCGTCGGTTTCCTTTACACCATGAAATCAAACATTTTCATAACTGTTCACAATATAACTCGAAGTCAGTTCCCTCACCCTGAGAATAATTTTTGTTTCTTTACTAGAATAACGCTAACTCTAGATAATCTGAAATTATTGAATTGTTCGTTGCTATGGCAATCCAATAATTTCTCATTGGTTCACGTCTTCTTCATTGAAGCACTTTTAATTGCCATATTAAGTCATTTACATAATCTTTTGTTTAAGTCATATTTAAACATTTTAACATTCAAATAACTTTTTTAAATTTTAGACTACTGCGATCGTCCTTAAACACCTTAATATTATTTCTATTCATTTGTTTCTAACTATTCAATCACAAGTTTACCTTCAATTGTTTCTTAATCTCATTCGCTTTCCAATAAATTGTTTTAATTATTTTCAATGCATTCTTAGCTTAATCAATTTAAAATAATAAAATTGAACTATTAACGATATGTAGAGGCTTTGAATAAACATAACGGTCTTATATGTCATAGTTGTGACTTACATTTTTTGGATATATATTAGTTATTTTATTCCCGTCTGGTCCTTTCATATTTTTACAGTATTTGAAGTTTCTAGTGGGCAGGAGATATATTATTGTATTAATTTGAGTGTTCCTTGCTAAGCCTTTTTTTAAATTGTTAGGTTTGTGAATGATGTAATTGTTAACCTGTTTACTAGTTTATCTAATTATACATATTTTATGAGGAAATTATTTTGTAAGAACACGGGACTTGATGGCTTTAATGTCCAAGCAAGTGTGCGGCCAAGAGCTGTAATGATTTAGTTAAATAGGGCAAAGTTCTTTTTTGTGGTTACTCACTCAGATTTTTTATGCTAAATTTTTCGAAGCATGTTTTCATCAAGAGCGTTCTGGACATCTTCAGCAAGCCATGCTGCAACTACCTCTCATATTTAAAAGTCAGTTACCTTACACACCTAAAGTCTAAAAAGTAGTAATGAAGTAATTAACCTATCAAATCAACCTTTAAAGAAGGAGAATATGAAGAACTGTTAAAAAGGATTAAATACCTGCATAGCAATCTCGGAAGACATCAAAGAATGCGTAGCAGACTACCTTTAAAAAATGTTCCAGCTCAAGAAATAGAAAATGCTAGATCACAATGCACAAACATTCTTCAAAAACTACAATTTTATGAAAATAATTTTCCAGCATGAAAGACAATTAAAACAGTAAATAAAAAGTATGTTATATTTGTTAAAACAGACAAGGGAAACTTAATGTCACCCAATTATCGGAAGACACGGCCAGCTAGCAGCTGGGTGGGCGACAGGAGGCATTCACGCCAACGCCTACCCATTTATCTTGTGGCGATCACTAAAGGGGATGGTGAGGAAAGTGTCACTGGTCACTGGCCGCCTGTTTCCCCTCCACTGACGTCTGGAACAGTCGGGATATTTCATCTAACACGGAACCTTCTAGATAGGTCAGTTGGTCTTATATAAGCGACGCGCCGGGCTGGAGAAGAGGTGAGTTCTTGGCGAGCAGCCGTGAAGAGCACCGCACCACCGAACGAACTGGAAGGCGGCCTACGTGTATCAGAGGAGTTGTACGTAATTGCGAGTATTGAGTGGACCTGTGACAGACGAACTGGTGGATTTTAATTGTGTGCGCTACGTAATTCTATGTAATCGGCAAGTGTTCCAACTGTAATTCGGTGGAAATAAAGAACATTTTGAGTTTGTGCAATTGGACTTTTAATTCTACGAACCAACAAAGTCACATTAATTTGGCTTATTATTTATTTTAGCTGATTATGAAGATAGAGTTATGCAACTTCTTAAAAACACTGATTATCTACAAATTGAAAAAATCCCCTTACATGCTAATATAAAAACCATTAATAAAGTTATCAATGAGGCTATTTGTATTGACTTAGCCCAAAAGCAAAAATTGAAAGCTAGTAATCCAATACTACCTCGGATTTACTGTCTTCCAAAGACTAATAAAAAGATAACAGTATGCGACCTATCATCAATAGTATACGTTCCTCTTGCTATCTATTAGCAAAATGGGTCTCAAAAAAGCTATCATTTTAGAAAGATTTGAAAGTCGCAGCATTAAGAATTCTCTAGAACTTATTGAGAAAATTAAGAACATTTCAATTTTGGAGAAAGATACATTAGTATCCTTTGATGTAACGTCATTATTTACTAATGTCCCAACTGAAAAGATTCCTCAACTTCTACAAGTTTGGCTTACTTCAATTAACATCAATGAATTATAAATTTAAGATTTATTAACCTTCACTTCAAGCTGTATAGATCACAATAGCTTTACATTTAATAGAAAATTGTACGGACACATGGTTTAGCTATGAGTAATCCGTTATCACCATTTAGCTGACTTATATATGAGTAACTTGGAAACAAAAGTAACTTCAACTCAGATATATTTAAATATTGGTACCGATACGTAGATGACATTTTCACCATTTTACCTAATGACAAAATTAATGAAGCTTTAAATATTCTCTATAATTAAGATAAGTCTATAAAATTCACCATTGAAATAGAAAAATATGGAATGTTACAAAAAGGAGTAGTTGCAGCATGGCATGCTGAAGATGTCCCAGAACACCCTGGATGAAAACATGTTTCGGAGGATTGAACATAAAAACTCTGAGTGAGTACTCTTAAGTATATAAAATTATGCCAGCTACTCATAAGTAACCAAAAATTTATGTCTCACTTTAAACACTTTGTTGATACTGAAACACAAAGTTCTTTTCTTTTTATCGTAGGATAATTCATTCTATTGTGTATTCTCTAATACTTTTCATTTATGTCAACTCCTATGACAACATTTGTTTATGAGTATGCATATTTATCGTACTGAAGCATCAGATGACGTATAATAGGAAATATGCACCAGAGTCGAGTGTAAGTGTTCAGTTCACTCTCCGCTATAGTGTTTATTTTGTTAATTTAGTGAAAGCCTATGTGAATATCTAATATAACGTATGTTGTCCTATGGGAAATATATATTCATTAAAATCTATTACACACAAACTTTGTTTCATGAACAAATATTTAGTGGGTAGTTCCGATCTTGCTGGCACCCTATCCTAGGTCCAATTGCTTCTAGTTTGGGCACATCCATTTCAATAAAACGATAGAAATGAAATGTGTAGTGTTTATCACCCACTTTTACTACATACGGCACTGCAGGCGGTGACACTGATGATACATGAGATGAAGATGGAGCACCGATGGAATGAGATGGCGGAGGAAACCGGAGGTCCCGTAGAAAACCCGCCCCAGCGCCGTGTTGTCCACCACAAATCTCACTTTGCGGTCGTCTGGGATCGAACCTGGGCCGCCCTGGCCGCCCAAGCAGTCTAACCACTGAGCCACGGCGCGGCTTCAAACGATAGATGCGGTTAGGAGTAGAATTGACATCATTTAGTATACTGTACTATATTTAAATTCAATTATAAATACTAATTTAGATGTAGGGTATATAACCATACAAATATAATTAAGGGAAGCTGACCAATAATAAGAGACAAACAAGAAGAAATGGATGTGCAAATATTATTTACCCAAGTCGAGGACAAAACGTGCTTAATTTGTACGCTGAATAGTAACTCAAATTAGGAGAGGAGTTATAACTTAAGGTTGTGGTAAAATGAAATTGATATCCATTTATTATTAGATTGTTCTGTACTGAACAATTTATTTCTATGAAATGGATAAATATAAGTAAAATGTACATAGTGAGGAGAATTTTAAAGGAAAGTCAGAACTTAGAAACGTGCGAAACTTACACTAGTCAACAAGGTGTTCTTCACAAGAAATCTGATTAGTGAATCTAGTGTATCTTTTCATACTGAATTCAGATATGAAGTCAGAATTTTCACATCAGGCACAGTATTTTTGTGACCGCTACTTTTTGAATTAGGATTTTAGCGTTTTCTTTGACCTGTTATAGGAAACTTTACCTCATATTTAGTGATTTTAACCAAGCTTTATATAAGGGAATGATTTGTAATATGCTGAAGAACCATAAAACAAGGCTGTGCAGGTTCATTCATGTTTGGATATGTACCGACCTGTTCATCTGGCTGTGTGATGTGTCAATATTAGCAGACTGTGAGTTTGTTCAGTAGTGAAATATTTCCTTCCTTTCTTTTCGAAAGTGTATTGTGTATGCAGTGTTTTAACGCTTTGTTTTTTCATCATGCCAAGAAAGTGTGTAAACCACGTAGACAGTTTCTGCTATATTTGTGATGAGCTGACCTTCATGTCTCAGAGGCAAAATTTGACCCCACTTGTAAAGAAGTGTTGTCAAATTAAATTTAAGGGGAGTCGATTAATGACACTAAACAACACTTACTTTTAATTTTTTCCGAAACATGTTTAAGACTTTGCCTCCATCCTCGACCGGCCATTGACTGCTTCTCATTGGTGTAGTTGACAACATTTTTTCATAGGTCTCCCGTGACAACTACACCATTGAGAACCAGTCGATGGCCGGTTGAGGATGGATGCAAAGTCTCTGAAACATGTTCCGAAAAAATTTAAAAGTAACTGTTGTTTAGTGTTATTAATCGACTCCCTTTAAATTTAAATTATTATAACAACACTGTTTCCAACACTTCCAAGAAAGGAAGTGTTCTCAACTTTACTTGGCTGTCAGGCTGGTGTGAGCTGATATGAGCTGGGCACCAAATACATGCTGTGTTTTGTGTGTTGGATTGCTGGCTGGGTGGAAAAATGGTACACATTGTATGCCGTTTGCAATTCCTATGATTTGGAGGGAATCGAAGGATCATTTAAGTGATTGTTATTTCTGTTTGACAAATATAAAAGGAATCACATCTAAAACAAAACATACAATTAAGTATTCGAATTTACAATCTGCAATAAGACCTGTCTTACACAATGAACAGTTCGCTGTACCAGTATATGTAGATACAACCTTAATTGATAACTGATTCTGACCTAACTGAAACTGAAAATGCTTCAGATGAAAATAAAAATGATCCTACATATGAAGCCAACACCTGATCATCAGGACATACTTTCCCAATCAGAAAGACCTTAATGGCCTGATTTGGAATTGAAATCTGTCTAAACAGCAAGCTGAAGGTTTAACTTCCAGACTCAAATGGTGGAATCTACTCCAAAAAGAAATAAGAATATGTAGTTATCGTGGCCGCCATAGTGACTTCAAGGACTGCTTCTCTGAAGAAAATGGTATAAAGCTATGGGATGCAACACGTCTTCAAGAATTCACTTCTTGGACCCTCACTTAGACCTCTTCCCCGAAAATCTTGGAGCTGTCAGCGATGAGCAAGGTGAGCGTTTTCATCAGCAAATTTCTGCTATGGAAAAGAGCCACTAAGGCAAGTGGAGTTCCAATATGCTGGCTGACTACTGTTGAACCAAGAACAGAGACGTTCCTGATACAAAATGTGCCCAAAAATCACTACCTACCACTTTCTAGGTAAGTCAGAATGAGTAGTTATAATTTTGAGTTAGATAGCTAACTACATATTTTTTAGAATATTATAAAAATTCAAATCAATATCACACAAAACTCCTGCCTGGCGGGGAAAAAATAACATTATATTTGAATTCAGCACAAAAAATACTTCTAGAAAATGTTATTTTAATTCTTGTAAAAGAAAAAATGGTTCATTTTTGTCAACTAGTGTTATTATCGAATGTAAGAAATAAATGGAAGGGATCGGTGAATATTACGGTGTAATAATGAGAATTCTCCTACGTAAAGGTTTATGTTTTATTCTTTTAAGTTTGTCTATTCTCTGGTAAATTTCTGGAGCTAATACCAAACAAATCATATGTATCATTAGCCTAGCATATATTAGTTGAATAAATTACATTCATTTTATCATAGCTAGTCACATAGCATATATCTCTCTCTAAGGGTTGAGGTTATTAACTTCATAAATCAGATAGTTCAATGCACATACTTGGTTGAAAGCAGTTCAGAGCGATAAACTGAGCATGAGCTAATCGCATTTACGGCTATTATACGCACGTACGGAAACAGATAAGAACAGCGTGGTAAAGATGGATGAAAGGTAGGAGCAAGAAGGCAATAATTAGTCGAGAAAGCTTTTGTTTTTCCGTTCCTTACAGACATGAACAAAACAATTACAGTGCATTATAACTCAGAAAAACAGCCCGAGTTGTGTCTGCACCATTTAGAGACATGTTCCCACTTTTAATTATACGTTGCTCTCTCGTTAATTGCAGCTAAGATAATGATGCAAGGGTGTCCAGTGTCGTCGCAGTTTGTAAACACTACAACAGAGAAAATATCTCAAGTGTTCCTTATATGGAGATGTGCAAGGCTCAATTGCAGGTTTTTATGTAATTGCTATAACACAAAAACTGGGGACCTACAGAGTGATATAGATAGAACTGGCACATTTCTTTCATTAATTGTTTCAAAAGGAACTACGCTAACGATAACTTAGTATACCTAAAATGTAGAAGAATTTTGGGAGATTATTTACATTCATAGCAAATGTTGAAAATGTCCTCTAACCTGCATAAGGCACAACTCAACACGCCGTTCCATGTTACTGGCCACTCGTTGGAGGACTCTGTTGTCAATAGCTTGAATCTCCTGTATGATGATGTACTTCAGATCGTCCAATGTCTGGGGAAATGTGGCGTAAATCCTGTCTTTTAAGAAACCCCATAGAAAGAAGTTCGGTGATGTGAAATCCGAAGATCTCGATGGCCACAGAGTCCTGGAAAGTCCTCTGACCTTACTAGAGGAACCTTGGCTCGAACTGCCGAGCCCCTTCCGTAGGGGAGTTGGTCGCATTGGGTTGGACTCGAGGGGACAGTGTGTTCCCGACACCCACGGGTAAATGGGTACTTCCGGTCAGGCTACGGCCGCCCGGAGGGGGCAGAGGGTACTAGCCTGCAGAGCTAGTAGAAAGTGCGCTAGATCACCATTCGGCCCCACCGAGGTTCTTCGGTAGTCTTCCCTGCGGGGTTGAAGCGCGTAAGTGGCGCATCCACTTCTATCCCGTTTTGACATTGTGTTCAGCGGGGGGGGGGGGCTTTTAGACTCCAGGTATTGCCCTATGGAAAGAGCCTGTGAGTTACCCATCGCTCCCGGCTAGAAGGAGGCCCGGATCCTTGGTCCTACGGGTCCAGGACTAATGGGAGTAGATTCCACTTCACTTAAAAAGTCCTGGAAATTATCCAGTCGTCAAAGAAACATGCAATTAGTTCCATGGATTTAATTGATGTATGGTATGTAGCGCCATCTTGCTGAAAATATCCTCGCCTCAGCCCTGTATCGTCCAGTTACTGAACAAACTTCATGAAAATCAGCCGGTACTCTGCATTGTTCAGTCTGCTTAAAATAAAAAATGATACCACTTTTCTCTGTCAGGATATTGCGCATCAAACTCCGATTTTAACCGGGTGCATAGGTGCTTCATGGAATGGCATGTGGATTTTCGATGACCCATTGGTGTGAGTTCTGTGAATTCACATAACCGGATAAATGGAAACCTGCTTCATCTGTGAACCATGTGATGGAGAATATGGCAGAATTTTGCACAATGAAGGTTTAAAACCAACGACAATAATAGAATCTTTTATTCTTATCTGGTTCCTGTAGATGATGAACAACGTAACCCTATATGGCTTTAGGCCTTACACTTTTTGCAGCTCTCTGACACATTGAGTAGGTGTACCCTGTCTCCTGCGATAAACGTCTTAATGATTTTTGGGTGACTGCTCCAGTCGTGCTCTTACGTCAACAACCGTTGGAAGTCTAGATGAACGATGCTTGCCTTTTTCACTCACCAGAGATCCATTTGTTTCCAATTTGTTTACCAGTCCCAGTATTGTGTTTCTTTAGGAAGGATTGCGAACACTAAATTCTCTCTGGTCCGTCCTTTGAATTCGTAATCCACCATTGCTTCACAAGGAAGAGTCGTTGGTTTAATGTGTACTGCAGTTTCACATTGACTAGAACAAAATGCCGAAAACAACTGTCAACAATAGCAATTAGGAATAAAACATAAACATTTGCGAATCTAGTGACAAGAAATTGAAACTCCAGAATAGTCTGCTTCATTTGGTGCTAACATTGGGTCACGGAATGAATTTGTAACGGAATAATTAAGGAAAGAAATGTGCCACTTCCACAAAACTCACTATGTGTAAATTACCCAAAGCCAACCTATAAAACTCTAATTTGTTGCACTCGGTTGACTTTATAATGGCACAAACTATTCTTACATAAACTTATGCATCTACGTCACATTAATAAATATAATAATTTTCAGAAATTTCTTGATTTAGATTCCATTGTAGATACAGTGGACACAAGTGGTTTTAAAGAATAGTTAAGTCTTCAAAAGCTGGTTGCTCTGTGAAAACATTTGATCAGTTCAGTTTAGTATATTGGCCATGGAATTCATATAGTATTATAGGCATCATAAAAAATTCAAAGGAGTATTAAACAACATTTACAATCTATAACTCATTTAGAATATGAAAACTACAATTTACGTATACAAATTACTATTTAAATTTGAAAGCACCAGGACAATGTGTAAACCTTGTCATATGAGTAACTCAGTAAAATTGACTGTTTGGGTTCGTAAAATTAAAAGTCCAACTTGCATAAATTCTAAACGACTTTTATTTCCGTAGAAATACACTTTGTTTACCTCTGACAACAGCAGAATAACGTAACAAACACGTACGCAATCTTCAATTCCGTCTGTCACACTGGTCACTAGCAACTTCGGTCACTACGGCTTCCTGGACTGACTGCTTCCCTGCACTCTGTAGTGGCTTTTTGCCGATACTCACTCCACTGAATGAATGAACAAAGGTCTTTAGACATGGGATATGTCAAGGCTGTTCAGGGAGATTCCCTCTTCAGCCGAGTGTAAGCTTGTAATGTTAGTTAGGGAAGAGTTCACACTCGACTCCCATCGCATCGCAGGTACTGACAGACTGTTAACCGCCAGAAGGTTTTTGCTACGTACCCACCCAGGTTTTGCGTTTAACCGCAGGTTGAAAATTTTGGTGATGCAGGATGGAGTGGGATTAATTTGTTGAGGAATTTTTACAAGGTAGCTCTTCTTGCTCCTCTGATTTTGTATAGGATGCCAAACTATTTTTCCTTACACCCTGGTGTTTTATTTGATTAATAATTGGGTAAATTTTGTAGCCAAACAGCTCATTTGAAGATTATGGAGTTCAGCTTTTGCTGCTGTTCGGATTAACTCCAGTGTTACCTCGGGTGCCCATATGCCATACGGGGTACCCGGAAAAGTCTGAAGCGGCATCTCGTAGCGTCGTAATCTCCTAGAGACCGAAGCAGGGTGCTTCTGTGTGCTGGAATTTGAGCGCAAAATTCTGTAACCAAATGCCTAATTTCGTCCTCCACGTATCCGAGAAGAGGCGCTTCGTGAAGTAGCCTCATGGGGAGAGAAACGACCCACGGAATAGATGGATCGGAGTCCTCCATTCTGTGCACGCTGAAGGTATGCTAGCCAGCTATCTGCAACCATGCCCCAGATCTCACAGGCGTACAGCATGAGTGGGATTATCAACGTTCGAAAGAGGTGTAACTTTAACCGGACTGACATCGAGACTGAATCCAGCATTGGATACAGAGAGACAAAAGCCCCCTGTACTCGTGCCGATAGGTCCCTAATGTATCCGCGGAAAGTTAGACCTCTATCAAGTTGGACGCCCAGGTTCTTGATGGAATTGGTCCACTCTATCCTGCGGCCTCTAAAGTGGAAATGGCGGCAATCAGCGGGGGTGTGGTGCCTAGCAAGAAGAATGGCGTGGCTCTTGTCCGGATTGACGGACATCCGCCAACGCCTGCACCACTCTTGTGTGAGACGGAGGTGGCTCTGTATTGGTTTGAAGGCTCTGAGTATGCGTCTGTCTTTGCAGAACAACAAAACGTCGTCAGCGTACTGTGTCATTTCGACCTGTGATTGAGTTGGGATGTGTGCCATAAACACACTAAAAAGTGTAGGGAATAGTACAGAGCCTTCGGGGACTCCGCCTCTCACGGGTCTTAGTGTAGATGTTTTCCCCGCTACTGTGACTTTGAATGCTCTATGTCTGAGGAAGCTGCGTAAGATGTTTATCAACTGTGTAGGTATACCCTGTTGGATGAGTTTGTAGATGAGACCGGCATGCCATGTCATGGAGAGGGCCCTTTCGAGGTCCAAAGACACCACTGCAGTGAAGGAGCGTTCCTGTAAACCCAGGCCAGCTGTCTCCACCACACGTAGTAGCTGTTGGATAGTCGAGTGCCCAGGACGAAATCCGAACTGGTGATCAGGGATAGCTTGAATGTCTCCCATAATGAGAGTCAGTCGGGTTAGGATTAACCTCTCGAATACCTTCGAGAGGGTAGAAACACTCGACTCGTCCAGTGTAGTCACTTTTATCCACTAATCGCTGGTTCTGGAAATTTTCCGACACCTCACGAAGCATCACGGTATTTTACGATGGCGATGGAGCTGTCCCGACATTTCTCTGGCTCTCTCCTCACTCCTTCCGCAAGTGCCAATCCGCCACACGAGTAGGTGTGTTCAGGACGCTATCTGTGTTTTTCTTTCCTGCCAGCTGGTTTTGTCGTTACTTCGACGATCGTGTGACAAAATTGTACATATATTGATAGAAAGTATTACACTTCAGGAATTTTGAAGATATTTCTTCATTGTTAAATATTGTATTCTGGACAACATAAAAACAATAGCAATAAAATATATTAGTTTAGTTAAGTATACGCAACTGCTAAATGGGCTTTTTTCTGAATTTTATTCTATATATTTATTTAATGACTAAAACTGATTTTTAAAGGAATTTACGTAGTTGGGTTTTAAACTTAGTTACAGAAGATATGTTTTAATCGACTTGTCAATTTAATTATACAGAACATTTCTATGGCTCCTATATTCTAAGTTTAAATTTAGCGGTTCTGCACACTATTAGGCATTTCTATCTATAAAATATTCTCTACTGTTTTATTTAATATTCTTACTATTGATTTCCTTTACATGTTTTTGAAGATTTATTATATAAATTAATAAGTTTGTGTGATGTGCTCTTGAAAACTTCTTGTGTGCCTAAGAAGGTTTAAATATACATTATTGACCCCTCTTGTATTATATTTATGGTAATCACAGTTGTTTAAAAACTGATTAAATTGTTATGAAGGAAACACACAGTTTCTAAGATGAAACTACATGATACTGTCAGTATTTCGAGTTATTTAAAGAAGTATCTGCTCTCTTTTGATTAGGCACTTGATTTATAATTTTAATTATTCTCTTCTGAAGTCTGAACACAAAACAGATTTTGGTTGACATTCCCCATGTTATAATGCCATATGAAATGATTGAGTGGACACAACCATAATAAGGTGACACGAGAGCTTTTGCTGCTGTCACTTTATTTAGAACCCCAAGTACATATCCTATTACTTAACTTTCGTAATAAGTATTGAATATGGCTTTCTTTATTGAAATCTAAGTCCATCAAAATACTTACAAATTAAGTAATGAGGGCTTATTTAATTGAAAAACGTTAATAATTTCCAATGCTAATATGAATGTAGTATAAGAAATGTTTCACTCCATAAAAAATTGTGTGTGCTAAAGATCACACGACAAAAGTGAAAACTTAAAAACTATTCATTATAAATTATTCTTAAAAATTATTTTCAAAAATGTAATGATGACACTCATTCTTGCACAAAGAGGCCAGTTGCGAGCTAAACATTTCATGCCTTACGCTAAGTGTACTCGCAAATGAAAATACTCTGAAACAACTGAATGACGACGGACTTGCGACCGTGCAAAGAGGATTAAACATAAAGGATGTATTAAGGAAGTAAAATCAAATAACATGATATATTGTTTTACATGTATTTTATTTTTTTATTAAAATACATGCGATTTCACAATCATTTTTTCATATTTTGCTTCTTGCTGATACACATATTTCATTGCATTTTTATTTTTAATAAAAATACAAGTTAATACATATCTTATAACATAAATATATGATATTAATTTGCTTATTTGCATATTTCCTGAATATTCGGAAATGTTTGGTTACGTATACATTTTACACATGCTATTACATATCCGTATATATACTCATTACTCCATATTTTAAACACATTCGTACATATTTTCATACATATTTTACTACATGTCATTCATTTCAAATGTTTTCCCACAATTGATACTGATCTTAATACATTTTCAATACAATTCAAATGTTTTTGTTCGAAGTTTTTGTCTGATGTTTTGTCTTTAAATTTTTATTTTCCAGATTTTTATGTTTATATCAGATCTTTTGACCCTTTGTCGGCCTTTCAGGTTGTGGAAAAACATAACCTATAAGTCTTAAATAAAAATAAACGCAAAACGTCATTCTTACGTGATAATTTTATTATTTACGTTTTATTACTTTTAATTAATTGATGGTTTACGTTTTACTACTCACAATAAAGATAAATTTTCAATAAAAATAACCAGTTCTTAAATGAAACATTTCTTTCATGAATTCATAACACTTTTATTTCTAATTAGCACACTGGTTTTAGTTTTCGTCATTATGTTTTTAATTATCCAAATACCGAAGTTCGGTGATATTATCTGTTCGTTTTGACTATTAGTATTATTGTTAAGTGGAGTTTGACATGTTGCCGACTTGTTAAATGACAGAAGGTTATCTAACCGAATCGGTTACCAGCACTTGACAGACGTTTGTAAGAACGGCCCCAAGACAATTATTTTTTAACGAAACTCCTGTAGGTTTTCTGAATTTTTCAAAGTATTTAAAATATGTTAAAACATATCTGGATGCGTGTTATTGATACGCTGTTAAGTGCGACAGAAAATCTACGTCTATAGCGGTATGGACAACTTAAGACTGTGGGCGGGGGGTGGGGCGTAATTTCGGAATGAGCCAACTCGAGCCGACTTCACCCGAATGAGCGTCACATATTCCAGCGTGACGGCTCAGTTTAATTCACTACCCACAAAAAAGTGCTAAACGTGCCTAAAGAGGTTTTCACTTTAAAAAATTGACAAAAATTGCGTGCTTCAGTGAAATTATATTTTTAATAAGGATTGATCTTTTGTCTTACGCTTTGTTAGTTATGGAAAATGCATTGAGTATGAAGACGGCTTGTGGCGCTTTTATCAGAGGACTCAAGATATACATTTTATTTGTCATGAAATTAACTTAAATATATGATGTTTCACTAAAACTCGCTAGAGCCATTTATGATGAAATCAAAGTTTTCGAAACAAAAATGTCATGTAAAGATAGTTTCACATACTGATAATTCTTTTAATTCTCATATAACCTCTTTTAAAGTCAGTAAACCTAAGCACTGCGTTTTTTAAACGGAATGTTAGACTTTGAGCTGTGTTGTACCTAGACTCGCAGGCGCAAAGGAAAGAGATCTTATCATAAAAATGGTTCTTTTTATTGATTCAAGGCGATATGTATTTCCGTGTACTGATTTGTACTTCCGATGAAATCTCGGTATAGATAATTTAGTGGAATATATTTATATTACCTACGTAGTAAAATAAAACAGTGTTTGTTTTGTACTCAAATGAGCTCACAGCGTACATTTCTAGTGAATGTTGATTTTTGGATAGATTGAAGTAAGTCTCTCCCCAGTACATAGTAAAGAATATAAAACAGTCCTATGTTATATTCATCCCATTTTTCTCTGCTTGTTCTTTTACACACTATTCTGTAAACTCCTTATTATTCACACCAAAGGTATTAAATATCTATAAAAATGAATTTATTACATACTTCCTTTCAATAGCTGTTCTCTATGTGATGTTTTGAAGTATCGTTTCCTTTACAGGACCAATAATAAAATATAAACAAAAAATTAACTTCTCGTTTGCGAAATTTGCAAATGTTGAAACATTCAAACCAGTAACTAGGAATATCTCAAAAAATGGTCACATACATGCACTTAGATTTTAAATTAATGTGTGCTTTAAGAAAATCTACAGCTTTTAGGAACAAATATGATTTTTGTCTACGCGTTATGGTTTACCAATTGTGCAAATGTGACTCAGTATGAAGAGGACTTTAGAGGAAATTCAAATAATTGAAAATATACGAGTATACGTCATTTAACATCAAAATATTTCAAACTATTGTATTTTATTCAAACTCGTGAAGTCATTTGGAGAAAATCATAATTTTCGAAAGTTTTATAATACATAGTAATTTAGACTGGGGCATTTTCTTTTAAACCTTTGTTGTTCATACTTGGAAGATGAAGGACTTAAATGCAAATTGACCTGCTTTTGAGTTGTACTGTACACAAACATACTCATACATGCGAACCTACATTAGAAATGCTTTTCTGATACACAAGGGATCTCAAAACGTTTATTTCCAGTGAAATCTCAGTATCGAGATTTTGGAAGAACGCAGTAACTTAACCATGTAGGTGATAGAGAAACTGACATTTCATTAAAAATAAGTAAAACTTTAGATAAAGCAGTTAGGACATGAAAAGAGGAACTATAACCAGAGGAAAAAATCATAAGAGGCCAAGGGTACAAGTACAACCCAACATTCTTATGGGTACAGTGATCTAAAGGGTGTGACCTCATTTACAGATGCTCAAAAAGGAAATTATTTTCAAATCCTAAACATTAGTAATTGCAGTAGATTTTCTGGTTTCCTTCAGTTGAGAGGTAAATTTCCAGCCCAATAGAAATCATAAAAATGAACTATGTTATAGTGTTTACACACGTATACCCAGGTGCTTGCCAAAACTCAGTCCCTGTCTGGGCGCAGAACCACTAAATACGTATATTTATATTGAATACCTTCAAATGGTTGCGGGGAATGCAATACTTTCCTTACTTACTGTAAAACAAGTAAAAATATTGGATATACTCGTCAGTAAAGTGAGTATTTATGGTGTTCTTGTAATATACTTCCTCCAACGTTAAGTTATATCGGACGATGAATGAAATTGGTGAAATGATGCTCAAAGGAGTCGGGGGTTCATAGAGCTTAGAGTTACCCGACATTCGTCTTTCAGGATAAGGGAAAACCCCGGAAAGAACCTTATCCAGGTAACTCACCCTGACCGAGATTCAAACTCGGGACCTCTGGAACGTGAGGCAGACATGCTACCACCACGCTAACGAGGCGGGCGGCACCCTATGTGAATAAACGTTACGAGGGATTGGACTCACTAAGTGACCCAATCCCTTCCAAAAATTAATGTAAATGGTTACAGCAGCGAATGTTAACTAAATGACTTGATTCTTGCTGTATTTGAAGTTAATATGAGAGGCATTAAGGCGCAAAATACTTTTTTTTATTTCTCATTAGTGAGCAAAATGGCAAAGATGTGATAAACCAAACCATTCCATTTCTATGCATTTTTAATTTATAGACTGATAACGTTTAGATTTTACAAATTTTCTTTCCTATTTTAATATTTATTCCATTTCCAAAACCAAAAGTGACAGATAACCTGGTTCCGCCATCTATACTCCAACGAAGTTCAATTAGTTGAGACGTTTTATCGCTAGAGTGGGGTAATGGTAATCCTATCCCGAAATAGTTCAGCTGTAGTTCTTTTCGGCGAACAATTCTGTTATTTTCCTCTTTCAGATATGCAATCTTGCTGCAAACATTGTTTCTTAACGAACCATAGCTAATTCATACAGTCTTTGTTAATACACTGTATTTATTTGATGTGTTTTACACGTTTCTGAGTTGTAAAGCATCTTTCAACCTCCGTTGATAGCATTGACATCTTTGGCATTCTTGGAAAGTGTTGCTTATATCTTTAGTCTGTGCAAACAAAGATAACGGTATTGCTCCAGCGACAGCGCAGTTCTGGCCTTGAAGTTCACCTTTTAACGTCAAATTCAAAAAGCACCTATTGTGTATGTTAGAAGACAGTAATTCCTCAGTTGTTAATTTGTATGTAGTACTTATGTAATTTTTCAATGGCTTGCATTGCAATACTGCTGATCAGCCAAATAATTAATTAACAAGAATAAACTATGTTGAATTCATTAATTTCTTGCGATGTAATTCTTAGACTACTACTATTTGATATGTAACACTAATAGCTACTTTTTAACGCTACTCCTAAATGAGAGAATATTGTATTTTGGGGGGAGGGGAATTTTTCATAGGCACATGTACATTCAAAAATAGAGAAAATGAATCCATTTAGGAATGAACGTTTTTAAGGTAGTGCTGATTTACAAATCTATGCTTTCCTAAGTATCACATTTCTGCTTTTCTGCTGAAAAAATTCCAAACAATTGACAACTTTTGGACAGTAGGAGTCAGACTGTAAAATTCAATGCCATAGCCGGGATTTGAATAGCATCTCCCGTTCTCCGTCCGGTTGCTCTAACCATTGAACCACCAACTGACTTCAACTCTCCAAACTTTGGCCTACACACGTGAAAGAACAATAATTCCACGAATGACAAGTTGCTTATATCCTTCCTAATAATTACATGTCTGCATGTTAGTTGAGTACCATTAAGTTAATATGTAAAGGTAATAATAACAATACTAATAATTGTATCCTACACATATCTACTCGAAATAGACACAGTTTCTATGGGGAAACGACATAAGAAAACTTGGACTTATAATAAAAGTGATAGTTATTAGGGCAACGAGTGGGATAAAGTAAATAAATGGTTGATAACAACAAACTTTATATTCTAAAACTATAAGTACACCGCAATTCAATCCCTTATTCCTTATTTAATTTATTACTATCTATTGTAAAGTAATGAACTCAATATTTTCCATATATTATTCTCTCGTATCTTTAGGATAAAATAATGTATTATACAATTGGACAAACCTCTATTTTTCACTCATAGAACTTAAAACACCACCCCAAGGGTCACATTTTAAACTGTTATACTGAGGATACACTCTCTGTTTATCCACTTGTATAATAAATTACTATTATTGCCTGTAGAGTACTCCAACCCACTAAATAGGTACCAGTGGAGATTTTACCGAAATTGCATGTTTTAGAGACCCATGAACCACCATGCAAAGCACTTTTATACTCTGTATTAACTACTTATTCTAGTACAGCGTATGCAGTGAAGGTGGTTACCTCGTACACTGCAATCTACGAGATATTTCTTGCAGCTAGTGCTCTTAGGTGGAAGTGAAGGAATATAAGGAAGCTGCAGGTTGAAAACAGATAGGGCTCTGAGACGCGCGGAAGTTCCTAACATGTCCAGCCTACAGGAACCTTCCCTCATTCTGGAGCTGTACATAGAAGGCAATAGACAAGCATCCCACTAGTGCCTCGTGCAAGCATCGGCACCATGCGTCCTGCACTACCATACCCACAAAACTTAGAAACACGCTTAAAAGGTGAGAAGGAAGCGGAAT
The DNA here is from genome assembly GCA_030765055.1 of Mantis religiosa. NCBI lineage: Eukaryota > Metazoa > Arthropoda > Insecta > Mantodea > Mantidae > Mantis > Mantis religiosa. Next base: position 1,782,023 of record JAUKNK010000182.1, read on the forward strand.
TGAACGGAAGTTAAAATGAATACACGAAAAGCTCAAGATTAGAGTGAGCATTCGGTGGGAGCTGAACCATGGATCTCCCAAGTTTGAACCTTACTCGTTACGGTGGAGTCATGTGGCTCGTCTAAATACCAAAATTGGTATTGAATACATCTTCAAGAATATCCCTCAGCCGAAATACCTTTTTAAAGTTTTAAAAATGTAAGATATTTATATGGCAAGTACCTGCACATATAAAACGCACATCTGAGTAAAGCACCAATTTATTTCAAAATGATATTTTGTGTCATTAGCCATTTTCGATGTTTTTGTCATGGTCATGTAAAGAGAACGGAATTTTAAGAACATAAACTAGTGACCCGCTGATAAGATTTGTTTATAGTTTAAGCCTACATTATTCATTTCTGCCCCTTATAACTACAAGCAAGTATTACCTATCTGACGAATGAGTGTTCTTATGGAAGGACTTTGGTATAGCATGGCAATGTTTAGAGAGGTCAGAGAAGGCTCTGCCCACCTCGGTAGCGTAGATGGTAGCGTGTTTGCCTCGCATTCAAGAGGTCACAAGTTTGAATCTCGTTTAGGACGAGTTACCTGGATAAGGCTTTTTCTTTGGTTTCCCTTATCCTTAAAGACGAATGTCGGGTAACTGTAAGGTCTATGGATCCCGGGCTCATTTGAGCATCATATCACCCATTTCATTCATCGTCCCATATGACTTGATGTTGGATGACGTGAATTACAAAAAAGGAAGAAGGCTGGAGTATAGTATAGTACAGTCTATCCAAACGTCAGGACAGAGTGTTTGTCTGACTGACAAACGTCAGTCAGACTGTTCACCCGGCACATGAAGGCAAGTTAGAGGAACGTGTACCGTAATCAATTTTGCTGTTTGTCCTCGTCTTCCGGATATCATATGGATGCTAGGTTCACAGTGTTGTCACATAGCTCACCCATGTAAAATACCTATCACTGAAGTCACTGAAACGAGCATTAGATCTGGCAGCATAGGTGTCTCATATGCACTCTCAAACACTCATTTCATAATAAACAGATCCAGTACCAAAGGGCCCGCCTCAATAGCGTAGATGGTAGCGTATCTCCTCACGTTTAAGAGGTCCCGATTGAGGGTGTGCTACCTGGATAAGATTTCTTCCTGGGTTTTTCCCTTATTCTGGAAGAACCATGTCGGGTAACTCCAGGTTCTATGGACCCTGGACTCATTTGAGCATCGTTTCACCCATTTCAGTAATCGTCCGATATGACATAATGTTGGAGGACGTAAATTAAAAGAGAAAGTACCAGAGCAGATTAGCAGTTCAAACCCCTCTCCCCTTCATTCCTCTCTTGCCTTCTTGTGCTGGGAAGACAGTAACCGACGCATAGTACTTCCTTGTGAAATCAGTATCACATGCCTTTAAGTATTCTTCAGAATTTCCCTACTTACAAAAGGGATCTCTTCTTTAACAGCATTCGTGACTTAACGTACTGCAGCAATTTCTCTTCTCCGTTCGTAGAACTCGAGAAAAGTTCTGCGCACAACACATTTTTCAAACTCATCGAGTTCGAATCTTTTTTAATGAGGACGATGTTTACCTTTTATTGGAAGTCTCTCTTCCGAACGTTTTGGACCTCTTTCACTGTATATTACGTACAGTTCGTGCACTTTTACCCACTGCCATTGAGCGTTCCCTTTAATAGCATTATTTAGAGAAATAATTAAACGTTTCTTTCCTGTAACACATTGAATATAAATTTTCTTCTCCTTGAGCGTATGACTTCGCGCGGCGGTGTTTACATTTTGACTTTCCCTTAACACCAACAAGACAGAGGCTAAGATCTTCTCTTTACATTCTTATAGAGGTCCTCCTTCACTACAGCTGCTCGGGGAACAGCTCTCATGGTTACCAATCAGTGTGCCAGTGAAATATCTTGGGGTGCTACTATACACTCGACTTACTTGGAACGCCCACATCTGTAGGTCTGTTACACTTCCAACTGCCTGGCTATCAAAACTGTACCCTTTGCTCAACAGGCGCACCTCCCTTGGTTATGAATTCTCCTTTCTTCGGGGCCGCGCCGTGGCTCAGTGGTTAGACCGCTTTGCTCTCACCAAGGCGGCCCGGGTTCGATCCCGAAGTGAGATTTGTGGTGGACAACACGGTGCTGGTTTCCCCTTATCCTTACAGACGAATGTCGGGTAGCTCTGAGCTCCATGGATCCGGGACACATTTGAGCATCATTTCACCCATTTCATTCACCGTCCGATATGACTTAATGTTGGAGGACGTAAAATTAAAAGAAAGCTCGGGGTACTACAAAAACAGGGTGCTTCGTATAACTACAAATGTTGGTTCGCCAGAAACCAACAACTTCATCACGAGTTTGGTCTTCTAGCAGTTCACCAGTGCATCCGCCGGCTGGCACGACCTTTCTTTGGAGGTCCCTGGAGCTGTTACATACAATCTCGGCGCTCGCACTCACCAACCAACTCGCCTCAAACGCAGACTGCCACAAGATCTTTTCCTGAGTGACCTCTCCAGTACAGACGACCCAGACGAGTGATACCTATCAGACTTAAAGTACTCAGTTTGTGTTACAGTGATTCTGCCATATTTGACTAGAGGTGTCGTTCGCGGCTACCTCAATTGTTATGTGTACTGTGACAAACTTTTACAATATCAAACATCTGTAAAGCATACTTGATCGATGGATAAAAAACGTAATAAAACATTTTGGCTTTATTCGAACTCGTCCACTGTAAGAGACTCAAATGATGCATTTCAGTATTGCCGAACGGTACAGGGAATGATGATGTAAAACCGCTTATCTGTTTATTTTGCGCAAGTTTCCACTGTTGTCCGTCTGCATTCATTTGACAGGTTATGTGTAATAAAACTGTCGTTAGAAATGTTTATCGAACTCTGCAGAGAAGAATATTTAAAAAAAAGAAAGAATGGTTTATTGGGGAATGGATAACTAATATGATGTGAGTGTGGCACATACTACTTTAGAGTAATGAAGCAAGGAGTAAAACAGTGCTAAGGAGTATGTACCCAGGCTATTTAACAATTTCAAGGCAATCATCTTAATTTGAAGCTGTTATTGCTCTTCTGAATGTAGGCTGTGCTCAGGGTTCCGGAGCGGCAACATTAAAGAAAGAACAGGCGACCGCAACAAGGCAGAGAAATACGTCATGAGATATATTGCCGTGGAGAGGAATTTACAAAACAAAAGCGGCGGGACACTAACCTAACCTGTTTGTTGCGTCACTTTCATAACAATAGAAGGCGACTAATGTAGCGACATTCACACACGTTCCCTTATCACCTTGTCTGGGGTTCGATACTCTGCTCTGGAAACATTTATATTGATGGTTTCACGTGCCAATTCAATGATTCTGTCCTTAAATGGCAATTTTTAACTTATAGGTGTGATTATTCCGCCTTATTATTCAGTATTTCTGCATTTTAGAGGAAAAAATAACATACCGAGTGTCTGCCTGTGAAAGCAGTAACTTAAAAAGGAAGAATTGGAATATAACAATACTTTATTTGAATCAAACACAAAAACTAAAAAATCCTCTTCACTCAAAAGTATTGATTCATTGTAAGGTGTTACATATGCTTCATTTTCTCAAAATAATTCTAAAGCCTTTCATTAAAATATTGTTTTTTAAGATATTTATATGACTAAGAAAATGCCCATATTGTATTTACTGTAAATAATCTACAGAATTTTGCTTTATAATATTCATTTACATAAATTTTAGCAACAAGGAAGCCGTAAGAGCTAGATCAAATGCAATAACAAAGATCCAGCATGCTTTTTATTTAATGTATTCAAAAACATTTCTTTTTCGTAGGGTAAGCCACTTTTAAAATATGTTATCTCAACATGTGTTTGAAATGTAAGGGGTTAATTTTGATGGTAGAAGTTTCGTCCCTTTGTTGTCTTTTTCTTTACAATTGATTCATCAGTTCTTCAGATAGGCAATAATGAACGTTATTTTGGCATATTATACGTAATTATTGTACTTATTTCTGAATTTGGAAAGCTCTATGCACCAAAATATGGCACATAATGTAATGTGGATAGAAGAATCGCTATTTAATGAATATTGTAGATAAAGTTACATGAATGTACCAAGGCAGATTCTTTTCTATATGAAAAATAAAATATATTTCCTTTTGCAAGAGTCCAAAATTCTTCTCGAGTTATTACGTTAAATGCACAAATACTTATGTTCTATCTGTCTCTCCCTTTCTCCCTCTAAATGTCTGAATGAATGTCGCCCTCTCCACCGCTGTTTTATTTCTCTCTCCCTTCCCTTTTTCCAAATCTCTCTCTCTCTCTATCTTCCTACTCTTCATCACTTTCATTCTCTGCCCGTTTACCACCTTCATTCCTCTCTCCTCGCAGTGTAACTTACATGTCATGTGATGTTTCCAAAGCCGGCAATAAGCCTACTTCTTACGTGTGTTATTACTGTCGCATCGTAAGTTGGTGATTGGCGTTTTGCCTCCACGTTCTATTCAGCTGCGAAAATAAGGAGAGGGGATAAACACGCCACTGACACGTCATTGCGGTCGCCTAGCAACCAACAGTCCACCAATCAAAAGTATACTGTTGCCATAGCAACCCGGCACGCTTATCCTACGTTGCGAACTCTATCGCACTACACCACGTGCTTTATGCATCATGCTAATCTATCGGCATGTTGAGGTTTGTAATAAGCAGACACTGCCACTATTGTTGCTTCGCTTATGAATCAGCGGTATCACAATACCGTCGTCGTTCGTTGCCCTTTAGTATGAGAAGGTATGCGTTGTTGGAAGGGAACAGGTGTGGATTTAGTTTCAAGGAATATCTCGTGAGGTTTTCTGGGTTAATGACTAACCTTTACAGTTTAATGACCAACCCTTCTTACCTGCCTTTGTCCGGTCCAGTTCTAACATGAATAACCCTTACGGTACTTAGGGCAATTTCTCCCTGTCATCACTACCAAACTAAGAGTGTACTGCTTCAAGTAGTGAATGTTTCACAGGGTGCAAACAGCTTTAAATTTTCGCAACATAATTCGTGATGATCAACGTTAGTGTTTCAGTGATCAATTTCAGTGTTTCAATGTAACTTTAATATTTAGCTAATTATCGTTAATAATGGCTGCCACAAACACTTGTGCTACAGAAACAAACAAAAAGAAATTATCTGTGAAGATCACAAAAATGTTTTTGGGTACGGAATTCCATTTAAAGGACAAGTAAGAGAAGTTATATGTGCGTGTTCAAGACCATTTAAAAAAATACGAATTGCTTGAACTGGTAAAAGCAAACCGCAGTTCCCAAAATATTTATTAATGAAATTGCTGCAGAAAAAGGCCACAAAATTATTAAACTTCCTCCCTACCATTGCCATTTTAATGTCATACAGTTGATAGGGCTCAAATAAAGGGATATGTAGCGCCCAAAAATACAGATT